>OV121118.1:996012-1549719 GCA_921293315.2 Nemurella pictetii
CTGGGCTGACAAAATTAGCCTTTGTGACATAGCAAAATTGGCCATTGAGTGGCGCAAATTGCCCCTTTTCTTTGAAAAGGGTGCCAAGGTAGGCTTGGCTAATTTGCCATTAGAAGAGTTTTGGAAGGCTTTGTCAGAAGCAAAATATTTCACGGACACACTAGCATTTTCTAACGTGTGTTCTTTGGCTCAAGCCACGCTTTGCCTTCCCCACTCTTATAGCCGATACACACGACGAGTTCTCAACGCGCGAGTTGAACGCGTCGCGTTGAAAAATGCCGCTTTGGCCGTTCACACGAGAAGGCACCGCCACGCGTTGCGAGCTCGTCCGTTTCCGGTTGCCACGGACAACTTGCTTACCAAATTCACTTTCAAACGTCAGGCAATACGAATTTCAATCAAAATGAGCGTTGCTTTAGGAAGAGGGATTTTGATACTCGTTCTATTAAGAAGGGCAAGAAAAGAAGACTAGCACAAAATAAACCTAAGAAAACATTGAACAGGACAGTTTGGGTTAAAGATTGGATTCTTCAGTTCGGTGAATCCTGCCAGTACGAAACAATATACAGGAATTGGATGGAGTCTGACCCAAATATGTTCCGTCGTTGCCTCCGGATGGACACAGTTGCATTTGAATTGTTACTGGAAAAGGTCACTCCTCTAATAAAAAGAGTTGACACAAACATGAGAAACTGCATCCCAGCAGGAAAACGACTTGCTATAACGCTACGTTTCCTTGCAACTGGTGAGACATCGATGGTATTAATTTAATATTGCTTTGCTGCTTGGGCTTACATATATTATCTTTTAGTCTCAGTTAATAATATCTTGGTAAAATATCTTTTCCTTGTCTCAGGGGAAACGTATTTGTCACTGAGTGTTGCATTGGGCGTGGGACATAGTACTGTCTGTGAAATGATCCTAGAGGTGTGCGACGCTATCTTTTCCGTCCTGCAGGATTACGTTCGTTGCCCACAAACAGAAGATGAGTGGATGGTGAGCTTATTAGTACTTTATTAAGAATACAAAGATAACAAAATAAATATTTGAAAAGAACCAAATAATTATCATAAATCATATCAGCTTGGTATCGCAACATAATATTGAACTTACCAATCAAAAAGTAATCATCAAAAATTGCTTCAATGTTTTTTTTCTGTAATCAGTGAAGCTATGTTCTTTGCATTCACTTTACCACAGTGTAGGGTATTGAAGTTCGCAATATTTTGACAATGACTCCAATATATATAATATATTCTGTATGCTGTTTGCAGGCAATTGCAAAAAAAAATTATGATCGCTGGGACTACCCAAACTGCATCGGAGCTCTCGATGGAAAACATGTACTTGTGGAGCCACCCTTGAACAGTGGTTCCGAATATCTCAACTACAAGGGAACATTTTCTAATGTGCTAATGGCTCTGGTTGATGGTGATATCAAGGCAATCTACGCTGATGCTGGAACAAATGGTCGCGTCAGTGATGGTGGAGTGTGGGGCAAGACTAATTTGAAGCAAAAGATTGATGAAAACTCTTTAAATATACCATTACCTTCATCGATCCCACGTGCCCCTGAATGCATCATACCATACCACATTGTGGCCGACGACGCTTTCTCGTTATCTACTACATTGATGAAGCCGTACTCTGGTGTTGATGTGAGAGGAAATATGGAGCGTAGAATTTTTAACTACAGGTAAAAAAATTCACATCACATAAGTGTACTATCTTAACGAAATTTTATTGGCAAAGAAAAACATTGAATAATGTGCTTGCCACTATGTTTCATGTTCCGTAGGTTATCAAGATGCCGGAACAGGTCTGAAATTTTTTTCGGGATTTTAGGGAATAGATTTCAAAGAGACTTCACCCAGCCAAGGCTGAGCGTATTGTGTTAACCAGTGGCCATACACAATTGGCTCCGAACGAATGCAATATCCAGACAGCAGTACACGCCTGAGGAGTCCGTTGATTGGGAAGACATTGACAACGGTGTCTTTCACCACGGAGATTGGCGTGCGGAGGAAGAACCACGAGGCTTGAGACACATTGCCCAGCAAGGAAGCAATCGTTCAGGTATAAAGGCACGGCAGATGCGGGACAAGCTATGCTCCTACTTCAGTGGCGCTGGAGCTAGAGACTGGCAAGAAAGGATGATTGTATGAAATGGAGTCGTTACCCTCGACTCCCGGACCTCAGTGGTAACTTCGGCAGCAACAACATCGACATCGGATCCACACAGCTTGTTTAGTACCTGAAACATTTTTCAAACGCTTTGATTAATAAAGTATTATCGTTAAATCATAAAGTGCGTCTTACGAAACAACTGTGCTTTGTGCAACTGTGCTAGAGAGTACCTACAACATCATCACACTTCTTGAATACAGATGTATCAAAGGCATGGATTAGTGCGTTCCATCACCACCTCCACTCCCATTCTAGGATAATACCTACTCAGTCATGGTTCATCACAATCTTCATCCATCGACAACATCAAATCAAGGGGGACAGTGATTGTTGCCAAATAAAACGATGTTAAACAACACAAATCAATCATCAATAAATGGATTAAAATCAGTTTTGATCGTCAATTTATGTCTCCCTATGGGGATTGTCAATATGGTGTTTAAGTAAAATTTGCTCTATCTCTAATTTAGCCATGGCTACACTGAAAGGAGACATTTTTTCCAAAGCTAATCCCACATGGATCGCCCAAGCTGAAAACTCCGACTCATGCAAAGCAAAGGCCTTGTTGTATCAGCAGCAGTCTCGATCCTTATTGTTTTTGAAGACCCAGCTGACTGATCAGCTGTTGATGGTGAACGCGGTGAAGGTGGGTCGTCAACAACTTGCTCAGCGACTCCATCAGCACCGATAAGGTACGATCCGGCCAGATTGTTCTGCAAAAGAATAATTTTCCATGATTAATATAATGCAAGATAGGTAAATTTTGGAACTGCAATTTCTTCTTTGCCTTGCCCAGAGGTAGGTAATGTAAGCAAGTAGATAATTACTTGGTAGACAGGTAGACAAGTAATAACCGGCATATCTATGTACTTTTTTTTATGTTGTACTTTTATGTATGTATTTATTTTACGTATTTTACGTATGTACCTACTAGTATGTACTTTTTCTGTCGCTAATTACAGTGCCATGATCTCATTGCAGCAGGTAACTTACCAGAGTTCCATTGATAGCGCAACTAGATGGTTGACGAGTGGTGTCGATAGAAACTCTTGGCACGTAGGTGTCAGTAAAAAAAAACAGTTTTTCGTACATACACCAAGATGGTGTGTAGACATCATCGGCACCGCTACCGCTTTTTTTTTGCTGTCCGCAACCCTCCGATGGTTGTCACGGAATGTTGCTCTCAGACAAGTAAAGCGCGCCCATATATCATCAACTAAAAAATAAAATACCAATAGTTGATTGATTGATTGATTATTGGTGCTTAACGACGCACTGTTTTGACAACTGGCCCTTTGGCACTGGTCTAATGGCGTCGGTGAATGAAATGGTGATGATGAGGGTGATGATGAACCTAACCTAGCCTAGAAGGGGGGAGGGGAAACCCGGTGCCGGCACGTAGCCTACTCCTGTCGAAGAGCACCAAGGGGACCACCGGCTTTACGTCCCTTCCGAAGGACGGTACAACTCGAACAACAGGTTCGACAGGTTCCTCCACTAATCCGTGCTGTCGAGAGGTTGATAAGCAAGGCGAGTAAAGTTGTTGTACTAACTTCAAACCCTCCAACCTCTCTCCCGAACAGAACTGACCATGTGCATGATGGTCACCCACCAAACACCTGGCTCAGCGCGATGTTGCTTAACTTCGGTGATCTCACGAGAACCGGTGTTTCCAACATGCCAAACCGTTCAATACCAATAGTAAAGAATACATTTAACCCTCCTAGGGACCTGAACAGGAATGGGAACCATTTTTTCATTTCGCTTCAGGTCCCTTAACACAATAAGAAAAGAGTTATAAACATGAATAATAAATCAGTTGATCATACCTGAAACTTGGCTGCTAAAAGTAAGTTGCAGCGAGTCGAGAATCGCACTCTTTTTAGCCAGCTTGTGATGTTAATACCATCCCACAAAAACCTATGCTGCTGAAAAAAGTCAACGAGAGTGCAGTCGCGTTCGTAATTCCAAAAGGCAGATTTCTTCGGAGGCATTTTCGTTCGTAAAGAAGTTTACTCTGAAGCTCAGAAAAATTTCACGAAAATCACTCGGTTGACAGCGACGATAACAGCTGGTCTCTTTGGTAGTCAATAAAATTGGCGGAGCAAGATCCTTCTGATTGGTTAATATCTCACGCTTTGGGATCCTGCCCGTTCATTGGTTAAGACCCACGAGTTGAACTCGAGGGCAGAGCGCAATTTTTCAACTGTAAAGCCTGATTTACACGGGCACATTTTTCACAAAACCCTTGTCCACAACCATGATGCACAACCATACTTGTATCGTGTAAACGGAATATTGTCAACAATTCCTTGTCCACAAGGGTTGCGCGCAATGGTTGCACACAATCTTTTCGTTTGGAACATGTTCTATAATCCAACAAAACTTGTGTGAAACCAACCAATCATAGCCCAGTATTCAAGCGGCTGTTAAATTGGCAGTGCGACACAGGTACGTCCATTGGGCACATCTACGTCTTACATGTAACCAAAATAATCAAAATGACAGCACCAAAGAAGCACGTCTTGTCGGTAAAAGCTATGTGGTCTCGTGAGCAGTCCATGAAAATAATAGAGCTATACAAAAATCAGTAATGTCTATACTTCGTGCAATCCGAGTTCTATGCTAACAGGTAGTAAGGCTTTCCCTCTCCTTCAATTTGCCACCACTTCTTTCCGAAATTTCCACTACTTCTGGCACAATGGCTATAATGTCTCCCAGCAATTCAACCAAATCTTCAATTTCAATTTCACCACTCGTTTTAACAACACACCAAAATAGCTCCAATTTAAAGAAGGCGCGGGCAAAGTGAACATCAGCTGTTTTAGAGCCAAGCTCAAACAAGGAAAAGTTGTGTCGTGTAAATGGTTTCAGCACAGGGTTGTGCAACATGGTTGTGCAACATGGTTGTGCAACATGGTTGTGGACAAGGGTTTTGTGAAAAATGTGCCCGTGTAAATCAGGCTTAACAGACGTCAAGGTTAAAAAACGTAACTGAATGTGTATTGTTACCCTTGATGCCATAGCGACAGTTCGGTCTGCTTTGCAGAGCAAGAACAAGAATTGTGTCACTTTTCAAGTAACAGACTCTCATCTGCAGCTCCATAATGCAGGGAACTTGTACCCAGCTGCCGTGCGAAAGATGCCCAACCTCTCTTCCACCACCAATGCTGAGTTGGAGAGAGTTGCAAAGAACTGGGTGCTACACGCGCAAACACGAATCAATCAAAAGGCAAAGGTCAAAAAAATAGAGCTCCTCCAAAAAGCGATCCCTCTGATACAGAACAAGAGATCTAAATTCTTGTGGGTTCCGGTAAAAAATGCAATTTTTTGGCTGAATCCACTGAATGGACAATTTTCCGAGTTTTTTTTACTCTCTTTGAACTTATATTGATTGATTGTGGGGTTTAACGGCGCGTCAGCAACTATGGCTATTTGCGCCGGTCAGATGGTTAAAACAAGACAATGACAAAACATTTAACAACAAAACATCACATAGATAAAACTATCGATCAGTTGGTTAAAATATTGTCATTGTTTAAAAAACAAAAACTAGATAAAAAACTAGTTACTATTTCCTGACGCATTCTTTAAAAATACCTGCGCCAGGAATTTAAGACTGATTTAAAAATTTCTCTAACCTAGATCAATTTATAAAATTGCAGTCTTAATTTAAAAATAAAAAGACAACAAAGACAATAAAAAAAAACCACTCCACAACTAAAAACAAAAATTTGCTTTAAGTCAGGTGAGTAAAATATTGTCAAAAGTTTAAAAGCAATAAAAAACAATGCTAAAAAACCAGTTGTCATGTCCAGACGCAGTTTTTATAAATACTTGCGCCTGGAACATAAACTGCTTTAAAAACTTACTAAAAACTATATAAGTTTAAAAAAGTCAGTTTTAATTAAAAATCGAATGACTCGATCTATCGACACGGCGTTGTCTCCCAACGCCTCTGGCAAACTTCCGGGAATCTGCAGGTGGTTGCGCAGTTGCCTGTGAACGGCACACTCGACGAGAAGATGTTTTATCGAGAGAGGTTGATCACAGGAGGTGCACATCGGTGGCTCTTCTCGCTTCAGGATGAAGACGTGAGTGAGCGGGCTATGACCGATGCGCAACCTCGTTGTTACAACCTCCTCGCGTCGAGTGTGTCGGGCAGAAGATTGCCAGGGGTCGATAGTTGCCTTGATGGGCTTCAGTTTGTTGACTAACACAGTGTCCCATGATGATTGCCAGCGCTTCTTTGTTTCGGCCCTGAAGGCGGCTTTAAGATCACTCACAGGGACAGCTGTGTAGTCAACATCGGCTTTTGTCGTGGCGTCCTTAGCTGCTCTGTCGGCCATCTCATTGCCAGCAATTCCTGCATGGCCTGGAAGCCAACAGAGCAACACTTCTATGCCGACCAAGCATAGTGCGCCAAGTTTATCCTGGATGGTTTGCACAAGATGGTCCGTGGGGAATGCCTGACATAGTGCTTGAAGGGAGCTCAGAGAGTCGGAACAGATAAGAAATTGTTTGCGATTGGCACGCTTGATATGTTCAAGGGCCTTGAGAATCGCAAACAACTCTGCTGTATAGACACTACAGAGAGGACTGAGCTTAAAGCACACGCTTGTGTTGTCGATGACAAAGGCACACCCCACAGACTCATTGTCCTTTGATCCGTCAGTGTAGATCCTGCAGTGTTGAGGGTACTGGTCGCAAATGCTGAAGAACAGCTGTCGGAACACGGCCGGGCTCGTCTGGGCCTTGGTGTGCTGAGCGAGTTGCATCAGGCAAACAGGCTGGGATGTTGTCCAGGGAGCCACACGACCGATTCCGACAGGAAGGACAGGTGGTAGGTCCATTCCAAATGCAGCCAGGAGCTCTTTTGCTCTGATGCCAACAGGTCTGGTTGCTTTTTGCCTGGTGTTGTAGAGAACAACATTTGGCGGAGCGAACACAGACCTGTATGCCGGGTGTTTTGGCATGCCACGTAGCTTGGCTACGTAGCTGGCAAGGAGGTAGTCACGCCTGATCTTAAGCGGAGCCTCCCCGGCCTCACAATGCAGGCTGACGATGGGACTTGTGCGAAACGCGCCAGTACACAACCTGATACCAGCGTTGTGCACTGGATCCAGGATGCCGATATACGATTTCCTCGCCGATGCATAAACAGTGCAGCCAAAGTCTAATTTAGATCTTATGAGGGAGCGGTAGAGGCGGAGCATGGACGTTCTGTCGGCTCCCCAGGAGGTACCGCTCAAGATCTTCAGGATGTTCATTGCCTTCAAGCACTTGTCTTTGAGTTGACGGAGATGTGGTAACCAGGTGAGCTTCTCGTCAAATACCATTCCGAGGAAGCGGGTTGACTCTGAGAAAGGCAACACCTGGTTTGCCAACGTCAAGACAGGATGAGGATGAAATAGACGATGGCGACTGAAATGCATGCATGTTGTTTTCGACGAGGAGAATCTGAAGCCATGTCGATCCGCCCAACTCTCCAATCGGTTGATCGTTAGCTGGAGCTGCCGCTGAGCCGAGTTCAGGTTCCCTGTTTGATGGAAGATCGCCAAATCATCAACGTAGAGCGATGCACGAACCGGAGTTCGAATGCATGTCGTGATGGAGTTGATGGCGATCGCAAACAGGGTAACACTGAGGACACAGCCCTGCGGCACTCCGTTCTCTTGATCGAAAGCCGACGAAAGAGTGTTTCCGACACGAACGTGGAAAGACCTATCAGCCATGAAGTTCTGCACAAAGTGGGGCAAGTGCCCACGAATACCCCACTTGTGGATGGTCTGTAAAATGCCGTACTTCCACGTCGTGTCGTACGCCTTCTCGAGATCGAAAAACACCGCGATCAGGTGTTTCCTTGTGAGGAAACTGTCCTGGATCAATCCTTCAAGCTGGGTCAAGTTATCTGTGACGGAGCGGTTTCGCCGGAAACCAGACTGCTCCGCACAGAGTAGGCCGTTTTTCTCCAAATGCCACATGAGCCTAGCGTTGATCATACGCTCCAAGATCTTGCATAGGCAGCTTGTAAGGGCAATTGGGCGGTAGCTAGCAGCATCGGTCTTGTCTTTGCCCGGCTTCAGGATGGGGATGACAATAGCCACCCTCCAACGAGCCGGGAAACTGTCCTCGAGCCAGACTCTGTTCAACATCTGAAGCATGTATGATCGTGAGCTTTTACTCAGATGTTTGATCATCTGGTAATGGATCATATCGATGCCAGGTGAAGTGTCGTTGGCGGCTCTTAGCGCGGAGTCCAGCTCCCAGTCGCTGAAGGGCAGGTTGTAAGTTTCCTGGTTCTTACTTCGGAAGACAAGACCTTGCTGCTCGGCTACCTGCTTGACCCGCTTGAAGGATGCGGTGTAATTCTCTGAGCTGGAGACTTTCGAGAACTGAGAACCAAGAGTGTCGGCGATGGCCGGGCCCGTGGACTGCAACAGCCCGTCACGCATCAGTCCGGATATGGGACGGAAAGTTGATCTGCCAGACAACTTCCGAACCTTTTCCCATACCCTGGACGACGGCGTGCGGGCCGTGATGGTCGACACATAGGCCCGCCACGACACTCTCTTGGCCTCAGTGATTGTTCTCCGAGCCTTAGCTCTCGATCTCTTGAAGGCGATCAGGTTTTCTTGGGTCGGATGCGACATGAAGAAGGAGAGGGCCCTCCGTCTCGCCCTGATGGCCAACTTGCATTCACAAGTGAACCACGGGACGGGGAGACGGTAGGGTTTTTCAGACGACCGTGGAATGGATTTCTCGGCTGCATGAATTACCACCTCCGTGAAGCTGTCCACGTGAGAATCGATATCCTCGGGGACAGCCTCATCGAAAGTGGCAAGATCACTGAAAAGTGACCAGTCAGCCCGTCTAAGAATCCACTTTGGGTGTCTGGGTGGTAGAGAAGGGATCCTCGACGATTTAATGAAAATAGGGAAGTGGTCACTTCCACATAAATCGTCGTGCACAGACCATTCAGTGTCAAGAGCGAGGGAGGGTGAACAGAGAGTCAGGTCAATCGCAGAGAGTGATCCTGTTGATGCAGTAAAGTGGGTGTTACTGCCGTTATTCAACAGGACCACATTGCGAAGCCTGATAGTGTCTTCCACCAGTGTACCTTTCTGATTGGTGCTGAGACTACCCCACAGGGGGTTGTGAGCGTTGAAATCACCAACCAATAGAAAGGGTAGAGGTAACTGGTCCATGAGATGGTCGATGGATTGCTGGGTAACGACACTATCAGGGGGGAGGTAGATGTTGCATATGTGTAGGGGGCTTGGAAGGAAAACCTTCACAGCCACGGCCTGGAGGGTGGTGGTCAGCACAACAGTCTCCGAGTGGATACTGTTGTGGACGGCCGTTGCAACTCCCCCCTGAGCTCTCTGTCCACCTGTGTGGTCGTAACGGTAGAAGTCATAGCCCTTCAGGAGTGGCTTGTCTGATGGCTTCAGGTGTGATTCCTGGAAGCAACAGACAAGGGGGCTTTTTGACGACACCAGTTGTCTGACCTCGGGTGCTCTTGTAGTGTATCCTCTCACATTCCACTGAATGATGATTTGATTTGATTTGATTTGATTTGATTTTGTGGGCTTAACGGCGCGTCAGCAGCTTTGGCTATTTGCGCCGGTCAGATGATTAAAACAAAAAACAATGACAAAAACTTTAAACAACAAAAAATCAAATAGATAAAACTATCGATCAGTTGTATAAAAATTGTCATAGGTTAAAAATCAAAAACTAGATTAAAAAACTAGTTTTTATTTCCTGACGCATTCTTTATAAATACTTGCGCCAGGAATTGAAGACTGATTTTAAAACTTCTCTAAAATAGATCAGTTTATAAAATGACAGTCTTATTTTTAAAATAAAAAGACAACAAAGACAATTAAAAAACAACTCTCCAACTAAAAACAAAAATTTGCTTTAAGTCAGGTGAGTAAAATATTGTCAAGGGTTAAAAAGCAATAAAAAACAATGCTAAAAAACCAGTTGTCATGTCCAGACGCAGTTTTTATAAATACTTGCGCCTGGAACATAAACTGCTTTAAAAACTTACTAAAAACTAGATAAGTTTGTAAAAGTCAGTTTGAATTAAAAATTTAATAATTCGGCCTATCGACACGGCGTTATCTCCCAACGCCTCTGGCAAACTTCCGGGAATCTGCAGGTGGTTGCGCAGTTGCCTGTGAACGGCACACTCGACAAGGAGATGTTTGATCGAGAGAGGTTGATCACAGGAGGTGCACATCGGTGGCTCTTCGCGCTTCAGGATGAAGACGTGAGTGAGCGGGCTATGACCGATGCGCAACCTCGTTGTTACAACCTCCTCGCGTCGAGTGTGTCGGGCAGAAGATTGCCAGGGGTCGATAGATGCCTTGATGGGCTTCAGTTTGTTGACTAACAGAGTGTCCCATGATGATTGCCAGCACTTCTTTGTTTCGGCCCTGAAGGCGGCTTTAATATCACTCACAGGGACAGCTGTGTAGTCAACATCGGCTTTTGTCGTGGCGTCCTTAGCTGCTCTGTCGGCCATCTCATTGCCAGCAATTCCTGCATGGCCTGGAAGCCAACAGAGCAACACTTCTGTGCCGACCAAGCACAGTTCGCCAAGTTTAGCCTGGATGGTTTGCACAAGATGGTCCGTGGGGAATGCCTGACATAGTGCTTGGAGGGAGCTCAGAGAGTCGGAACAGACAAGAAATTGTTTGCGATTGGCACGCTTGATATGTTCAAGGGCCTTGAGAATCGCAAACAACTCTGCTGTATAGACACTACAGAGAGGACTGAGCTTAAAGCACACGCTTGTGTTGTCGATGACAAAGGCACACCCCACAGACTCATTGTCCTTTGATCCGTCAGTGTAGATCCTGCAGTGTTGAGGGTACTGGTCGCAAATGCTGAAGAACAGCTGTCGGAACACGGCCGGGCTCGTCTGGGCCTTGGTGTGCTGAGCGAGTTGCATCAGGCAAACAGGCTGGGATGTTGTCCAGGGAGCCACACGACCGATTCCGACAGGAAGGACAGGTGGTAGGTCCATTCCAAATGCAGCCAGGAGCTCTTTTGCTCTGATGCCAACAGGTCTGGTTGCTTTTTGCCTGGTGTTGTAGAGAACAACATTTGGCGGAGCGAACACAGACCTGTATGCCGGGTGTTTTGGCATGCCACGTAGCTTGGCTACGTAGCTGGCAAGGAGGTAGTCACGCCTGATCTTAAGCGGAGCCTCCCCGGCCTCACAATGCAGGCTGACGATGGGACTTGTGCGAAACGCGCCAGTACACAACCTGATACCAGCGTTGTGCACTGGATCCAGGATGCCGATATACGATTTCCTCGCCGATGCATAAACAGTGCAGCCAAAGTCTAATTTAGATCTTATGAGGGAGCGGTAGAGGCGGAGCATGGACGTTCTGTCGGCTCCCCAGGAGGTACCGCTCAAGATCTTCAGGATGTTCATTGCCTTCAAGCACTTGTCTTTGAGTTGACGGAGATGTGGTAACCAGGTGAGCTTCTCGTCAAATACCATTCCGAGGAAGCGGGTTGACTCTGAGAAAGGCAACACCTGGTTTGCCAACGTCAAGACAGGATGAGGATGAAATAGACGATGGCGACTGAAATGCATGCATGTTGTTTTCGACGAGGAGAATCTGAAGCCATGTCGATCCGCCCAACTCTCCAATCGGTTGATCGTTAGCTGGAGCTGCCGCTGAGCCGAGTTCAGGTTCCCTGTTTGATGGAAGATCGCCAAATCATCAACGTAGAGCGATGCACGAACCGGAGTTCGAATGCATGTCGTGATGGAGTTGATGGCGATCGCAAACAGGGTAACACTGAGGACACAGCCCTGCGGCACTCCGTTCTCTTGATCGAAAGCCGACGAAAGAGTGTTTCCGACACGAACGTGGAAAGACCTATCAGCCATGAAGTTCTGCACAAAGTGGGGCAAGTGCCCACGAATACCCCACTTGTGGATGGTCTGTAAAATGCCGTACTTCCACGTCGTGTCGTACGCCTTCTCGAGATCGAAAAACACCGCGATCAGGTGTTTCCTTGTGAGGAAACTGTCCTGGATCAATCCTTCAAGCTGGGTCAAGTTATCTGTGACGGAGCGGTTTCGCCGGAAACCAGACTGCTCCGCACAGAGTAGGCCGTTTTTCTCCAAATGCCACATGAGCCTAGCGTTGATCATACGCTCCAAGATCTTGCATAGGCAGCTTGTAAGGGCAATTGGGCGGTAGCTAGCAGCATCGGTCTTGTCTTTGCCCGGCTTCAGGATGGGGATGACAATAGCCACCCTCCAACGAGCCGGGAAACTGTCCTCGAGCCAGACTCTGTTCAACATCTGAAGCATGTATGATCGTGAGCTTTTACTCAGATGTTTGATCATCTGGTAATGGATCATATCGATGCCAGGTGAAGTGTCGTTGGCGGCTCTTAGCGCGGAGTCCAGCTCCCAGTCGCTGAAGGGCAGGTTGTAAGTTTCCTGGTTCTTACTTCGGAAGACAAGACCTTGCTGCTCGGCTACCTGCTTGACCCGCTTGAAGGATGCGGTGTAATTCTCTGAGCTGGAGACTTTCGAGAACTGAGAACCAAGAGTGTCGGCGATGGCCGGGCCCGTGGAATGCAACAGCCCGTCACGCATCAGTCCGGATATGGGACGGAAAGTTGATCTGCCAGACAACTTCCGAACCTTGTCCCATACCCTGGACGACGGCGTGCGGGCCGTGATGGTTGATTGATTGATTGATTGTGGGGTTTAACGGCGCGTCAGCAACTATGGCTATTTGCGCCGGTCAGATGGTTAAAACAAGACAATGACAAAACATTTAACAACAAAACATCACATAGATAAAACTATCGATCAGTTGGTTAAAATATTGTCATTGTTAAAAAAACAAAAACTAGATAAAAAACTAGTTACTATTTCCTGACGCATTCTTTAAAAATACCTGCGCCAGGAATTTAAGACTGATTTAAAAATTTCTCTAACCTAGATCAATTTATAAAATTGCAGTCTTAATTTAAAAATAAAAAGACAACAAAGACAATAAAAAACCACTCCACAACTAAAAACAAAAATTTGCTTTAAGTCAGGTGAGTAAAATATTGTCAAAAGTTTAAAAGCAATAAAAAACAATGCTAAAAAACCAGTTGTCATGTCCAGACGCAGTTTTTATAAATACTTGCGCCTGGAACATAAACTGCTTTAAAAACTTACTAAAAACTAGATAAGTTTAAAAAAGTCAGTTTTAATTAAAAATCGAATTACTCGATCTATCGACAAGGCGTTGTCTCCCAACGCCTCCGGCAATCTTTCGGGAATCTGCATGTGGTTGCGCAGTTGCCTGTGAACGGCACACTCGACGAGAAGATGTTTTATCGAGAGAGGTTGATCACAGGAGGTGCACATCGGTGGCTCTTCGCGCTTCAGGATGAAGACGTGAGTGAGCGGGCTATGACCGATGCGCAACCTCGTTGTTACAACCTCCTCGCGTCGAGTGTGTCGGGCAGAAGATTGCCAGGGGTCGATAGTTGCCTTGATGGGCTTCAGTTTGTTGACTAACACAGTGTCCCATGATGATTGCCAGCGCTTCTTTGTTTCGGCCCTGAAGGCGGCTTTAAGATCACTCACAGGGACAGCTGTGTAGTCAACATCGGCTTTTGTCGTGGCGTCCTTAGCTGCTCTGTCGGCCATCTCATTGCCAGCAATTCCTGCATGGCCTGGAAGCCAACAGAGCAACACTTCTATGCCGACCAAGCATAGTGCGCCAAGTTTATCCTGGATGGTTTGCACAAGATGGTCCGTGGGGAATGCCTGACATAGTGCTTGAAGGGAGCTCAGAGAGTCGGAACAGATAAGAAATTGTTTGCGATTGGCACGCTTGATATGTTCAAGGGCCTTGAGAATCGCAAACAACTCTGCTGTATAGACACTACAGAGAGGACTGAGCTTAAAGCACACGCTTGTGTTGTCGATGACAAAGGCACACCCCACAGACTCATTGTCCTTTGATCCGTCAGTGTAGATCCTGCAGTGTTGAGGGTACTGGTCGCAAATGCTGAAGAACAGCTGTCGGAACACGGCCGGGCTCGTCTGGGCCTTGGTGTGCTGAGCGAGTTGCATCAGGCACACAGGCTGGGATGTTGTCCAGGGAGCCACACGACCGATTCCGACAGGAAGGACAGGTGGTAGGTCCATTCCAAATGCGGCCAGGAGCTCTTTTGCTCTGATGCCAACAGGTCTGGTTGCTTTTTGCCTGGTGTTGTAGAGCACAACATTCGGCGGAGCGAACACAGACCTGTATGCCGGGTGTTTTGGCATGCCACGTAGCTTGGCTACGTAGCTGGCAAGGAGGTAGTCACGCCTGATCTTAAGCGGAGCCTCCCCGGCCTCACAATGCAGACTGACGATGGGACTTGTGCGAAACGCGCCAGTACACAACCTGATACCAGCGTTGTGCACTGGATCCAGGATGCCGATATATGATTTCCTCGCCGATGCATAAACAGTGCAGCCAAAGTCTAATTTTGATCTTATGAGAGAGCGGTAGAGGCGGAGCATGGACGTTCTGTCGGCTCCCCAGGAGGTACCGCTCAAGATCTTCAGTATGTTCATTGCCTTCAAGCACTTGTCTTTTAGTTGACGGAGATGTGGTAACCAGGTGAGCTTCTCGTCAAATACCATTCCGAGGAAGCGGGTTGACTCTGAGAAAGGCAACACCTGGTTTGCCAACGTCAAGACAGGATGAGGATGAAATAGACGATGGCGACTGAAATGCATGCATGTTGTTTTCGACGAGGAGAATCTGAAGCCATGTCGATCCGCCCAACTCTCCAATCGGTTGATCGTTAGCTGGAGCTGCCGCTGAGCCGAGTTCAGGTTCCCTGTTTGGTGGAAGATCGCCAAATCATCAACGTAGAGCGATGCACGAACCGGAGTCCGAATGCACGTCGTGATGGAGTTGATGGCGATCGCAAACAGGGTAACACTGAGAACACAGCCCTGCGGCACTCCGTTCTCTTGATCGAAAGCCGACGAGAGAGTGTTTCCGACACGAACGTGGAAAGACCTATCAGCCATGAAGTTCTGCACAAAGTGGGGCAAGTGGCCACGAATACCCCACTTGTGGATGGTCTGTAAAATGCCGTACTTCCACGTCGTGTCGTACGCCTTCTCGAGATCGAAAAACACCGCGATCAGGTGTTTCCTTGTGAGGAAACTGTCCTGGATCAATCCTTCAAGCTGGGTCAAGTTATCTGTGACGGAACGGTTTCGCCTGAAACCAGATTGCTCCGCACAGAGTAGGCCGTTTTTCTCCAAATGCCACATAAGCCTAGCGTTGATCATTCGCTCCAAGATCTTGCATAGGCAGCTTGTAAGGGCAATTGGGCGGTAGCTAGCAGCATCAGTCTTGTCTTTGCCCGGCTTCAGGATGGGGATGACAATAGCCACCCTCCAACGAGCTGGGAAACTGTCCTCGAGCCAGACTCTATTCAACATCTGAAGCATATATGATCTAGATCTTGTACTCAGATGTTTGATCATCTGGTAGTGGATCATGTCGATGCCAGGTGAAGTGTCGTTGGCGGCTCTTAGCGCGGAGTCCAGCTCCCAGTCGCTGAAGGGCAGGTTGTAAGTTTCCTGGTTCTTACTTCGGAAGACAAGACCTTGCTGCTCGGCTACCTGCTTGACCCGCTTGAAGGATGCGGTGTAATTCTCTGAGCTGGAGACTTTCGAGAACTGAGAACCAAGAGTGTCGGCGATGGCCGGGCCCGTGGACTGCAACAGCCCGTCACGCATCAGTCCGGATATGGGACGGAAAGTTGATCTGCCAGACAACTTCCGAACCTTTTCCCATACCCTGGACGACGGCGTGCGGGCCGTGATGGTCGACACATAGGCCCGCCACGACACTCTCTTGGCCTCAGTGATTGTTCTCCGAGCCTTAGCTCTCGATCTCTTGAAGGCGATCAGGTTTTCTTGGGTCGGATGCGACATGAAGAAGGAGAGGGCCCTCCGTCTCGCCCTGATGGCCAACTTGCATTCACAAGTGAACCACGGGACGGGGAGACGGTAGGGTTTTTCAGACGACCGTGGAATGGATTTCTCGGCTGCATGAATTACCACCTCCGTGAAGCTGTCCACGTGAGAATCGATATCCTCGGGGACAGCCTCATCGAAAGTGGCAAGATCACTGAAAAGTGACCAGTCAGCCCGTCTAAGAATCCACTTTGGGTGTCTGGGTGGTAGAGAAGGGATCCTCGACGATTTAATGAAAATAGGGAAGTGGTCACTTCCACATAAATCGTCGTGCACAGACCATTCAGTGTCAAGAGCGAGGGAGGGTGAACAGAGAGTCAGGTCAATCGCAGAGAGTGATCCTGTTGATGCAGTAAAGTGGGTGTTACTGCCGTTATTCAACAGGACCACATTGCGAAGCCTGATAGTGTCTTCCACCAGTGTACCTTTCTGATTGGTGCTGAGACTACCCCACAGGGGGTTGTGAGCGTTGAAATCACCAACCAATAGAAAGGGTAGAGGTAACTGGTCCATGAGATGGTCGATGGATTGCTGGGTAACGACACTATCAGGGGGGAGGTAGATGTTGCATATGTGTAGGGGGCTTGGAAGGAAAACCTTCACAGCCACGGCCTGGAGGGTGGTGGTCAGCACAACAGTCTCCGAGTGGATACTGTTGTGGACGGCCGTTGCAACTCCCCCCTGAGCTCTCTGTCCACCTGTGTGGTCGTAACGGTAGAAGTCATAGCCCTTCAGGAGTGGCTTGTCTGATGGCTTCAGGTGTGATTCCTGGAAGCAACAGACAAGGGGGCTTTTTGACGACACCAGTTGTCTGACCTCGGGTGCTCTTGTAGTGTATCCTCTCACATTCCACTGAATGATGATTTGATTTGATTTGATTTGATTTGATTTTGTGGGCTTAACGGCGCGTCAGCAGCTTTGGCTATTTGCGCCGGTCAGATGATTAAAACAAAAAACAATGACAAAAACTTTAAACAACAAAAAATCAAATAGATAAAACTATCGATCAGTTGTATAAAAATTGTCATAGGTTAAAAATCAAAAACTAGATTAAAAAACTAGTTTTTATTTCCTGACGCATTCTTTATAAATACTTGCGCCAGGAATTGAAGACTGATTTTAAAACTTCTCTAAAATAGATCAGTTTATAAAATGACAGTCTTATTTTTAAAATAAAAAGACAACAAAGACAATTAAAAAACAACTCTCCAACTAAAAACAAAAATTTGCTTTAAGTCAGGTGAGTAAAATATTGTCAAGGGTTAAAAAGCAATAAAAAACAATGCTAAAAAACCAGTTGTCATGTCCAGACGCAGTTTTTATAAATACTTGCGCCTGGAACATAAACTGCTTTAAAAACTTACTAAAAACTAGATAAGTTTGTAAAAGTCAGTTTGAATTAAAAATTTAATAATTCGGCCTATCGACACGGCGTTATCTCCCAACGCCTCTGGCAAACTTCCGGGAATCTGCAGGTGGTTGCGCAGTTGCCTGTGAACGGCACACTCGACAAGGAGATGTTTGATCGAGAGAGGTTGATCACAGGAGGTGCACATCGGTGGCTCTTCGCGCTTCAGGATGAAGACGTGAGTGAGCGGGCTATGACCGATGCGCAACCTCGTTGTTACAACCTCCTCGCGTCGAGTGTGTCGGGCAGAAGATTGCCAGGGGTCGATAGATGCCTTGATGGGCTTCAGTTTGTTGACTAACAGAGTGTCCCATGATGATTGCCAGCACTTCTTTGTTTCGGCCCTGAAGGCGGCTTTAATATCACTCACAGGGACAGCTGTGTAGTCAACATCGGCTTTTGTCGTGGCGTCCTTAGCTGCTCTGTCGGCCATCTCATTGCCAGCAATTCCTGCATGGCCTGGAAGCCAACAGAGCAACACTTCTGTGCCGACCAAGCACAGTTCGCCAAGTTTAGCCTGGATGGTTTGCACAAGATGGTCCGTGGGGAATGCCTGACATAGTGCTTGGAGGGAGCTCAGAGAGTCGGAACAGACAAGAAATTGTTTGCGATTGGCACGCTTGATATGTTCAAGGGCCTTGAGAATCGCAAACAACTCTGCTGTATAGACACTACAGAGAGGACTGAGCTTAAAGCACACGCTTGTGTTGTCGATGACAAAGGCACACCCCACAGACTCATTGTCCTTTGATCCGTCAGTGTAGATCCTGCAGTGTTGAGGGTACTGGTCGCAAATGCTGAAGAACAGCTGTCGGAACACGGCTGGGCTCGTCTGGGCCTTGGTGTGCTGAGCGAGTTGCATCAGGCACACAGGCTGGGATGTTGTCCAGGGAGCCACACGACCAATTCCGACAGGAAGGACAGGTGGTAGGTCCATTCCAAATGCGGCCAGGAGCTCTTTTGCTCTGATGCCAACAGGTCTGGTTGCTTTTGGCCTGGTGTTGTAGAGCACAACATTCGGCGGAGCGAACACAGACCTGTATGCCGGGTGTTTTGGCATGCCACGCAGCTTGGCTACGTAGCTGGCAAGGAGGTAGTCACGCCTGATCTTAAGCGGAGCCTCCGCGGCCTCACAATGCAGACTGACGATGGGACTTGTGCGAAACGCGCCAGTACACAACCTGATACCAGCGTTGTGCACTGGATCCAGGATGCCGATATAAGATTTCCTCGCCGATGCATAAACAGTGCAGCCAAAGTCTAATTTAGATCTTATGAGAGAGCGGTAGAGGCGGAGCATGGACGTTCTGTCGGCTCCCCAGGAGGTACCGCTCAAGATCTTCAGGATGTTCATTGCCTTCAAGCACTTGTCTTTGAGTTGACGGAGATGTGGTAACCAGGTGAGCTTCTCGTCAAATACCATTCCGAGGAAGCGGGTTGACTCTGAGAAAGGCAACACCTGGTTTGCCAACGTCAAGACAGGATGAGGATGAAATAGACGATGGCGACTGAAATGCATGCATGTTGTTTTCGACGAGGAGAATCTGAAGCCATGTCGATCCGCCCAACTCTCCAATCGGTTGATCGTTAGCTGGAGCTGCCGCTGAGCCGAGTTCAGGTTCCCTGTTTGGTGGAAGATCGCCAAATCATCAACGTAGAGCGATGCACGAACCGGAGTTCGAATGCATGTCGTGATGGAGTTGATGGCGATCGCAAACAGGGTAACACTGAGGACACAGCCCTGCGGCACTCCGTTCTCTTGATCGAAAGCCGACGAGAGAGTGTTTCCGACACGAACGTGGAAAGACCTATCAGCCATGAAGTTCTGCACAAAGTGGGGCAAGTGGCCACGAATACCCCACTTGTGGATGGTCTGTAAAATGCCGTACTTCCACGTCGTGTCGTACGCCTTCTCGAGATCGAAAAACACCGCGATCAGGTGTTTCCTTGTGAGGAAACTGTCCTGGATCAATCCTTCAAGCTGGGTCAAGTTATCTGTGACGGAGCGGTTTCGCCTGAAACCAGACTGCTCCGCACAGAGAAGGCCGTTCTTCTCCAAATGCCACATAAGCCTAGCGTTGATCATTCGCTCCAAGATCTTGCATAGGCAGCTTGTAAGGGCAATTGGGCGGTAGCTAGCAGCATCAGTCTTGTCTTTGCCCGGCTTCAGGATGGGGATGACAATCGCCACCCTCCAACGAGCTGGGAAACTGTCCTCGAGCCAGATTCTGTTCAACATCTGAAGCATGTATGATCGTGAGCTTTTACTCAGATGTTTGATCATCTGGTAATGGATCATATCGATGCCAGGTGAAGTGTCGTTGGCGGCTCTTAGCGCGGAGTCCAGCTCCCAGTCGCTGAAGGGCAGGTTGTAGGTTTCCTGGTTCTTACTTCGGAAGACAAGACCTTGCTGCTCGGCTACCTGCTTGACCCGCTTGAAGGATGCGGTGTAATTCTCTGAGCTGGAGACTTTCGAGAACTGAGAACCAAGAGTGTCGGCGATGGCCGGGCCCGTGGACTGCAACAGCCCGTCACGCATCAGTCCGGATATGGGACGGAAAGTTGATCTGCCAGACAACTTCCGAACCTTGTCCCATACCCTGGACGACGGCGTGCGGGCCGTGATGGTCGACACATAGGCCCGCCACGACACTCTCTTGGCCTCAGTGATTGTTCTCCGAGCCTTAGCTCTTGATCTCTTGAAGGCGATCAGGTTTTCTTGGGTCGGATGCGACATGAAGAAGGAGAGGGCCCTCCGTCTCGCCCTGATGGCCAACTTGCATTCACAAGTGAACCACGGGACGGGGAGACGGTAGGGTTTTTCAGACGACCGTGGAATGGATTTCTCGGCTGCATGAATTACCACCTCCGTGAAGCTGTCCACGTGAGAATCGATATCCTCGGGGACAGCCTCATCGAAAGTGGCAAGATCACTGAAAAGTGACCAGTCAGCCCGTCTTAGAATCCACTTTGGGTGTCTGGGTGGTAGAGAAGGGATCCTCGACGATTTAATGAAGATAGGGAAGTGGTCACTTCCACATAAATCGTCGTGCACAGACCATTCAGTGTCAAGAGCGAGGGAGGGTGAACAGAGAGTCAGGTCAATCGCAGAGAGTGATCCTGTTGATGCAGTGAAGTGGGTGTTACTGCCGTTATTCAACAGGACCACATTGCGAAGCCTGATAGTGTCTTCCACCAGTGTACCTTTCTGATTGGTGCTGAGACTACCCCACAGGGGGTTGTGAGCGTTGAAATCACCAACCAATAGAAAGGGTAGAGGTAACTGGTCCATGAGATGGTCGATGGATTGCTGGGTAACGACACTATCAGGGGGGAGGTAGATGTTGCATATGTGTAGGGGGCTGGGAAAGAAAACCTTCACAGCCACGGCCTGGAGGGTGGTGGTCAGCACAACAGTCTCCGAGTGGATACTGTTGTGGACGGCCGTTGCAACTCCCCCCTGAGCTCTCTGTCCACCTGTGTGGTCGTAACGGTAGAAGTCATAGCCCTTCAGGAGTGGCTTGTCTGATGGCTTCAGGTGTGATTCCTGGAAGCAACAGACAAGGGGGCTTTTGGACGACACTAGTTGTCTGACCTCGGGTGCTCTTGTGGAGTATCCTCTCACATTCCACTGAATGATGTCTGGCATTTTGTTGGACTTAGGATTTTCCCTTCTCTTTCACCTTCTCCTTCTCCTTTCCCTTCACCGTCTGCCAGGTGTTCGGCGACGTGTCGGTAGGGTCTACCTCCATTCCATCCTTCCTGGTAGACAGGGAGGTGGACGTGGAGCTACCGGTGGTGTTGGGAAGGAAGGTGATTATTTCCCTCGCCTTCCTCGAGGTGCTGGCCTCAGCCTGCCTTCCCTTGGAAGGGTGCAGCTGGAGCGTGCGGTTTTCGTGGAGTTCAGTAATCTGTAGTTTTAACGATTCAATTTCTCTGTTCTTAGCCTCCAAATCTTTCTTCATGGCCTCGATCTCTTGCCTGTGGCGTTCCTGCATCTCCTCGTGGCGCTTGGCCTGCTCGGCGGAGAGTTGCAGTTGTTTTTCTACCATGGCCTGCAAACGAGCCGTCTCCGCCGAGACAGCCGCGCCCGAGTCCACGGCTTTGGCAAAAGATTTTGGACCGAGGCCATTCTGGTTGTTGAAGCGTTTTCTTGCTTCGAACAGAGAAATGTTTTCAATCGTCTTAATCTCCACGATTTTCCGCTCCAACTTCCACTGTGGGCAGTCGCGGGACCACACAGGGTGGGCTGCCGAGCAGTTTGCACAGTGGAAGCTGTTGCTGCACGCGTCCGTCTCGTGGTCCTCCTTGGCACACTTCCCACAGATGGGCTTCCGCTTACAATCGAAGCTGGAGTGGCCGAACATCTGGCAGGTGAAGCATCGCAGAGGATTTGGAATGTGCGGTCGCACAGGCAGACGCAGGTAGCCGGCAAAGATACACTCTGGTAGTTTTGGTGTGCCGAAGGTGAGGATGAGTAATGGTGTTGGCTTCAAGACACCGGTCTTCTTACTCATCACTCGATAAACGTCAGTGACGCCTTGGCATAAAAGTTCTTTTTTCAGTTCTTCAGTCGGAAGGTCCTGAAGATCAAAACTAAAAATCACTCCCTTTGATGTATTTAAGGACCTGTGAGCAGTCACTGTGATCGGCATGGTGTCGAAAGAAGTTGCCGCTTGCAGTTTCAGTGACTGCTCACTGTTAGCTACCTCAACTAGTAGAGTGCCATCGCGAAGGCACTTTGAACTTTTCACATCGCCTGCAAGAAGCAACAGTCCGCGCTTCTGCGCGAAGGGCGAGACAGTTCGGAAGGATTTGCCACTATCCAACTTTAGAATCAGAAAGAGTGGCTCCACACTCCTGGGAGCCACCACATCCTTTAACATAATACTTTCCTCCATAAGAGGACGCAAGCGCTTCTTAGGATTAAGGGGGGGATTTGGGGTTTTGTTGTCCATATGAATGGAATTTAATTCGTCCCCCGGAGCCCTGCCCACCACGGAGCCCAACCAGGGGGACGTCCCACTGGGACGCCGGGGTTGTCCGGGGGATATAGTCAGGAGGCACCGGCAGTCGCGAGTGACCGCAACTGGTGGGGCCCAGCAACACCCATCGCGCCACCGGTGCCCCCCTCCTCATCCACGCGTGAAGCTTTAAGACTCCAGGCGAGCCGATTGGCTGGGGGTGGATTAGCCCCCAGCCTCCTGTTTTGGGCGAAGCAGAAACTAAAGGGGTGTGTTGGGACAATTGTCTATCATAACCAGACAATTGCCCCTCAACCCCCAAGAAAATCTTTTCCGCCCGTACAGGTTACCGCGCACGGCAAACACGCAGGTAAGCGTTCTGACCTGCACAGGGGGTCGGCCGGAAGAGAAGACAGGAGTGTGTAGGATAGAGAAGAGACAGCAATAAGGTTAGGCTCGAGAACTCCCTGTGCAGGTCACCAGTCACCAGACATCGCTGGAACTTACAACGACCGATAGTCGACCAATTCGAATCCATGTTGGTAGCCGGGTCGTCAATGGGGGGGGGGAACCCCGCCGCTGTCGCAGAAGACAGACGGTGGGTTCGGGAGGTGGCAAAAGAAATGAAGTAAGAAGGAAGATGAAGAAAAGATGGTGAAATGAAAGGTGGGGAGAGAAAAAGAGCGCCAGATTCTCCCTCGACCAAAGTCCGGGTCCCACGACAACGACGGGGTGGGCTAGTCTTGGTCTGGGTCCTCCCCGGGAGCCTGTCCGGTATAGGAGACCTTGGTGGGAGTGGAACCTCCCCCCGGCATGGCCTCCCGGATCATCGGACCACACAAACCCCTTCACCACGATAAGGTGCTAGCCTCGAAGGGGACTGAATGATGTCTGGCATTTTGTTGGACTTAGGATTTTCCCTTCTCTTTCACCTTCTCCTTCTCCTTTCCCTTCACCGTCTGCCAGGTGTTCGGCGACGTGTCGGTAGGGTCTACCTCCATTCCATCCTTCCTGGTAGACAGGGAGGTGGACGTGGAGCTACCGGTGGTGTTGGGATGGAAGGTGATTATTTCCCTCGCCTTCCTCGAGGTGCTGGCCTCAGTCTGCCTTCCCTTGGAAGCGTGCAGCTGGAGCGTACGGCTCTCATGGAGTTCAGCTATCTGTAGCTTAAGCGATTCAATCTCTTTGTTCTTTGCTTCTAAATCTCTCTTCATGGCCTCGATCTCTTGCCTGTGGCGTTCTTCCATCTCCTCGTGGCGCTTGGCCTGCTCGGCGGAGAGTTGCAGCTGTTTTTCCACCATGGCCTGCAAACGAGCCGTCTCCGCCGAGACAGCCGCGCCCGAGTCCACGGCTTTGGCAAAAGATTTCTGACCGAGGCCATTCTGTGAGTTGAAGCGCTTTCGTGCTTCGAACAGAGAAATGTTTTCGATCGTTTTTATCTCCACGATTTTCCGCTCCAACTTCCACTGTGGGCAGTCGCGGGACCACACAGGGTGGGCTGCCGAGCAGTTAGCACAGTGGAAGCTGTTGCTGCACGCGTCAGTCTCGTGATCCTCCTTGGCGCACTTCCCACAGATGGGCTTCCGCTTACAATCGAAGCTGGAGTGGCCGAACATCTGGCAGGTGAAGCACCGCAGAGGATTAGGAATATGAGGCCTGACAGGCAGACGCAAGTAACCAGCAAGGATGAACTCCGGGAGCTTAGGGGTGCCGAAGGTCAGGATGAGCAATGGTGTTGGCATGAGGGCACCGGTCTTCTTGCTCATCACTCGATAAACGTCAGTGACGCCTTGGCTAGCTAGCTCTCTTTTTAGTTCTTCGGTTGGTAAGTCCTGCATATCAAAGCTAAAAATTACTCCCTTTGAGGTGTTAAGGGATCGATGCGCAGTCACTTGATTTTGTGGGCTTAACGGCGCGTCAGCAGCTTTGGCTATTTGCGCCGGTCAGATGATTAAAACAAAAAACAATGACAAAAACTTTAAACAACAAAAAATCAAATAGATAAAACTATCGATCAGTTGTATAAAAATTGTCATAGGTTAAAAATCAAAAACTAGATTAAAAAAATAGTTTTTATTTCCTGGTGTGCCGAAGGTGAGGATGAGTAATGGTGTTGGCTTCAAGGCACCGGTCTTCTTACTCATCACTCGATACACATCGATCACACCTTGGCTTATAAGCTCTTTTTTCAGCTCTTCAGTCGAGATGTCCTGAAGGTCGAAACTGAAAATAACTCCCTTAGAGGTGTTTAAGGACCTGTGAGCAGTCACTGTTATCGGCATGGTGTCAAAAGATGTTGCCGATTGCAGTTTTAGTGACTGCTCACTGTTAGCTACCTCAACTAGTAGAGTGCCATCGCGAAGGCACTTTGAACTTTTGACATCACCTGCGAGAAGCAAAAGTCCGCGCTTCTGCGCGAAAGGCGAAACAGTCCTGAAAGATTTTCCACTATCCAATTTAAGTATGAGAAAGAGTGGCTCCACACTCCTCGGAGCCACAACATCCTTTAACAATATACTTTCCTCCAAAAGAGGACGAAGGCGCTTCTTCGGATTAAGGGGGGGAATTGGGTTTTTGGGGTCCATATGAATGGATATAAATTCGTCCCCCGGAGCCCTGCCCACCACGGAGCCCAACCAGGGGGACGTCCCACTGGGACGCCGGGGTTGTCCGGGGGATATAGTCAGGAGGCACCGGCAGTCGCGAGTGACCGCAACTGGTGGGGCCCAGCAACACCCATCACGCCACCGGTGCCCCCCTCCTCATCCACGCGTGAAGCTTTACAACTCCAGGCGAGCCGATTGACTGGGGGTGGATTAGCCCCCAGCCTCCTGTTTTGGACGAAGCGGAAACTAAAGGGGTGTGTTGGGACAATTGTCTTTAATAACTAGACAATTGCCCCTCAACCCCCAAGAAAATCTTTTCCGCCCGTACAGGTCACTGCGCACGGCAAACACGCAGGTAAGCGTTTAGACCTGCACAAGGGGTCGGCCGGAAGAGAAGACAGGAGAGTGTAGGATAGAGAAGAGATAGCAATAAGGTAAGGCTCGAGAACTCCCTGTGCAGGTCACCAGTCACCAGACATCGCTGGAACTTACAACGACTGTCAGTAAACCAAATCATTTCCATGTTTGTAGCAGAGTCGTCAATGGGGGGGAACCCCGCCGCTGTCGCAGAAGACAGACGGTGGGTTCGGGAGGTGGCAAAAGAAATGAAGTAAGAAGGGAGATGAAGAAAAGATGGTGAAATGAAAGGTGGGGAGAGAAAGAGCGCCAGATCCTCCCTCGACCAAAGTCTGGGTCCCGCGACAACGACGGGGTGGACTAGTCTTGGTCTGGACCCTCACCGACAGCCTATCCGGCATAGGAGACCTTGCCGGGAGTAACACCTCCCGCCGGCATGGCCTGTCGGATCATCGGGCCGCACAAACCCCTTCACCACGATAAGGTGCTAGCCTCGAAGGGGGACACCGTATCGACCACCGAGTTTCCGACAGTCTTCGAACCAGCAAGTACCCGCTGCTGCACAACGAAAAGAGAACGTATCGGGAGGAATCTTTAAACCGACAAATACATCGACACCGAGCTACGCTTCGATCGACAACTCGACACCTCGGACGAACGAGCGCAGTACGTCTAACTGGCAAAACGACCGAGGGGAACCCCGATGCTTCACTTGCAACGCGTCTGGACATCTATCCCGAGACTGCCCAGAACCGCGACGACCACTTCGGTGCCAGAACTGTCGACAGGAAGGACACACAAGATTCAAGTGTGGGAAATCGACACCGAGCTCCTCTCAACGACCTCCGACGCAAGACGTAAGCCTGGAACAGAACTTGACCCAGACCCAATCTCACGCTCACCCAGGTCCTTGCGTGTGTGCGGGACGCTTTGGCGGCGCCCGACCTGGCACCGGCCGTCATTATGACGGACTTTGAGGGGCCGCTGCAGACGGCAGCCAGGGCCATTGTCCCCGATTCCCCAGTAAAAGGCTGCTGGTTCCATTTCAGCCAGGTAACGGGCTGGAGTCCAGCAACTAATTACTTGTCGCGTAAAATACATTCACAAACTTGTTGCCTGCATGGTAAAATGTAAACGTTTCCTATCCAAAACTATCACTCGACAGAAAAAGATTATTTCTAACGCAATAATATTGTATTATTTTTGTCTGAAATTTATTGTGCTGCAACTAACGCAACTATATTGCAGGCAATCTTGAGTAAGGCGAAGTCTCTCGGGCTGACGGCGTTGCTGCGGGACAACGTGCATGCCATGAAGGCGGTTCGCCTCCTCGTGGTTTTGCCGCTGCTCACTGCAGACAGGATACCCGAGGGTGTGCAGGCAGTGGCGCAGCATATCGCCGACCACGCCATCAACGACCAGCTGCGCGCCTTGATGGCCTATGTACGCCGCTTCTGGTTAGGCCGGGTCGGATGCGCCACTTTTTCAGTCTTCGGTCAGCCTCGCCGCACGAATAACCACATCGAGGCTTTCCACAAGAACCTGCGGGGACGGTGCACCCGGGAATATGGGTTTTCACAGGTAAAAAATAATATATAAACATTTCCGCACACTTACGTATCTGGGGGTACACCGACAGTATCCACGTAAGATTGAAACAATAACACCTAAGCAACGATTGCCGTATTTCCAGTTTCATGTTCGGACAGCCACGACACATAGAAAGGGCTGGGTACAATGCACCCATGCAATGCAAGTTGCATGTGTGTGCGTGCTGATCGCGTAATTAACTGTGACATTCCCTCACAGAGTCCATCCTGAATCTGGAAAAGCGTTATCGGCTGCTAGTTAGCTATCTGCTAGTTATCGGCTAGATCGGGAACGGCGCTGCAGCGCTTCCAAGAAGGTGGGCGGCCCACCAGCACCAGGACGTGGCCATAAACGAGGCCTCGCGCAGACTCGTCGCCGGCCAGGTCATGCCGGGGGACTTCCTCAACGTGTTAAGCCATCGTGGCCTTGAGGCAGCCTTCGCAAACAACGGCCAAGACTCCGGCGATGAAGACGATGATCTGCCGGACCTCGATGCACCACTCGATGCATTGCCGCCCAACGCCGCGCCGCCCAACGCCGTGCCACTCATCGATGATCCGATTCTTATAGATGACGACTTCGACGAGTACGAGCAGTTTCGCCAGTTCGTCGTCGACGGGCCACCAATTCCTCGTTTCCAAGGTAAAATTGCTTTCGCACCTATTTGCACACAACTAACAAGATTAACCGATAACGATTCTGAAGGTGGTGTGTGGAAAGTAATAATGTACTCTCTATCTACAACAGCTCCGGAGGAGAATGTGGATGATCTCAACGAGGACCTCGTGTGCATGATTTGCACCACAAGGCGTCGAGAGGTTCTCTTCGACCCCTGTGGACACATCGTGAGCTGCCGGGTGTGCGCGTCCGCGGACCGTTGGCGGCCCCTGCTTCGTGTGCCGTCAGGCGATTCGTGAATTCGTCATCGTCCGCTTCATGTAACGGCCATCCGGACCACCGCAGAGCCGCTTGACGCCGTGATGTGTGAGAGAGAGCGCGACGAACGCTTCGCTGCGACGCCGCGTCACAGACGTCTCGACGGCCCTGGACTACACAGGAATATACCTAGAGGCCATTGCCCACAACCTCATGGGGTCGAACTTAAAACGGGTGGATGACTTGTGTGGGAGGTAGAAGTGTCTACAGCGTCATGGAGTACGGACGTCGTCCTCCACACAAATGCGGTTGTTTTCCTGAGTATATAAGCCGCGCCGCTCATTGGTTCATTGGCTCAATTGGTTCATTAGTTTTTTTTAAATTCTGATTATGATCAATGTTATGTGCGACTTAAAATCATCCCGAGAAAGTCCTTAATGATGTGACAAATACTGTCCAGGTGGTGTGGAAATGTAGACCATTTATAACGTGTTTCTGTTAAAAAATAAAGAATATGTTTATAGATATTATCTTGTTGTTGGTAGCTACATTAGAGCCGATATGTACATGAAATAAGAATAATACCTCTTATTTTTTACTCCATAGTATTTCCAATATGATTTACATCGTCACACTGTGAACCTTGTTGCCTTCCTACCTCCTCCCCCACCCTGCGGATTAAATGCTTAGGGTGACGTAAAATGGCAAACCGCAACTCAATACTAGCCTGGGGTGGCGCCCGAAAAACACACACGGAAAAGATAACCCAAGCGCAAAATTCCATCCTTAAAATTATGTTTAATCGAAACAGGAGATACCAAACTAAACTTTTATACAAAGAGGCAAACTTACTCAGCGTTAAAAAATATTCATAAAATCATTACTACCTCGATGTAGCCATAAACACCAAAAATAATATACCTGAAACCCGGAGTCAAACAATGCAAAAAGTTAAAATTCCAGTGAAGTTAACAACCCTAGGACAAAGACAAGCATCTTTCTTGGGTCTAGCAATTTTTAACCAACTTCCAATTTTCCGAATAACATCAAAGATTCAAAAAATGTAAAAGAATTCAAAAAATTAGTTGGAAATTGGCTAAAACCCCAATAAATTAATCAATATATGAAAACTATGATATACTAAACTATGTTAACTATTTTCGTAACTTTATTTACATTTATACAATTATAATTTCTAATTTTTTCTCTAGAAATTTCCCACGACTAATCTTAATACGTTTCCGTCTTGAATTAGCTTGGGTCACTTAGTTTCTAAAGACGGCGTTAAGACGCATCCTCGCATCACTGACGCCAACAATAAATTTCCGTGTCCGACCAATGTCAAACAGCTAAGGACATTTTTAGGAATGGCATCTTATTATAAACGATACATCGATAAATTCTCCGACATTGCTAAGCCTTTGAAAGGTCTTTTGTGTACAGGGACGAAATTCGACTGGTCTCCTGCGCAAGACTCAGCATTTCAATCCCTAAGAACGAGCTTAATTTCTGACCCCATTTTAATTTTTCCAAATTTTCAAGAACGATTTTACTTAAGGACAGACGCTTCAGAGATCGCTATAGGAGGCATCCTCGCTCAGAAGAGGAATGGCGTATTACTTCCAGTCTGCTATTCCAGTAGACAACTCCAACCAAGGGAGACGCGCTACAATGCAGCTGAGGGACCTCTTATGAATTGTAGCGGGTATCCGTTACAACCACGCCTATCTAATGGGGAGAGAGTTTACGCTAATCTCAGACAGCACCTGCGCTTTGAGATGGCTACGCAACCTTCCCAACCCCACAGGTAGACAGGCAAGGTGGGTGTTGTCACTGAACGAATACCAGTTCACTATCGAGCACAATAAAGGAAAAGACATGGGAGACGTTGACTGCTTGAGTAGAGCCATAGTTAGCAAAATTATGCAAAGTTAGAAGTTCGAACCCGTGTGGGATGACTTTCAGATTCAAGAAAGCCAGCGCATGCACAAAGACTTAGCACCACTCATTGGCAAATAGACAAGGGACAATTCCGCAGATCCCGATTATGCTCTCGACCACAGAGGTATTTAGGGTCGGCACGTCGTCCCACCCCACTGACAGACTAGCGTGCCCGAGAGCAATGGCGAGGAAAGTGCTAACGACTTATCACGACTTACCATATACCTCCGGTCATGCTGGGCTCAATAGGACTAACACGCTAATTTCGAATAGATTCTACTGGAAGAACATGTACAAAGATTGCTCCGATCACATTCGCAACTGTTTACTCTGTCAGAGATCTCGTAAACCAGCAGTTAACACTCGTGCACCTTTGATGCTACGTAACAACGTGCCAACTCGCGTTTTTTAAGTTTTATCGGTAGATATTATTGGCCCGATGAAACAGACTAAAAAGGGATTGAATCGTTATTTTTTTTCATGTGTTTGCTTGTTTTCCAAATTTGTCATTCTAGTGCCTATGCAAAACCAGAGCACGCAGTCATGTGCTCGTGCATTTGTGGAGCACGTTATACTACACTACGGAGCGCCTAGGCAAGTCACCTCAGACTGTGAAAGCCAGTTCGTAGGAAAACTATTCAGAGAAACTTGTAAGCTGCTACAAATTTAAAACCTTTACACGACTCCCAATCTTTGGCTGTCGAAAGAACACACACGGTATTAAGCAGCATTCTCTCGCACTACATGGAGACAAACCCCGAATGGGATGAGTTTTTTCCCCTACTGCATCGGTCCTACCTTTCGAAGCAGACATACGAGTCCAAAAGGATGACTAGCCGACGCAGAAGGTAGATTATATCATAAATTTGAAAAACAAATTGAAAGAGGTGCATTAAGTTGTCAGCGAAAACATGAGATTAGCTTCAGAAAATAATGCTAAATTTTATAACCGCAAAAGTAAACCAGTAGTCATCAAGGAGACGGACTTGGTATTGTTTTACACCCCTGTCGTTCACAAAGATATCTCTACAAAACATGGACTGCTGTGGAAAGGCCCATATCGAGTAATAAAGCAATTTAATCATGTGAATTTTATAATCAGGGACATCAAAACCGGAAAGGAATTCAAAACCCACGCGAACAGGTTGCAACCTCAACGTTTTACCCCGCAGATTTCAACGACGACCTCTCATTGAAACCAAATGCTAGGACGCCCGACATGTCACACATTGACCCACATCTAGATCTCACAGGTGACGCGGACACACAGACCGAGGCGAAGGGGCCAGCTAACAACTTAGAAGTCATTGATTTTGACAATAAATGTTAAAACCGTTTAGACCCCAACTATCTTTTTACGCACCAGACACAATACGCGAATACTGATCCACTCGAGTTATCGGCATTCGTTAACTCAAGTAGGACTCAGTCGAGCAGTATTCAGGTGACACCACTGCCCCTTGCGCAACAATTACTTCCAGAACCTATTAAAAACTTTCCCTCTACTTCCGGTCTGCAACAGGAATCACAATCAACTTTATTCGAACAGGATCAGCAAAACGAGACTCCCAGTCATCAGTGCCCTCTTAAAAAACCTTGTCAGGAAAACAATGGTCACTGGGAATAAGAAATAGTTTATAGAGTGCAACTCCAATTGAATAGTGTTCTTTGTTTTTCAACTGCGCGTATCCTAATTCCAAGTTCAACATTGTCATCAGTTGAATCAGTCGACATCCTTATTCCCAAACTATCTAACATAACATGATTAACCTATTCAACACTTCCAAATCAGAACAAACAAATCCCTGTTCTTTGGGTAATCACGAACAGAGTACAAAACTTCTCGATGCCATCAACAAATCACCGAATCCACCAAAGAACATTCCACTCTCTGAATGGCAGCGACAGATTGAAAGTCTGCAACGACCTACATGGACGCTGATACCTTCCTGGCCTTGGATTCACACATCCTACACTCTAATCCTAGTCCTTTTATCCGCAATCCTTATCCTATGGAAACGACATGCCATCATGCGGCGCTGCTGCAGAAGCCAGAAATCGCCCAGACGGAGCCCAGCAACGCAGATGATGCTCCTCGAGGCACTCCCTACGACGACGCCGTCGAGCCATCACGCTCTGGCGCTCACGGACAAGGCACACGAAGGCACGGACGACGCAGACAAGGCACGAGTCATTCACGTCGCCGCGACGTCAGCACTTAACTGTGGCCAACCTGAGACACCTTTACACTGGTGATGTCGACGTCAGGGCGCGAGTCGAAATCAACGAAAATAATTGGCGTAAAAACTTTTTTTGGACAAATTATTGCGTTTCCCGGTAAGTAACGACGTATTTTTTAATCAATGCCAGTAGTGTTATGAATATAAATAAAATTTACGGAGTCTCTTAACGTGAACCTTCGTTAAACAAATTTAAAAAATGTCCGCTTATGACTTTTTTTAGGTTAGGTGGGGTGACAACAAGACAATGCCAAGGGAGTACAAACCAGATCCCCGGGTGAAGAGAAGGCTCAAACCAAACCTAGCAACCATTGCAGTTGCTATGCAAGATGTAAAGGATGGCAAGAACATCAGGGAAACTGCAACAAAGCATAAAATTGACTATTCATCGCTGTGTCGGCACGTCAAAGCCGCTCCTGGATCGATGAAACCAGCTGGCGGCCAACCTACACTCTCTGCATCGGTGGAGAAAATGCTTGTCGATCGTATTAACACATGTGGACAATGGGGCTACCCACTAGACGTTTTAGATTTAAGAATGCTGGTCAAAAGCTATTTGGACAAAAAGGGGGTGACCATTCAATAGTTAAAGAGCAACTTGCCAGGGAAGGATTTTGCCCGGTCGTTCTTGAAGCGACCCAAGACTGTTATATCTGAGAGAATGTGCCAGAACATCAAGAGAGGTAGGGCTGGTGTAAGCCCAGATTCCATCAATAATTACTTTGATAATCTGTCAGGCTCAATTGAAGGCATTCCACCATCCCATATCGTCAACTATGACGAGACTAACTTATCAGAAGACCCCGGTAAAAACAGTAAAATTACATTCTTTTGGTTTAAGACTATCTTTCTTATCGCCCATACATGTAAAATAAATGTAACCTGTCATTCAACCATGGTTTTCTTATCACTCCACCTGTGGGGTGATAAGAATTTGGCAATAAATTGCTAATAACAAAGAATGTATTCAAACTATTAATATTTTTTTATTGCCTAGTATGTTCCCGAGGTTGAGACCTGAAATGTGGTTTCTCAAAATTTTGATATTTAAATCATCACATGAAGTGTGGATATTTAAGGGTGAAAAATGTTTCTTGTCACCCCATTTTACGGTCCTAACATGACTTTTAGTTGACAAGTAACCTTTTTTTTTATTTGGAAAATCTATTTGGTTAAAATATTAATAGTAGAATTAAAAAAAAAAATACTGTACAAAAAATATTTTATATTGCAGTTTGTAGAAGTAGAATAGTTCGTAGGAGAATTGTGTTTGACATAGTGAAAATTAACCCCTCAATATGTGAGGGCACCTACACGGAAAGAAAAGTTTTTGTCAAATTTGGTTAACCATCATGCAGCATGGTATCAAATGAAGACAAAGCACGACAAAAACCTCTGTCAACCTAGTCACAGTCACTTCTTTCCTTGCTGATCTACGAAGGGTTTCAATTGTTGATACCCAATCATTTCAGCCAGTCTGTAATTTACAATGCCCAAGTGCTATTTGTGTTCAACGGTTTTGGAGGGTATCAAGGCCATGAGATTACTTTTTCGTCTTTACCACCCAAATGTGACGATATTTAGATGCGTTCACGACAGTTGTGGGAAAGAGTTTGAAATTTTCAATTCATTTTTGACCCATTTTCGAAAGCAGCATAGCTCTGTAGTTGCAAGCCCTGCCTCTTCTTGTTTAGGAAATCATTTGCCTGTAAAAGTGCCTAAATTTCAAGAAAATGAACCACTTGTTACACCTTTAGATACAGATATTCCAAAACTGTTGGCAAGAGATTTTGCACTAAATGTCGAAAACGAAGCAGCCGTATAGCAAAGCCTCTTTGCCTCGAAATCACGTTCAGAATGTTATTGTTGACACAGAGAAATTTTTGGGAAGTGGTTTGACTGAACTTCTTAAAGGTAGGCTTTAGTTAACCAAGTAGTCGTTATTGATATTGAATCTGAAAGATAGTGTGGTATTCAATCGCATGCAAGAAACGCGACTCCTCCATCCCCTCTGTAGCTCTGGTTATGAGCTGTTCAAGTTGTAGGAGCAAGGAGCCGTGACGTCACCGCTGCCCGTCGCTGCCGCTACTTGCTCGTACTGGGATAGCAGCCAGCGGTAGAAACGAGCCGCGTGCGCATTTAGCACGTGTTTCTGCCATGCTGTTACTATATTATCATCCTATATTATACGCCGATTATATTCTATTATCAAAAATGCCGTCGTGTTGGATGCTATAAGCCCGGAAAACTCGTTATCAACGATGTAACTATTAGTTTACACAAATTCCCTAGTCGAGAGCGATCACCATATCATCAAAAGCGTAAATGATGAAAATAAGCCGTACTCCATTGCTGTCGTCTGCTCTGTTCACTTCCATCCCGACGATTTTCATTCATCGGTCAGTCTCAAAACTAATAGTGGAATGTACACAAAAAAGTGTACCAAACGTTGAGAAAACTGCTGTGCCTTCAATCATCTTGAAGGGAAAGTCTAAAATCAACGAGACATTAACCGATAAACTAAAACTAAACTAAAAACGGCAAAGGGATTATATTGACGCAAAAAGGCTGTATCTGACGCCATCAATGCCATCAAAAAGATAACTCTCGACGATGTCTTCCTGTGTACGTCGAGCCGGACAATAACGCGATTCTGACGGGGTCAGCGTTGGCACCGTCGGCACCAACGCTGACAGCGATTGCAGCCAAATATCTTATTATAATTGAGGCAGCTACTCGGACATTGGCAAATGATATTATAATAAAATGCATAATATCTGCCAATCTCAGGACATCATTCCAGCAGTGAGACTACTGATATCGGAAACAAAATCAACCTAGACGGACGACGAACTCTTTTTCGTCGTCAGTTTTCGTCTTCAACATCTTCCTCTGGATCAGACGACGTGGAAAGGTGGAGATAAAACAAGAACGCAACAATCGGCAAGAGCATACATCGCTGATTGTTATACCACGGTGTTATTTTATGATCACTTGTATATCACGTATTGATCACCGGCCATGACAATAAAGGAAACCCATGCTGGTCTATAATAAGAAGAATGAGTGGCATTGATGGAAAAGGAAAAGCGATGTTTATAAGTCACATTATGCTGTGTCTCCATCCGGCGCCTTTGAGAATCCAACATAGACACCGGAGGATTCAGGGAATTTTCGGCGAATTGCATGAACCACGCAGCCAGGAATGACTCTCCTATCATACTTGCCGCGACAAGAATTACTGTTTACATGTGAAAACGCGCCAATTCTCTATTGCTATCGTCTTTGAGATGTCCCGTCCCACTCTTCACGTAAAAAAAGCCAAGCTTGACGTGCGGCTTTCAGAGGAGCAATGTTAAAAACTGTCGCCTCAGCACAAACAAATGCACATTGCAATTCCACCGAATTTGGAAATAATGTCACTTTCGGTTCAGCAAACGCTCTCGGTAGACATGGTCTCGCATTCGCCACATCACACCAATTTCTGTGGTGTGGTTTGACCTGCCGAATCCTCTCTTGATCGCCTTATCTTTTCGGGGTGAATCCTTTTCATCATGTGACTTACGAGGGTCCACTGATAAGGCTGGAAGTGTGACATTGCAATACTAACTCGTCGAGCGTGCACGCGTGCGCAGCAAGTGCAATCAGCGCAGTTCTCCACGATGCCAGCACGCTGGCAAGCCGGGTCTCGGGTAGCGGCTAGCGAGCACTAGTAGCGGTGACGTAGTTACCCCCTCCACCGCTCAGTTTCAAGCGTGCTAGCTCTGGTCTGGCTTATGCTAGAATAGCCTAGTTTTTTACCTTTTTCTTACCAATGGACATTCAAAGTAACATTAAAATAGTTCAAAAACGGCTTAGTTAACTAAAGCCTACCTTTAAGAACAGAGTGATGCATTTCCTAAAGGAGAAACGGGCGGCCACAGACGAGGAGTTAGTCGATTTTGAATCAATGTTTACGTCTTTGCAGCACCCATTCAAAAATCTGTATACCGAGTATCAACGGTTTAAGTATTTTGAAGATCTGGATCTGTTGATTCGTCCAGGGAGTTATGTCGTTGGTGTAAAATGTGTAGATTCCAGGCGGAAAGGCACAGTTGTGCTGACACCTAGTTTAGTTACGGCTCAATTTAATCCACTAACAAAAGTTTTCCAGAAACTTTTTGAAATGCCAGGCGTTTACAATATAATGATATCTTACTAACAGAATCTTTCAAACCCCGAAGTATCTGTCTCAAATGTTGTTCAGGGAAAACTCTGGAAGTGGAAAATTAGAGATTTTGAAGGAAAGGTAGTGTTTCCTATATTCCTTTTTTTGACGATTATGAGACATGTAACCCTTTGGGTTCGCATGCAGGTGTGCATTAAGTAGGTGCGGTCTACATAAGTTTTGCGAGTATACCCCCTGAATACAAATCATATTTGGAAAATATATTTCTAGCCCTACTTCTTCATTCAAACGATCGGACCGAGTTTGAAAACGTGAAAATGTTTCACCAGCTAATCGAAGAGTTGAGTTTTCTTGAATCTCAAGGGATTTCTGTTGTAACAGATGGTGTTGAAAGCAAAATTTATTTTGTCCTTGGGCTTATTTTAGGCGACAATTTAGGTTTGCACTCCATTCCTGGCTTTGTTGAAAGTTTTTCAGCAAATTTTCCATGCAGATTTTGTAAAGTCCATAAATCCATTATGAAATGTCAGACAAAAGTAGATTCAGCAATTGTTCGGAACAAGGAAAACTATTGTGAAGATGTGCGTGCAAACGATGTGAGCACGTCAGGTATCAAGGAAGAGTGTGTGTGGAACGCTATCAAGAGTTCCCACGTTACCGAAAATCATACTGTAGACATGATGCACGATTTTTATGAAGGAGTTTGTAAATGTGATATGGCATACATTTATACCATTTCGTTTTTGAATTGAGCTTTTCACGCTAAATACTCTAAATGATCGGATTCAAATGTTTGATTATGGCCTCATGAAACCTGAGACATCTTAACGCTCCGACTGGTGATGTCGACGTCAGGAACACGTATTTGCTATTAGTTTTGCATTATTCCCTAATTTGTTTAATTTTTATTGGCTAATTTAATTTTCAAGCCTATTTTACTTTTCGCATAAGAAAATCTCGTTTTCTGAAATTGTGTTCACGGTCCCTGCTAACACCGGTGTTCTTAAATCTAGTATCTTACTTTCTAAGTTAATTACACGATATTGTTATGGTTAATTTCTAAAATACATATATATTTCATGATGTAAATTCTCGTAGCCCAAAGTTTGAATGTAAGTTGTATTAGCGGTTAATGTTACGAACAAAACTTTAATTCACAAGGCCAACGTTTCGCTAGGCCTCCGCCTTGCTTATATTTATATATAATAAAGGCAAGAGGGCGAGGTGCAACCCGGAAAGGAGAACAGGATCGAATTCGACGGAGGACGTGCTTACGAGGCGTGGAACCGAGGAGGATGTGCGGGCCTGGTTGGTCTTGCGGGCCGAGATCGTGAAGCTGGAGGACTTGCTTACGAGGCGTGGAACCGAGGAGGATGTGCGGGCCTGGTTGGTCTTGCGGGCCGAGATCGTGAAGCTGGAGGAGCGCCTTCAGAAGAAGAAGCAGGAGTGCAAGCAGATGGAGAGGAAGATCGTGCTGGTGAGGGCGATGAAGGGAGAAATAAGGAAGGCCAAGGTGGGGCGGGAGGGTCGGGGACTCGGGGAGCTCGTCAGGAAGGACAAGGAGTCCCTAAGATAAACCTATCTTAGTAAAAATGATTTTCTTTGTTTTCTTTTGTAGATTGACAAACATTTCAACTGCCTGGTTACGTTTGTTCAAGTGCGAATATTTCTATATTCATTACATGGTTGTTAAATTTAATATAGGTATTTATGGTTACCATTAAGTTCACGTTTTTTAGCCTGGGGAAGACATTGAAGCCTACGCTGTGGGCAAGAGGAAACAGTTCAGCCAGACCCATATACTCTGCATTGGGACACCTCAACATTTGGGGCCTTTTTTACCATGCTGGACCAGCGTCTCATCAGCGTGGGGGCAAGTCCGCTTCGAGCAGCCACCACTGCCACCACTTGTGCCGTGACAAAAACCTCGTGACAAAACGAAACTAAAACAAATATCCTTCATAAGCATATTGCTTGGATCAGTTTCCCGTCGCACCTACGATCCAGTCAGATGCTGATCTTAAGAGGGGTGTTGGCTGCTCCGTTCTTCAGTTTTTCAGTTTTTCAATTTTTCAATTTTTCAATTTTTCATTTTTTCAAAATTTTAATTCTTTAGTTCTTCAGCTTGCAAAGATCCAATTAAATTACCATGACAACGTACACAAGGTAGCAATGGAATGCAAAGCGTGTCCACAGAATTTTTATTGTTTTCAAGAAGGGTGAGATTTTTCGTGTTTTAGCGAGAGAATCCAGTGTTGCCAGACGCAAGGATAAATCCCTACCGCAGGCACTTTCTGGCAAAATTATTAGCTCGTAGGGACAGAGGGAGATTTACAGAGGATTGTGCAAAATGTCTAACAAATGACGAAATGTGGTGTTGGCATTATTAAAAATGTCCTTGCCGAAGATGTAGACTGACATGGACGATACTTATTGATGAGAGTACAGCTGACAGTAAAATCAAGCTGCTTTTTTGACTTCTGAAGAACGTAGACAGAAACAAACCAGTCGCGCATCTGCTTGATATTTTAGAAGTAGCTGCAGATGGAGCTACAGCCGAGGGAAGATACACATGATTCAAATCTTGTCTTACAAGTCTTACAAGTACAAGTGTGCAATTTCTTTGGATTTTGTTATGATGACTGTAATGTTAAGACGGTAAAAAGAGTCCCTTAGAATAAAAATGATGAGAGATAATCAATCACCTTTCTTTCTGCAATCCTGTTTCACCGTTGCGGATTATTGACCAATCACAAACTCCAACAATCGATTTTTCAACCGGACTCAATTTATAGAATGGTGGTGGTCAAGGATTTAAAGCGGTTGGTCATTGTAAGACAGTAAACCCCAAATTTAAAGTTCAGAGATACGGGGCCCAGGTTGTCATTGATGATATACCTGCAAATACGCCGTAAGATCAATCCTCTGAATGGTTGAAACGTATGTTCGAAAATCTGGCGACTTTTCTAAAAAGTAAAAATCATACGCCGTTCGCGAGGGTCGGATTGATTATATGTAGTAAGGCGCAACCCGCCCTGAACATATCTCATTTAGAAATAGAGAACAGCTGGATTATGAATCGATTCTAAATCAGATCAATAAAAGAGTTCAGAGTAAAGGCCTTCCCACAATTGACATAAGAATAAGCACAACTCATAGTCGTTACGTACAGGGAAATTAAACATGGGTTATAGGATGGGATCGCCCATAACTGACATAGCAGCAACACTAGCGACCTTGAGCGCACAAGGCATCGACACAACACAAAAGGAATATGAAATATTTTAACTTTTTATTCGTTATGCGCCATGTCAACCAATCAGAGGGCAGAGAATTGAAATGTGCGGCCTCTTTGATGGAAGTAGACATGAGTAGCCTCATGGTCAATTTTTTGTTTTGGTTGCTTGATGGTTAAATCTGTCCAAAACGTTATATCCGAATCAGAATCCGCGTACATGGGGGTGCTGCTGCCGACACTCCATGCTCTGCGGCGGAGGTTGGTGTCTTTGAAGGAAGGCGGCACAGTGAAAGCCTGCGAGCCCCTGATTTCGGCATTCATCGAGGGAATCGACACCAGGTTTGCGGAGCAGTGGTTCCGCAAGGACGCGGTTCTCGCAGCTTGCCTCCACCCACACTACATGTTCAAGTGGATCAAGGACAACGTCAAAGAGGGGATTGCCCGGAGCTGGATGGAAGAAGAAGTACGCAGTGACACGCCATCCATTCCTACCGGCGACGTAGGCTGCAGGGACGAGGACGAGGACAGTCTATTCGACTTTGCGAACCAAGCATAATGGGTTGTGAGGAAATTATGTTGACTGCATTGTTTGGGGCTTCCCGCTTCATTCTACATGGCAAGCATCAGCCCTGGGGCACAAAACCTCACCTTCAGGTAAACCCAATCTATCACGCAATAGACCCAAGCTTGGCCCTCAAGCAAATTCGAAGATAAATGCAACGACCCAAATTTCGAAGTGTGCATTGAGTAAATTGAAGCAAAATCGTTTGAAATGCAGATTAATGAAGGAGGTGGCTCGTCGGCAGGAAGAACGCTTGGAGGAAATTCATGCCTTGAACGTGACAGCCCTGAAACTAGACATCGAAATAAAGAAAGCAAGACTGGACAAACTGGTAGGGAAAAGTAACAGGAAGAAGACTCCACAGCCTCTTAATATTGTTTCGCTTTAAAAATGTTTTTATTAATAATAAATTATTGTTTAATATCAGATTTTATTATTTAATTTCGAGTTGCCAGTTCTACTTTCATGTTGCTTAGTCATTTTATGTGTTATTGCCAGGACAGTATCTGGTATAAAGTACAGACATTCACCTTCCAAGTTACTTAGGGAGAGAGACAGATACTTTGTGGTTTGAAACAACACACCAAATATATCAATGCAATATGAACCTACCTATCAATATTTAATTCATTTTGGACTGAAATTATGTAGAGGTGAATTTGTGCTTATATCCGAACTGACACCCTCTTCTTAGATGACCGTCCATAAGGAAAAATAAATATGAGAAAAATATTTCATAATTTGATGTGATAATTTATTGTTGGAAATTTTCTATTTTCACAATATTTCCAGCTGCTTTGCATGTTGCGAAAGTACTCTATCAATCTTCGCCGAACTCGATTATTTCTGACATTTGCATTGTTGTTGTTGAAATTTTCCACTGGTACTATGGCATCCTCCAAGTTGATGCCACCAACTTCAGGGTCCACAGGTACTATGGCATCCTCCAAGTTGATGCCACCAACTTCAGGGTCCACAGGAGGGATGTTTTCCTTGTTCTCAAAGACGATGTTTTGTAAAACTGCAGTTGCTACTATAATATCCATTACTTTATCAGGTTTAACTTTCATGCCCGTCGACCTTCGTTTCCAAACCCCGTACTGCCGTTCCACTGGACTCCGGATACGAATTTGTGACTCGTTGAAAAGCTCTTCCTCTCTACAATTGGGGTTTTCTAGGGGAGTAACTAGGTACGGCAATATTGGATAACCACCATCCCCAACCAGCACTGCACTTCCAAACACCCCAATATCAAAACGGGCTTTAAAAGCGGATCAGTTAAAAATATTCGTATCATGGCTGGACCCTGGGTAGCTTGCAACGATGTCCAGACGGCCATGGCTGTCCGACGGTGATCCAAAACGTAAAGCCAGTGAACATGACAATTTTGCAATCCGTGGTGTCTACTGGCTATACGATTATTGTGAACTTACTTTAATTTTATTGCCCTTCGGTTAGCTTTAATTATCCGTCTGAGGCGATGAAGAAGAAGGATACTGTTATATGCCATCTATATGAGGCAAGGCCAAAGGAGCTTCAAGAAATCAGTCTCCCTGACGTTCATCTACTTTCAAATTCCCTTTCCCAAATAAAAACCCGCATCCCTTTTTCCTATCTTTTAAGATCCTGGTCTGAAACTTATATCCCTCCTTCTCCTCCTCCTGATCATCCAACTTTCCGTCCTTCTGTTGGTTCTGTCCTTGCCTACCAAATGAAATCCTTCTCAATTCCTCGTGTACGTCTTGAAACCGTTCCCAATCCACTCGACCCCCTTCCATTCCCGATCGAACAAGATTTTACTAAAGAAATATTCTCCACCTTCCAAAGCCTTTCCTTGCATCCCAACTTTTAAAAAATTGAAATCAATCTGGAGCCGGCAATGAAACTGGAAAGTGAAACGAGAGAGCAGTCGGCAAGCAGCCAATGGAAAAAAGAAAGGTCATGCCGTCTAACAGCGTCAGCATTCGGTGATGTTCACAAACGAATCCAGGCTCCGACGGAATCATTCATAAGCAAGCTGCTTTGGGGCCAAGACTTGAAACACATTCCAGCGGTTCGTCATGGGATTGAGAACGAGGGAGTTGCCCGGCAGCGATACTTGGAGTTGCAGCAAGCTGAATGTTTACCGCACGGGGCTTGTGGTGAATTCCTCAGCGCCACACCTCCTGATGGACACGTCACCGATGGCAGCAATCTTCTGGACGCTTGAAACGGGCTGCTGGAAGTCAAGTGTCCGAGCAGCAGAATATTCGACTCGGCCGAAGAGGCACCGAGATCAGACTCATTTTGTATGACCCTCGTGAAAGGCAAACCACATCTCAAAGAGGCTTCTAACTATTATAGGCAGGTTCAGGACTTTGCGGTGTAGTTTACCTGAAATGCTCGGAGGAGGTTCTTGTGGAAAGAGTTCTCTTCAACAAATCATTATGTATCGGTATGTTCAAAACGCTTACCGACTATTATTTAAAATATAAATTAGACAGGATATAATGTCAGAGACTTACATGTTTTTATACGGATTATTTCCAAATAAGATAATATGTACTGCCTGATTGTTTAAATAAATTATAGTATACATATGTACACCTACTTGCTATACGGCTATTATTTGAATGTGAATGCAAAAATGAATTTTCCAAATGTCGTCTAATCTGGACTAATGTCGTTGTCAATATCACCATCATCGCTGAGTAATGGGTTAGGAAAGTTTGTAAGAAGGCAGCAAACAGTCCATACTTGATTCACACTTCCTAGGAGGCCAACAAGAATGTCTTTAATTAATCGCACGTTCTACATGAATTCTTTCCGCGGCTATTCTCCGACACTCGCTGACATCTTCCAAACTAACCTCTTGATTGGCTACTTAAAAAGCTGGAAGATTTAGCTGCACTGGTTTTTAGCAAATCGGCCACTTTGAATCCCTAGTATCCCTAGTACATCACCAGGAAATACATGCCCAATATCCAGCAATCGTTTCACTTCGCTGCAAATCCACTGTCTGCTATAATTTTCCTATCCGAGATGCTACCTGACCAGAGCTGAGAAACAAATGTAACACCCCCATTCGGATCGACTGCCACGAGTCCCTTCAAAGAAGTATTGCTTTTATATGAAGAATAGCACTGTGATTGTCTAACTAATGGCAAAGAGTTCTTCGAGCGACGGTCACTGAAGAAAGGTCGAGCCAGCCTCCCTGCTTTACGGTCTACGCCTGGCGGTCGGCGCAGTTTTGTTGCTTTGTAGCAATTAAGACTCAACGGCCGAGACTATCTTCCGACTCGGCGCCTCAATCAAGACCCGCTTGAGAACTCTTTTGCAGTCGTTCGACACAGGGGAGGCTGCAAACCCGGCATAACCCGCCGGAAAACCTGCAAGCCCCATTTCATCAACCAATCAACCTGCAAGCCCCAAGCACCAGCTCGTTGGTGCGATGGGCCTTGCCACAAACACAGGAGGTATTTTTAATTTACACCTGCATAAAACCCGCAACGCCCGCACAAGTTTGTCGCTGAAGTATGCGCACTTCACTTACAAAGATAATCTTCACTCTACTCGACACTTCACTCGTCAAAGATATTAATGAATAATGTCAGAAGCAAAAATTTCATGCAGGGAGAGAGGGGTAAATTGTTACATGGGACACATTGGTTGCAAAGGCGAGTGTAATGTCACATGTGTACATAATGCTGTTTTTGTTTAATTTTTAATGTTAATAACATTCAACTACTATTAAAATGACTAGTCGGGGACAGAAAATGGTGAAACTTGCATTAGCAAGAAAAAATAACTCTAAAACCGGTAAGTTTACAACTTTCAAACTCGATTTGATCATTGTAATCGTAACATAACCTAACAATTGAAGTGCCATGCTCGCACGAAAAATGCACACAAATTAAGTAAAATAGTATTTCCTTTATATAACCATGCAGCCATCTTATTTTAGCTGTTAGCCGGTCTGGCAGCAGTGGCAAAACAGAAGCTTCGTCGGGCTGTTTTGCGAGCTGTTGGCGCAACCCGAACTACCCAGTTGACTCCGTGAAAGCTGAAGCTTCTTGAGATGGTTCGGAAGACAGAGAAGCAGCTGGATGGCCTGAAGCGAAAGTGTAAGGAGTTGAAGGATACCAAGCGAGTCATGGTATTCACTCTGAAAAGCTCCGTGATAAGGGAGCTGCTGCTCGCCCGTTTGCAAGGCAACTCGAATGCGGCAAGAAAGCACCGAGAGGTCGAAGGTATAGGGTCAAGTGGGGTAATTTCAGGACAGCATGAACTCAGGGCTAAAACGGGACAAAGTCTAAACCTACACTTATTTCAATGATAAGCTTGTGAAGAAAAATATATTCATGTAGCTTCATTCTACCCCTATTGAATGCATATTCTGGATTATATTGTGGATATTGTGCGTTCTGGCATGAGGCGATTTCAGGGCGTGCCGGAAACCACATAGCTAGTGCTCTAGTAAAAATAATGTTTTCTGTGAACGAGGCTAATCCAAATTTGAAAAAAGCTTGTATTATGGTCGGACTCGTGCGTTCCTCAGAATAGAATAAGATAATGAGCACGGCTATAAAACAGTTCAGCGGGGATGAAAGGAGTTCGCTCAGCATTATAGAGCAAAAGTTTTCGGAAGCCGGGCACGGGCTTATACAAGAAGTGGACGCGGTCCACAGCAAAATAGAGAGGGCGCTAAAGCATACGGAGGTTTCAGTCCGGTATCACTGCTAAGAATATTAGTCTCACTTCCAGCTGGAAAAGCACCCTTAAAAGTAATCCAGATGAAAGCAGCTGACTTTCACAACTACCAGGTCTTCGCATCTGCATACAACTTCACGATCGTACCTTATACAAAAGTAAAACACCTCGTGTATGACGTGAATCAGCCTTTCCACCTTGGCTTTCGTGCTGAGTTTGGGAATGAACCCGTACAACGGTCCGGCTATGTCACTTGGCACCCCGGCGTGCTTGCCGACACCGACACCAGCTAGCACACCACCAAACCTTTGCAGCCGAGTGAAAGTAATCACAACACCCGTCAATTTGTCTGATGAAAAAGTAAAGGACTTGCATTCGATGTTAAAGTTCATGCCCTCTAATGATGTGGCCTTTTATCACACTGAGTTAGGAAAGTAGGGGACTTGGATAATGGTTTCATAGGTAACCTTTATACCTGATGCAAAATAAATTAATCAAAAATGTGATCTGTGGTTTCATGTAATCTTAATACCTGATGCTAAATAAATGAATCTGAATGTGATCTGCTCCATGTTTTGTTATTTTTTTGCCTGTATGCCACTGCCAACCAGATTGTATTACCAAGTAGATAAAGGTAAGTACAGGCAATTCAATCAATGACACACTAGTCAGCCCGAATTAATTAAAATTTTACTACCCCCTTTTACCACAACATTCATCTCTGTTAAATCACCTATTTTCATAGGGGTAAGGTGGGTAATGAGGAATTAAGGGTAATGGGGAACAACGCTTATATCTAATGACAGGTAACAAAAATAAATATTTAAAAAATATGTGTGTGTAGATCAAACTATCTTCTTTAGATTTAAGTTATGACTGGAGGAAAAATAACACAAAAAATAAAATATTTTTTGAAAATTGGTAACCATTACACAAAAAACCCCAAGTGGTTTCACACTGCCAGTTGGATAAGATTTTTTTTCAAACAATTGGGCGGAAAAATTGATTGTGAACCAATATAAAAAGTGCCTCTTAGTTGTGAGGTTCAAAACAGTGTTAGTTTCATTATTGCATTTATTTGCATTTTTAAAAATTTTGGCAGTGTTCCTCTTTACCTTCAAAGCAACAAATTGAGGGTAAATAGGAACAGCGTTTGTGGGTAAATGGGAACATCGAGGGTAATGAGGAACATGCCATTAACTGGCATGCAAAAAGTATGGGGGGAAATAGGAACATAGTGATTTTAGTAAGTTTAGTGCATAACAGTTGGTGTTATTGTTTGGCGCCAATACATAGAAAAAATTTGGTTAGAGTTTGAGCTGAGGGACTTGTTCTAACTCTGTATTTACCAGGAAAAGAAGAGATTTATCCGTTTTTTTGGGCGAAATAGAAGTAAGTAATTGTCTCCTACAAATTGAGGCTATTAGATATCTACTTACCTTGATATATATTTTAATTTAAACCCAATGTTTGCTTTTCTAGGTGCCTCATAATATTTTTATCACCATGCCTTCAAAGTACAAACGAAAGAAACTTGAACCAAAGTACACTTTAGAAGATATAAATGCTGCGCTACTAGATTTAAAATCACATAAATGCACGTACCAAGAAGCATCGGCGAAGTACAAGGTTCCAAAATCGGTCTTGTTTCGAAGAGCAAAATGTGAAACTAGAAAATTGCCCACAGAGAAACTAACTGCCGGTACAAAATGCCAAGTCCCGAAACAAATAGGAGATACCCTGGAAGGGTATGTAATTGCCCGAAGTGAGTGGGGCTTTCCAGTAGATAAGCAGGAGCTTTTGGACATGATCCAGGCTCTTGTGAGAGATATGAAACTGGTTACAAATTTCTCAAATGATCGCCCAGGTGAAGCGTGGTATCGTAGATTTATGAGAGATCATCCAAGGATATCGTTAAAAAAACCGGAACAGTTACAGAAATGCCGAGTGAATGCGGCAGACCCGTTTGTGGTAAACGATTTTTACGACAAGTTGGAGTCGGTTATCCAAAAATATAATTTGAAAAACCGCCCGCATCTGGTCTTTAATTGCGACGAAAGTGCTTTCCCCACGGATCCGAACAACCTGCTAGCACTAGGGGAAAAGGGAAAGAAATCTTTCTACCGACAAATAGGGGGCACGGGCCGCGAAAACATTAGTGTGAATTCTTGTGTTACTGCCGCTGGGGACAAGGTTCCACCGCACATTATTTTTAAAGGCCAAGCAGTGCAGTGCAGATGGGTGTCAAAAGCAGAATACCCGGGAACCTGTTACTCTGCCACAACAAACGGGTACATGGAAGAGTGCGTGTTTTTCATGTGGCTTACGGAGTCATTTGTACCATTTGTTAACGAAATGCGGGCCAAGCATAATGAAAGTAATTCACATGCCGTACTAATTTATGACGGCCACCGAAGCCATATTAGTGTAAGAGTAATCAGGCTTGCCTTAGACAACAAGATTGTCTTAGTTCGACTACCAAGCCACCTGACGCACCGGCTTCAGCCATTAGACTTGGCGGTATTTGGGCCCGTTAAAACGGCCTGGGGACGAAAGATGGTAGAGCATGGTAAAAAGAACATGGGAGCTTCCAATTTTTACCTGACTCGGGAAACATTCTCAAAGTACGTTGGCGAGGTATGGAGAGACACCCCGTCAAAAAATATTATCGCTGGATTCAAAGAAACTGGACTATTTCCTATCGACCGTTCGAAGTTTCCAATTAGCGATTACCCCCTTGGAGCTCTTGATAGATATAACGCTTCGGTCAACAACAACACTCTTCCAGTCGATGCAGAAGCAGTGGAGAATGATCCACATCTAGAGGATGTTGCAGAACCATTCCATGAAGACAATCGCCCTCCTTCAACACCATCTGGGCAGAATACTGTTGCTGCGTCTGGAATATTTCACAGCTTGCCATCGACTTCCGCAGAAGCATCAACTCAACCATCAACCGTTACGGGGAAGAAATTGTCCCCGGAAATCAGGGAAGTAGCAGACATTTTTATGTCCCGAATGAAAGCCATAATCCAAACGAAGCCAGCTGGGGCCCCAATACCGGTTGAGAGACAGATCCGGTTGCGAAATCTGCGATATGGGGAAGTCCTAACTAGTAAATCGGTATTCAAGAGGATCTCCGAAGAAGAGGCCAGAAGAAACATTCCGTTACAAAAAAAGAAACCTGTTGCTCAAAAGCGTAAGAAAACTGCTGCTGTTGAAGAGACCTCTTCTAGCGAGGGTGAAAATCTTGACGCAAGCTGGGCAGTGGAAACTCCTAAAAATAAGAAAAAATCTGCTGCGCCAAAGAAAAGAGATGATGCCGTTATGACGGATTTAAATCGCGACGAAGGAATTGGAATGGAAACACCAAAAGTATTTGAAGTAGGACAATACTACGCTGCGTCGTATGATAGCAGGTGGTATGTCGGACGTATTTTGCGCTTAGTTGATGATCGCAAATACGAATTAAAATTTTTGGAACGTTTGGGTGACGTTTTCCGCTGGCCGGCTCGTGATGATATCGACCAAGTTCACTCAAACATGTTGTTTTGTGGGCCCATTGTGCTGAAAGGCGTCACATCTTTCAAACTTAATCCTTGCCCAAAGGATATACATCTCCAGTGGGAGAAATCCTTGGGTTAGGTAGTATTGATAGCAAAAATGTTAAAAAATACATGAGAAATTTCTGTGTTCCTGATTACCCCAAATTATAAAAATTATAAAAATAAAAATAATTTTGTATTTTATGGTTGACCTGACTGGTAAATGTTCCTCTCATGGCAGTAATCACAAAAGTATTCATATGTACTTTCTGTTGTGTCACTAAAAAATTGAAAAGGCTATAAAAATATAATGAAATTCTAGGGAAGCTTTCCGAGTGAGTTTATTGTTTAAAAGTAATGCCTGTAACTTCTGTAAATATTGCCGGATTTGCAAAAATTTTTTTTTGTTGAAGTGAGTGTTCAAAGTACTTTGTTCCCCAATACCTTCAATATTTTACATGCACACCATACCATGGCAGTGAGCAGTGTTCCCCATTACCCCCATTTGCTAGGGGAATTAGGAACAGGACAAATTTTTTTTATTATTTTATTATTTTATCCTTTGAGTGCCATACAAGGGAGACTGTCAATACCCTATTGCAGTCAATACTCTAAGGGCTCACACAAAAAAATTTCAGCCCAAAATGTTAAGCCGAAAAAAAGATATCAGTGTTCAAAGTCAAAACTTTCAAAATGTGTTCCTCATTACCCACATTACCCCTACCTTTTTTCCCCAAAATATTGTCGGTACTTGTTTGTGTCATATAACACATGGATACGGATGTGACACAAACGTCTAATAATGGGTACCATTATGTGTGCAGTTTGTGTGCAATATCCAGAGATGGGCAGTATCTAAGATACTTGTATCTTTTGATGTATCTTAAGATACTGATACTATCTTGTATCTTGTATCTTAGATACAATTATTTGAATGTATTTTGTATCTTGTATCAAGATACAATCTGTAATGTATCTGTATCTTTTTAATGATAAATTATACAAGATACATTGTCATATAATAATCTAATTTTCATTTTTTATTTTTCAATACTTATAGCAGCCTGTTAAAATCGTTTTTTATCAGAATGTGCATTGGTTGGTAGTGGACTATAGCTAGCCAGGTTATTCCTAGACCTAGACCTGTTCCTAGACTCCCAGTCCTCCTAGGCCTCTAGCTCGGCAATGTTCGTCCATAACCCGTATACATCATGTGGGGTATAAGTTGACCTGCTGTGTTTCCTGCTGTGCTGGAGAAGGGAAAATAGTGCGACTGTGGACGTCAGGTTATATCTCGCCGAGTGAAGTGTAGTCTCAAACTGCACGTGCATGCGCCATGCCGCTTGCCGACAAAATTCTTGGAAAAACCATCAGCAAATTCCCTGAATGGCCCCCGGAATGGCTGCATTTCAAAATATTTTTCAGGAAAAAGGCTTATTTCGCGATGATATCACGGGAAAATGTTACTTCGGTGTTATGGCTGTCAATTTCGTGTTATGTCGCGAATTACATGAATGGGCTCATCTGAAAGCAAAACGTGAGAATTAAACAATTCGCGATTTCACACATCATAAAAGTGACACCCCTAAAAGACGACGATTACAACCCGAAATATTTCAAAAATTAGTTCTATTCAAAGCAAACTAGGTCAAAGAAAATCAAAGAAAAAAGAAAATCAAAAGAAAATCTCTATGGCTTTTTAAGCTCCTTTCAAATAATGATCCCGACGGTTTTCCCATTTTGCAGAGCTGACGATTATTTTAAAAATTTCCTTAAAAGTATCTTGTATCTTAAGATACTTTACTAAAAGTATCTTGTATCTTGTATCTTAGAGGCTTTTGGAAATGTATCTTGTATCTTTAAGACTTTCAGACAAGTATCTTGTATTTTGTATCTATGATACATTTGTAAAGTATCTTTGCCCATCTCTGGCCATATCCAACCGGAAATAGCTGTTTTAGGGCACAATAGTCACTTCAATCAATAAAATATCGCTTGCAAATCAACCTTTAGTCCTCTGGCATTGATTATAAATGTTAAGATCTGGATTTAATAAAAACAGGACAAAAATACAGAGATTTCAAATTCAACAGTCTATATCTTCACTAAGCTAAAAGCGGATATGACACAAACAAGAACTAAGGTGACGAATTGGACTATATTTTGCTTTTCATTTCATGTGGATGAAGCTCCTGGACCATGGTTCGAATCTACGTAAGAAAACCAGCGAAGATCAGTGAGGCATGCGTGCAAGCGGCATTGAAAGACATTTTGGACCACAAAATGTCCATACGTACTGCAGCTACGAAGCACGGAATTGGCAAAACTCTGCTAGGTAGAAGGCTACACAAAAATGCGTTAAAAAAACGGAGAAATAAGACCGTATTGACACCCGATCAAGAGCGCGGGGTTGCGAATGACCTACGTATGATGGCAAAGTGGGGTTTTGCTTTGCCAAGATATGAGATCCAGCTCATTGTTCAGGTATTTGTCACAATAAACAACATTCAGACTCCACTTAAATATGGTAAACCTTCGGCCGAATGGTGCCGTAACTTCGAGAAGCGCAACAATCTCCGGTTAAAACACTTGGAACCACTAGAGGCAAATCGCCGTAAGGCAACAGCAGATCCGTTTATTATATTTGGTTCTTATGATATTCTTGAAGAGGTTGTTACAAAGCTACAGTTACAAGATAAGCCTAAACACATATGGAATTTAGACGAAAGTTACATATGTTCGGACCCTGGGAAAATAAAAGCAGTCGTAGGCAAGGGTCAAAAAGCCCATAGTATCATTCAAGGATCGGGAAAGCAAAATACTACTATGCTTGCCTGTTGCTCTGCAGCAGATCTGCTTCCACCTGTGGACCACACGGCGAGGTGATCATGATCTGCCAGGCACATTCTAGGCAGTTGCCGAATTTGGCTACATGACACCTTCCATTCTTGAAGAGTACTTCAATCAATTCTGTTTGACGGTGAAGGAGCGGCCACTTTTGCTTATTTTCGATTGGCACTTGTCACACATCTCGAAAGTGACAATTCAAAAAGCAATGGATGAAGACGTGCACATATTGAAACTTCCACCACACACAACGGACACGTTGCAGCCATTGGACAAAAGCTGTTTTCGTGCTCTTAAAGTTCAGTGGAACATGAAGCTCCAGGGCCCGGATCCACAAAGCGGGGTTATCACTTTACCCCGGGGCTAAAGTGATAACCCCGCGATTTTAGCCCCAATTGGCATCCACAAAGCAGGGTTAAGCAATTTCAGGGTAAAGTTATGCCCCGAAAATAACACCTACTCCTAGACAGGGGTTATTACTTAACCCCGAAAATATCAACAACAAAATGGCTGAAATCGGCTCGTATCAAATGTTATTAATTTATTTTTAAAAGTTTGTTCACTCTATGCCAAAAATATTTTTAAAAAAATTCGACATTTTGTGGGGCATGAAGATATGCGAGTTTTTTCAGTTTGAATAAAGCGGGCGTGTCGGCTAGGACCAGCTGCATGCAGCTGCATGGCAACTGGCGTTTCGTCGACGTCGAATAAACGTCAGTGTCAGTGTCAAGGTTGAGAGAAGCCTACTTATAAATATTATCTTTGATTGAGAGTAAGTTGATAGTGAAGTGAAAAATCGAGAGGAGTTGTTATACTTTGATTGGACATATTGAACATGTTTGGTGCTGGGATTGCATTTATGCAAGGGCAGCAAGAGGTTGTTGTTGCTCCTCAGAGAGTATTTAGAGACCGTTTAGATCTGCTGTCAATATCAGACAATTTCTTGCTTAGGTATTACAGATTTCCAAGGCATGTTATCTTGGAACTGTGTGAGGTCAAAGTTTTCAAGGAGCTACCAAGGGGAAACCTAAGGCTGGAGGCCGCCATTAAGGATTGGCTGAAGTTTGCGCCAACCAACTTAAAGGCTATAAAATCCAAGCAAGAAGTCATCGTTGCCAATAATACTATTTATTCTATTTTTGTAAGACAATTTAATTAAAGGCCTACATGAGCTGCTTTCAATGAGCTGCTGTCTAATGCTTTCATTCCTCCATCTATAGATAATCTTACCATTTTTGGGACATTAAATTATTTTGGTTAAATCAACGTTAAAATGTAACCAATATCATACGGTTTTATTATGGTTATTTTCTACCGATTTGACAACGTTTAACTCCTTCGTAAAATTGACGTTTCCGTGGTCCGTGTATGAAACGTCTAATTGAGACGTAAAATAGGCGTAGAAAAGACGTTGTCTTGAAACGTAAAAAGCAGGTTATTTCTATATAGTTAAATAAACGTAAAGAATAAACCTCAATATGCTGGTTGTATAATCGTATTTACCTAACGACTAAATAACGTTTCTAACCTTTCAAAATATCACGTATTAACTTAACGTTAAATGGACGTAGTGTGTTTTTCGTTAACATAACGTTTCTGACGATGTCTTGTTAACGTTAAAATAACCGTTGTGGGATACGTTTATAATCGCGACATTAATTCGTTTAGAACACCAATGTTTTCAACGTTATCTTCCCGAATTTTCGAACGTAGGTATATGAAACGTAAAAATAACGAACATTGCGGGCTGGGTAATAGCCAAAAAATTCTGCATATTTCATGGAATAATATTCGAATGGGCCACGCCCCGCTTCGGCTGCGGGCTGATGGCCACCAATGGCCCGTTTTCGAAAAACTAACAACAGAAATATTCACTGGCGCCAACATCAAAATGTCAGTCTCCACCCTCCCAGCTGAGCAAAGTTTAGACACGCTAGAATACGAGGATTTCTCAAACCCGTCCGCACCTGAGCCAACGAAGACGACACTCAAAGACCCAGTCCCGGCCAGCGCCCCCGACGCCGTTGATGATGCTGCGGCCATCAAATCATCATGTTGATGATGATGATGCTGCGGCCATCAAATCATCATGTTGATGATGATGATGCTGCGGCCATCAAATCATCATGTTGATGATGATGATGCTGCGGCCATCAAATCATCATGTTGATGATGATGCTGCGGCCATCAAATAATCGTGTTGATGATGATGATGCCGCGTGCCGACTGACCCCATCACCAAAGCTACCCCCTCGAAGATCCCCATCACAGTGACTACCCTAACCTCTTCAGAACCCCCCCCCCCCTCCCCAATTCCCTTCCACAGCAAGATCGCAGCCAACACGCACCGCGATAATCGATAATTAAATCGATTAAGTCCAATGCTGTATTTATAGGCTAATCAATCAAATGAAAAGGGCTAGCTTCCGGGCTGGAGGAAAAGAAGTATCTATCTTATAGAAGGTCCTAATGACCATTTTTCCTAAGCCTTAGAGTGTCATCGCTGAACCTATTATAAGTATAGTTATCATTAGTAATTTCTGGGTAAATATACTTTTTGTATTATTTTGTATGGTGCATTATTTTTTATGCCTTTTTCCTTGGTTCCTCCGTTAATTCCGTGCTCCGTTCCGTGTCAATTCAGAACAGCTGTTGCAATGCATTTCGTGCTCGATCGCTGGTTGATGAGATGCCGACAGAATCTAAACAGCAACAGGTAGTTAATACGACTATTGCCATCAAACCAATAGAGATTAGAGACATTTGGCTGTCAACTTCGTGCCCCTGAGCAGCCGGCAGAGGTCGCGAGATCCTGCGAAATGTTGGACCTTCTCGTCAACCGAACCACAGACTTCCAGCAAAAAGACAAGATTTCCAATCTCCCTCCGGCGGCTTCGTCGAGCGCAGAAGCAGCGACGGCAAGACCGCCCTCCATCTCGCTGCTCCACAATCTTTTACATTGTTAGGCTCCAGCCTACCCAGAATATCGAGGCAGTTCGTAGTACTGCGGGGTTGGGTTGCCTTTACCATGGCTTTGCCCATGGCCGATGGTTGCCGCCAGGGTGGAGACGCGGGCCCTGAGCAGTGTTGCCAGACGTAGGGAAATTTCCCTATTATAGGGAAATTTCGACCTCAAATAGTGCATGTAGGGAAATAGGGATTTCGACTCCATTTGTAGGGATTTTCATCAAAATGAATCGTATATTTTTTTTCACGATTTTTCGCACAAGTTATTGGTTCCTGTACTCGGAAAATCGCGCTTAAATTTGTATACCGACGTTCATAGTTCGCGGCTTTGCCATGGTCACACAACCACAGCGATCAACTGATCGTTGTCCGCGAACCTGATTGTCGGAACGGAATCCGTGCCGACTCCGACTGCCGACGACGAGGCAATACGGTGCAAATGGCAATTTGCAAATGCATTTCTTGTTCGAGAGAGATTAGTGGTAAGTTTGCAACTAATTACTATTTATTTTGAATCGGAAGTCGCTCGTGATGGCATTTGAGGTTACTTATTACTCTATTCTAGTGAGACGCAGGCCAGCACAAGGATCGGCTTTTTTCTAAATGCACTAACCTCAAAGACTCACAAAGTTCTTTCTTTCAAAATTAAAACACGCAATATATTTATATGTATATATAAATATATATACCTATTGTTAATTTCTTCATTCATACCTACGTACTCAATGTAGGGACATGTTCGTGGACACCTCCCAATATAATTTTTGTTTGTCTCTAATGAGCATGGTCTTTGTTATAGTGGCTACATAGCCGGAACAGCTATCTGATCTTCGAACCCAGAATGAGTACCACAGAGAACAGCGAGAGTGAAGATGTCAGCTTGACTCCAAAGAAAAAGGCTAAATGGCGTGGACAGAACTTGTGCGATGCATGGTTGGAAGACCCTATCTTTAAAGGCTGGCTTTTTAAGGTGAGGCACGATCTAGCTTCAGCTAAATGTGCTGCATGTAGCGCAGTTTTGAAAGCTGGTGAGAGCGATCTTACGAAGCATTCCAGTTCTAAAAGGCATAATATGGAAAATGTCAAAAAGACTAATGCCTCGTTTACTGTATCGCTTTGCGAGAGTTGTGGGCGTTGCGCTGTGAGCGTTGCCCAGCGCCCCCGACGCCGTTGATGATGCTGCGGCCATCAAATCATCATGTTGATGATGATGATGCTGCGGCCATCAAATCATCATGTTGATGATGATGATGCTGCGGCCATCAAATCATCATGTTGATGATGATGATGCTGCGGCCATCAAATCATCATGTTGATGATGATGATGCTGCGGCCATCAAATCATCATGTTGATGATGATGCTGCGGCCATCAAATAATCGTGTTGATGATGATGATGCCGCGTGCCGACTGACCCCATCACCAAAGCTACCCCCTCGAAGATCCCCATCACAGTGACTACCCTAACCTCTTCAGAACCCCCCCCCCCCCTCCCCAATTCCCTTCCACAGCAAGATCGCAGCCAACACGCACCGCGATAATCGATAATTAAATCGATTAAGTCCAATGCTGTATTTATAGGCTAATCAATCAAATGAAAAGGGCTAGCTTCCGGGCTGGAGGAAAAGAAGTATCTATCTTATAGAAGGTCCTAATGACCATTTTTCCTAAGCCTTAGAGTGTCATCGCTGAACCTATTATAAGTATAGTTATCATTAGTAATTTCTGGGTAAATATACTTTTTGTATTATTTTGTATGGTGCATTATTTTTTATGCCTTTTTCCTTGGTTCCTCCGTTAATTCCGTGCTCCGTTCCGTGTCAATTCAGAACAGCTGTTGCAATGCAATTCGTGCTCGATCGCTGGTTGATGAGATGCCGACAGAATCTAAACAGCAACAGGTAGTTAATACGACTATTGCCATCAAACCAATAGAGATTAGAGACATTTGGCTGTCAACTTCGTGCCCCTGAGCAGCCGGCAGGGGTCGCGAGATCCTGCGAAATGTTGGACCTTCTCGTCAACCGAACCACAGACTTCCAGCAAAAAGACAAGATTTCCAATCTCCCTCCGGCGGCTTCGTCGAGCGCAGAAGCAGCGACGGCAAGACCGCCCTCCATCTCGCTGCTCCACAATCTTTTACATTGTTAGGCTCCAGCCTACCCAGAATATCGAGGCAGTTCGTAGTACTGCGGGGTTGGGTTGCCTTTACCATGGCTTTGCCCATGGCCGATGGTTGCCGCCAGGGTGGAGACGCGGGCCCTGAGCAGTGTTGCCAGACGTAGGGAAATTTCCCTATTATAGGGAAATTTCGACCTCAAATAGTGCATGTAGGGAAATAGGGATTTCGACTCCATTTGTAGGGATTTTCATCAAAATGAATCGTATATATTTTTTTCACGATTTCCTAGCACGATTTTTTCGCACAAGTTATTGGTTCCTGTACTCGGAAAATCGCGCTTAAATTTGTATACCGACGTTCATAGTTCGCGGCTTTGCCATGGTCACACAACCACAGCGATCAACTGATCGTTGTCCGCGAACCTGATTGTCGGAACGGAATCCGTGCCGACTCCGACTGCCGACGACGAGGCAATACGGTGCAAATGGCAATTTGCAAATGCATTTCTTGTTCGAGAGAGATTAGTGGTAAGTTTGCAACTAATTACTATTTATTTTGAATCGGAAGTCGCTCGTGATGGCATTTGAGGTTACTTATTACTCTATTCTAGTGAGACGCAGGCCAGCACAAGGATCGGCTTTTTTCTAAATGCACTAACCTCAAAGACTCACAAAGTTCTTTCTTTCAAAATTAAAACACGCAATATATTTATATGTATATATAAATATATATACCTATTGTTAATTTCTTCATTCATACCTACGTACTCAATGTAGGGACATGTTCGTGGACACCTCCCAATATAATTTTTGTTTGTCTCTAATGAGCATGGTCTTTGTTATAGTGGCTACATAGCCGGAACAGCTATCTGATCTTCGAACCCAGAATGAGTACCACAGAGAACAGCGAGAGTGAAGATGTCAGCTTGACTCCAAAGAAAAAGGCTAAATGGCGTGGACAGAACTTGTGCGATGCATGGTTGGAAGACCCTATCTTTAAAGGCTGGCTTTTTAAGGTGAGGCACGATCTAGCTTCAGCTAAATGTGCTGCATGTAGCGCAGTTTTGAAAGCTGGTGAGAGCGATCTTACGAAGCATTCCAGTTCTAAAAGGCATAATATGGAAAATGTCAAAAAGACTAATGCCTCGTTTACTGTATCGCTTTGCGAGAGTTGTGGGCGTTGCGCTGTGAGCGTTGCCCAGCGCCCCCGACGCCGTTGATGATGCTGCGGCCATCAAATCATCATGTTGATGATGATGATGCTGCGGCCATCAAATCATCATGTTGATGATGATGATGCTGCGGCCATCAAATCATCATGTTGATGATGATGATGCTGCGGCCATCAAATCATCATGTTGATGATGATGATGCTGCGGCCATCAAATCATCATGTTGATGATGATGCTGCGGCCATCAAATAATCGTGTTGATGATGATGATGCCGCGTGCCGACTGACCCCATCACCAAAGCTACCCCCTCGAAGATCCCCATCACAGTGACTACCCTAACCTCTTCAGAACCCCCCCCCCCCCTCCCCAATTCCCTTCCACAGCAAGATCGCAGCCAACACGCACCGCGATAATCGATAATTAAATCGATTAAGTCCAATGCTGTATTTATAGGCTAATCAATCAAATGAAAAGGGCTAGCTTCCGGGCTGGAGGAAAAGAAGTATCTATCTTATAGAAGGTCCTAATGACCATTTTTCCTAAGCCTTAGAGTGTCATCGCTGAACCTATTATAAGTATAGTTATCATTAGTAATTTCTGGGTAAATATACTTTTTGTATTATTTTGTATGGTGCATTATTTTTTATGCCTTTTTCCTTGGTTCCTCCGTTAATTCCGTGCTCCGTTCCGTGTCAATTCAGAACAGCTGTTGCAATGCAATTCGTGCTCGATCGCTGGTTGATGAGATGCCGACAGAATCTAAACAGCAACAGGTAGTTAATACGACTATTGCCATCAAACCAATAGAGATTAGAGACATTTGGCTGTCAACTTCGTGCCCCTGAGCAGCCGGCAGGGGTCGCGAGATCCTGCGAAATGTTGGACCTTCTCGTCAACCGAACCACAGACTTCCAGCAAAAAGACAAGATTTCCAATCTCCCTCCGGCGGCTTCGTCGAGCGCAGAAGCAGCGACGGCAAGACCGCCCTCCATCTCGCTGCTCCACAATCTTTTACATTGTTAGGCTCCAGCCTACCCAGAATATCGAGGCAGTTCGTAGTACTGCGGGGTTGGGTTGCCTTTACCATGGCTTTGCCCAGGGCCGATGGTTGCCGCCAGGGTGGAGACGCGGGCCCTGAGCAGTGTTGCCAGACGTAGGGAAATTTCCCTATTATAGGGAAATTTCGACCTCAAATAGTGCATGTAGGGAAATAGGGATTTCGACTCCATTTGTAGGGATTTTCATCAAAATGAATCGTATATATTTTTTTCACGATTTCCTAGCACGATTTTTTCGCACAAGTTATTGGTTCCTGTACTCAGAAAATCGCGCTTAAATTTGTATACCGACGTTCATAGTTCGCGGCTTTGCCATGGTCACACAACCACAGCGATCAACTGATCGTTGTCCGCGAACCTGATTGGCGGAACGGAATCCGTGCCGACTCCGACTGCCGACGACGAGGCAATACGGTGCAAATGGCAATTTGCAAATGCATTTCTTGTTCGAGAGAGATTAGTGGTAAGTTTGCAACTAATTACTATTTATTTTGAATCGGAAGTCGCTCGTGATGGCATTTGAGGTTACTTATTACTCTATTCTAGTGAGACGCAGGCCAGCACAAGGATCGGCATTTTTCTAAATGCACTAACCTCAAAGACTCAAAGAACTCAAGTTCTTTCTTTCAAAATTAAAACACGCAATATATTTATTTATATATATAAATATATATACCTATTGTTAATTTCTTCATTCATACCTACGTACTCAATGTAGGGACATGTTCGTGGACACCTCCCAATATAATTTTTGTTTGTCTCTAATGAGCATGGTCTTTGTTATAGTGGCTACATAGCCGGAACAGCTATCTGATCTTCGAACCCAGAATGAGTACCACAGAGAACAGCGAGAGTGAAGATGTCAGCTTGACTCCAAAGAAAAAGGCTAAATGGCGTGGACAGAACTTGTGCGATGCATGGTTGGAAGACCCTATCTTTAAAGGCTGGCTTTTTAAGGTGAGGCACGATCTAGCTTCAGCTAAATGTGCTGCATGTAGCGCAGTTTTGAAAGCTGGTGAGAGCGATCTTACGAAGCATTCCAGTTCTAAAAGGCATAATATGGAAAATGTCAAAAAGACTAATGCCTCGTTTACTGTATCGCTTTGCGAGAGTTGTGGGCGTTGCGCTGTGAGCGTTGCCCAGCGCCCCCGACGCCGTTGATGATGCTGCGGCCATCAAATCATCATGTTGATGATGATGATGCTGCGGCCATCAAATCATCATGTTGATGATGATGATGCTGCGGCCATCAAATCATCATGTTGATGATGATGATGCTGCGGCCATCAAATCATCATGTTGATGATGATGATGCTGCGGCCATCAAATCATCATGTTGATGATGATGCTGCGGCCATCAAATAATCGTGTTGATGATGATGATGCCGCGTGCCGACTGACCCCATCACCAAAGCTACCCCCTCGAAGATCCCCATCACAGTGACTACCCTAACCTCTTCAGAACCCCCCCCCCCCCCTCCCCAATTCCCTTCCACAGCAAGATCGCAGCCAACACGCACCGCGATAATCGATAATTAAATCGATTAAGTCCAATGCTGTATTTATAGGCTAATCAATCAAATGAAAAGGGCTAGCTTCCGGGCTGGAGGAAAAGAAGTATCTATCTTATAGAAGGTCCTAATGACCATTTTTCCTAAGCCTTAGAGTGTCATCGCTGAACCTATTATAAGTATAGTTATCATTAGTAATTTCTGGGTAAATATACTTTTTGTATTATTTTGTATGGTGCATTATTTTTTATGCCTTTTTCCTTGGTTCCTCCGTTAATTCCGTGCTCCGTTCCGTGTCAATTCAGAACAGCTGTTGCAATGCAATTCGTGCTCGATCGCTGGTTGATGAGATGCCGACAGAATCTAAACAGCAACAGGTAGTTAATACGACTATTGCCATCAAACCAATAGAGATTAGAGACATTTGGCTGTCAACTTCGTGCCCCTGAGCAGCCGGCAGGGGTCGCGAGATCCTGCGAAATGTTGGACCTTCTCGTCAACCGAACCACAGACTTCCAGCAAAAAGACAAGATTTCCAATCTCCCTCCGGCGGCTTCGTCGAGCGCAGAAGCAGCGACGGCAAGACCGCCCTCCATCTCGCTGCTCCACAATCTTTTACATTGTTAGGCTCCAGCCTACCCAGAATATCGAGGCAGTTCGTAGTACTGCGGGGTTGGGTTGCCTTTACCATGGCTTTGCCCAGGGCCGATGGTTGCCGCCAGGGTGGAGACGCGGGCCCTGAGCAGTGTTGCCAGACGTAGGGAAATTTCCCTATTATAGGGAAATTTCGACCTCAAATAGTGCATGTAGGGAAATAGGGATTTCGACTCCATTTGTAGGGATTTTCATCAAAATGAATCGTATATTTTTTTTCACGATTTTTCGCACAAGTTATTGGTTCCTGTACTCGGAAAATCGCGCTTAAATTTGTATACCGACGTTCATAGTTCGCGGCTTTGCCATGGTCACACAACCACAGCGATCAAATGATCGTTGTCCGCGAACCTGATTGGCGGAACGGAATCCGTGCCGACTCCGACTGCCGACGACGAGGCAATACGGTGCAAATGGCAATTTGCAAATGCATTTCTTGTTCGAGAGAGATTAGTGGTAAGTTTGCAACTAATTACTATTTATTTTGAATCGGAAGTCGCTCGTGATGGCATTTGAGGTTACTTATTACTCTATTCTAGTGAGACGCAGGCCAGCACAAGGATCGGCTTTTTTCTAAATGCACTAACCTCAAAGACTCACAAAGTTCTTTCTTTCAAAATTAAAACACGCAATATATTTATATGTATATATAAATATATATACCTATTGTTAATTTCTTCATTCATACCTACGTACTCAATGTAGGGACATGTTCGTGGACACCTCCCAATATAATTTTTGTTTGTCTCTAATGAGCATGGTCTTTGTTATAGTGGCTACATAGCCGGAACAGCTATCTGATCTTCGAACCCAGAATGAGTACCACAGAGAACAGCGAGAGTGAAGATGTCAGCTTGACTCCAAAGAAAAAGGCTAAATGGCGTGGACAGAACTTGTGCGATGCATGGTTGGAAGACCCTATCTTTAAAGGCTGGCTTTTTAAGGTGAGGCACGATCTAGCTTCAGCTAAATGTGCTGCATGTAGCGCAGTTTTGAAAGCTGGTGAGAGCGATCTTACGAAGCATTCCAGTTCTAAAAGGCATAATATGGAAAATGTCAAAAAGACTAATGCCTCGTTTACTGTATCGCTTTGCGAGAGTTGTGGGCGTTGCGCTGTGAGCGTTGCCCAGCGCCCCCGACGCCGTTGATGATGCTGCGGCCATCAAATCATCATGTTGATGATGATGATGCTGCGGCCATCAAATCATCATGTTGATGATGATGATGCTGCGGCCATCAAATCATCATGTTGATGATGATGATGCTGCGGCCATCAAATCATCATGTTGATGATGATGATGCTGCGGCCATCAAATCATCATGTTGATGATGATGCTGCGGCCATCAAATAATCGTGTTGATGATGATGATGCCGCGTGCCGACTGACCCCATCACCAAAGCTACCCCCTCGAAGATCCCCATCACAGTGACTACCCTAACCTCTTCAGAACCCCCCCCCCCCCCCCTCCCCAATTCCCTTCCACAGCAAGATCGCAGCCAACACGCACCGCGATAATCGATAATTAAATCGATTAAGTCCAATGCTGTATTTATAGGCTAATCAATCAAATGAAAAGGGCTAGCTTCCGGGCTGGAGGAAAAGAAGTATCTATCTTATAGAAGGTCCTAATGACCATTTTTCCTAAGCCTTAGAGTGTCATCGCTGAACCTATTATAAGTATAGTTATCATTAGTAATTTCTGGGTAAATATACTTTTTGTATTATTTTGTATGGTGCATTATTTTTTATGCCTTTTTCCTTGGTTCCTCCGTTAATTCCGTGCTCCGTTCCGTGTCAATTCAGAACAGCTGTTGCAATGCAATTCGTGCTCGATCGCTGGTTGATGAGATGCCGACAGAATCTAAACAGCAACAGGTAGTTAATACGACTATTGCCATCAAACCAATAGAGATTAGAGACATTTGGCTGTCAACTTCGTGCCCCTGAGCAGCCGGCAGGGGTCGCGAGATCCTGCGAAATGTTGGACCTTCTCGTCAACCGAACCACAGACTTCCAGCAAAAAGACAAGATTTCCAATCTCCCTCCGGCGGCTTCGTCGAGCGCAGAAGCAGCGACGGCAAGACCGCCCTCCATCTCGCTGCTCCACAATCTTTTACATTGTTAGGCTCCAGCCTACCCAGAATATCGAGGCAGTTCGTAGTACTGCGGGGTTGGGTTGCCTTTACCATGGCTTTGCCCATGGCCGATGGTTGCCGCCAGGGTGGAGACGCGGGCCCTGAGCAGTGTTGCCAGACGTAGGGAAATTTCCCTATTATAGGGAAATTTCGACCTCAAATAGTGCATGTAGGGAAATAGGGATTTCGACTCCATTTGTAGGGATTTTCATCAAAATGAATCGTATATATTTTTTTCACGATTTCCTAGCACGATTTTTTCGCACAAGTTATTGGTTCCTGTACTCGGAAAATCGCGCTTAAATTTGTATACCGACGTTCATAGTTCGCGGCTTTGCCATGGTCACACAACCACAGCGATCAACTGATCGTTGTCCGCGAACCTGATTGTCGGAACGGAATCCGTGCCGACTCCGACTGCCGACGACGAGGCAATACGGTGCAAATGGCAATTTGCAAATGCATTTCTTGTTCGAGAGAGATTAGTGGTAAGTTTGCAACTAATTACTATTTATTTTGAATCGGAAGTCGCTCGTGATGGCATTTGAGGTTACTTATTACTCTATTCTAGTGAGACGCAGGCCAGCACAAGGATCGGCTTTTTTCTAAATGCACTAACCTCAAAGACTCACAAAGTTCTTTCTTTCAAAATTAAAACACGCAATATATTTATTTATATATATAAATATATATACCTATTGTTAATTTCTTCATTCATACCTACGTACTCAATGTAGGGACATGTTCGTGGACACCTCCCAATATAATTTTTGTTTGTCTCTAATGAGCATGGTCTTTGTTATAGTGGCTACATAGCCGGAACAGCTATCTGATCTTCGAACCCAGAATGAGTACCACAGAGAACAGCGAGAGTGAAGATGTCAGCTTGACTCCAAAGAAAAAGGCTAAATGGCGTGGACAGAACTTGTGCGATGCATGGTTGGAAGACCCTATCTTTAAAGGCTGGCTTTTAAAGGTGAGGCACGATCTAGCTTCAGCTAAATGTGCTGCATGTAACGCAGTTTTGAAAGCTGGTGAGAGCGATCTTACGAAGCATTCCAGTTCTAAAAGGCATAATATCACAGAATACACAGAAGGTTCATCTTATGGGAGATTTGCTTCGCCGCGACATGGTTCATAATTGCTTATCATCAAAAAATTCCGATTAGTTCCGTGCTCGGGTACAGAGAGGGCGCTGTTTTTTTTTGCTCTGATTTCGACTACCTCGTCCCTTACGTCAGACCGTTCCCCTCGCGAAGTGCTCCGCGCGTCACACACGCGAAAACAGCGAATGAGGGAGGGTAAACCGAAATGACCTTCAAAGGCTCAAGCAAGCAAGCAGCCATCCTGTCGGCTTCTTAGGTTCCCACACCGATCTCTCTCATTCCTCTCTCTGTCTCGCTCTCTCCCTCACTTCTCTAATCCCTTTCTGCGACAATTTGTTAATTTCCAAGTTTGAAGATAGCTAGCTAGCTAGCCATTCTAGGTCACGAGTCACTGCAGCGGCTGTTCCGACAGCGTTTCTCAGCCTACCTAAACACGCGGTCTCGAGATGGTCTCGAGTTCTCGGCAAGTCTCGGGAAGGGGACATATACATCAATACTGATTGAGATAGAGGAATCGAACTAATTATTACATCTTGTAGCCATGTAGCATTCACTATATTATAATATATTTTGCTGACTTGAACAACGAACTGAAAAAAGTGAAATGTAGCTTGTTTGATCGCGCGAATCCGAACGGCCGGGTATTTCTTGCCTCTGAGATGCCTTACACCCTTTTCTTGAATCAGTATAAAAATAGTCATTTGGCAAATGTCACCTACCCCGGCTATCGAACCCGCGCCCCGAGTTATCCAGATGTGGCTATTTAGATTTCTTCAAATTTCTGTCCGTTTTAATTCTCCAGCGATCTCAAATCCAGAAGATGCCGATTTCAATGTCAGCGTAATCAATACAATTCGATATCTTTGACAAATGTCACCTTTATGGGTGTCAAACCAACTTTGAATCCTAGGACACGCCCGACGATTTTGGGCACGCTCTTTTCAAAATTGCAATCGATTAGAAAAATATCACGTCGCTCGAACTATGTCACATAATTTAAACTTACTGCGTGAGACTTTTTGAATCACTTTTGCTCCACTTGCACGACAAAAATTGCGGTCCATTCTCGTAACACCTCATCGTGAAACGCCTAAAGAAGCTACCTTTTTCGACGGGCAAGCACGGTCATAGCAAGTAGCAACCCTTCCGAGCAAGCCACCACTTGCTTCCTGATGCCTAATGAGATGTGAAATTATGTGCATATTCATTGGGTTTTTTTACATCTAAATTGCGTTTTGTACCATATATTTTGATTTCAAAGTGTGTAGTGGATAATAACCAAATAAAGCATGCAGCAAAGTTCGCGAAACGTTGTGAAAAAAGGGAATCGAAGATTGCCGGTCGCGTAGGTATCTCTCTCAATCACGCAAGGGTTGCCTTCGGTACGAAACACTCGATAACGCATTGACACGCATTTATTGCAAAGAAAACAATTTAATTGCGATTATTGCCATTCGACCACATTCGACGTGTTGGTATCGCTGGCATATGGAGTTGCGCGGGTGAAATTTGCATTCTGTTTTAGATTCGACGTTTCACAACTCATTAGGCAGGAATCGGGTAGCAAGTGGCTTGCTCGGAAGGGTTGCTCTCGCCGCGGTTGACCTTCGAAAAAGGTAGACAATTTTCGTTAGGCGTGACACGATTAGGTGTTACGAGAGTGGACCAAAATTGCTTTCACCTACAAAAATGTATTATTGTTCCGAATCTAAATATCTCAGCTGATAATTGTAATATAAGAATGAATAAAAATGTGTATCAATCCACAAAAATAATGCTCAAGCAAATAATTAAAACAAAAACCATATAATAACTTTGTTGATATTCGTAATATATAATTTTTGGGGTCGATCTCTTTAGCGTGTTCAGCCCTTTTTCATCAATGGGTAAATGAGCGACGAATACTTGCAACGACAATGCAAACGGGCCGGTAATGGTCGGGTTCCTTACCCCCCCCCCCCCCCCCCCGTCGGGACACGCAATTTTGTTTGAATATTTTGTTTCTTGAAAATAATTTTTCTGAATACACGATTATTCACAAAGGTTGTTACACACTAAAGTTAATATGCTGACAACATTCGTCAGACTTCTTCGGACATGTGGAAGGGTTTTCAAATAAGGTCATCGATGAGTTTTTGACCCCAATTTGGCAATGTTCACGAAGCCAACAATTGAGTCAAAAAATTGAACATCTAGGATGTATGCGTGACAGAGAGGGTAGGTATACGTCGGCTCGTGTTATAAACGCTATCTTTTTATTATTCGGGCCGTTTTAAGGCTGAGGAGGTCAAGGGAGAGGCATTTTCTATTGAGTCACTATCAGCATTTTAAAAAACAACCCTTTTTAATTCAATTTTATGGGACATAAATAAAAAAATATATATGGTAGCTCTGGTAGCTCGTTACAGATTGGTAATACCAATATGAAAATAATTGTAACCATTCCTTTACAAAGAATGCACAGTTCTGTGTACAACCACATGCAACCAAATACATCGGTTCAAATTTGCCACTTCAAAACTAAAATGGAAACCACATGGAAACAGATTTTCTTTTGGAGAATGGTACCGCCGCACTGGGTTTGGTCGTGGAATGTGGAATGCAATTCTTCTTGAGGATTATTTATCCTGGCAACTGGCAAGAAGCTGTTATAGCGGTTATAGATTGTAAACCTATTATGTGCTTTAATTGCTATTATCTGGTAAAACATGTGCAGCCCTCACTCGCCACACTGCTGTTGAAAGATTTTCAGCAAAGATGTGCCGATATCTGATAGAATGTGTTTTCGGTAACTGGGATATAATCTATCGTCACTGACGTGAATTTCTTTCAAGACTGACATTTGACGACTGCAATAAACTTCGGTCATCTTTGCTGCAGCACGCTGCAGTCCCGTTGCTCGATAATTTGAAGCACGTGTTTGTAAGAGACAATGTTTGTGAATGTGAGCCGTCCAGTGTGGTTTCGGCAAGGTTGCTTTAATGCTACCCCCGGAACGGCACACGGCTCAGTCTTTGTAAGAGAAGTGTAAGAACTTAGGGGTGCCATATTTTATCTAGAATATTTTCTGCAATGCCGTTAGTTAATAATTTCAAACATGTGAGGATTTGAGTCCACGTCACTGTCAGTAAGACCATGTGGGAATCTGTATGGTTTTGGCAAAGACGAATTTTCTGCCCACGATCTCATCCGAAACCAAAACCCGAGTGCCCACGAGACATGAAACGGTAAATAAATTGTAAACATTGAATTTTACAAAATATTTTCCAACTTCGGGCTACAGTCAGTTCACTGATAGATCCTCAGGGAAGCAGACAAGCAGACGTATTTTGCTTATTGTTGTGACTGTTGACTTGAAGATTTCAGAACAATCAATTTTTTTTTAAATTATCAGTTCTGTTCTGTGTTCTATGTGGTTCTATGTTCTATAGTTATTTATTTCACGTGATATCACGGTTAGTGTTGTGAAGTGTTTTTTCATTGCATTGCTTTCAAAATGAGTGGAAACCGGTGTTGTTTTAAGAACTGTACGAACACAGCCAGAAAACAGCCAGAACTAAGTTATTATTCCATTCCTACAGAGAGCAGAGAAAGGTAAGGAGAACATTATCTCGTTTATCCCGAGTGCTAATTGATTTTATTTGATAAATAAAAAAATTCGCATTTCTCAAGTTCCACCTCGATGCCAGGAATCACACTTATACGTGCTTATACCCGGTGAGCAAAGTGCCATTCAGGACTGGACGGATGGGAGGTCAAAGATAGGGGGACACTCGAGTGAATGTGGAAGTTAAAATTATACGAAATAAATGGAAAACTCCCACTATTGCTATTGCTCACGATTATTAATTGTGATTCTTTTTTCGCAAAATTTCGAATACCCGTCCTTTATAATGATGCACGGGTCATTTTTTTCCTTTGATTATTCACACTGTGCCAGGGTTTTGGGAACGTTATATCAAATTCACAGCTTTGAATATCACCAAATATCACACTGGAAACTTAGTCCCACTTGTCGTACTTTGGACATTCAATAATCTTCCACTAAATCACCACTAAATTAAAGTTTTCAACGCTCTGCTCTGTGTTTTCACTACACATTGCCGTCTCGTCGACTGGCCTGTCCGTGATCGTTTCCGATTTTCAATTAGTAAACGCGATTTATAGAAAACAAAATGTTCTATCTGAAACTATCTTTAATTCAAAATGTCCTGACTGCCGCTCTCACATCGAACAGGTGATATTTTTGTCAAAAAGGCGGAACTTTTTTCTGGTGTTGTCCGCAAAATGTTTAGCGTAATCGTGTTTGTAAACGTATTTCTTGGATTTTTGGATTAGGTATTTAGGTATTAGGTAGCTTAGGTATTTTTTGTATATTTCGGAAAAGGAAATTAAATGATAAACTTAAAACCTCAATGACATGGTGCTCATGGTGCTTACTTCAATTAAATTATGTAAGGATTATTTATTGGACAATAATTTACACAATTCAAATAGAAAGAGAGATAATATTTTCCGACATTTTTGTAGGTCACTTTCCTGGATCACGAAGTCAGGCAACGATGCGCTGATTGATTTAGATGCGAAAAGTCTGCGAGCGCATCGCGTTTGTTCCGCGCATTTTCTGCCTGAACAAATATTACCCTCGAAGCGATTGATAAGGAATGCGACACCCTCATTACATGTCATCTCCTCCTCCTCGTCAGAAGATGAGGCTAACATCGAAATCACGGAAGAAGTGCCTGTCGAGGGAGATGCACCCACTGGTACATCTGCAGAGGACCAGCAGGAGCATGGCGCCGAGGAACTTGTCACCGAAATGACCGAAATATTTGCAGACGATGTGATTTTGACCGCAATGCCAGACCTAGATAGTGATTCGCCCATTCTGGATTCTAAAACCACGAATTCGAGTTCCTCGAGTGACGTCGAAGTAACCGACGAACTAAGCACCGACTCCGAGTCCGACTACAGCATCGAAGACGACGTCAATGTCGATGCCGATCTGATTACACCAAGGAAAATGAAGATGGCCGCTCGAATTCACGAAATGGAGTGCCTTCTCAATAGAAAGCGGGCCAAAATATCAGGCCTTCAGCGACGGCCGTCACAAACCAGTGTCACTGATGCAGTAAGCGTCCTGTCACAGATCGCCGCGACGCAAGATGCTGCTGTTTTTCTGGCGATGCAAGGAAGGCCGTCGAACAGCCGGGCTCCATGGACGCAGGCCCAGCAGAATTTATCATTGTCGATGTTTTACATCTCGCCTGCACTCTACACATTCATGCACGACTCGCTGCAGCTTCGTTTGCCAAGCCATTCCACAATTATTAGGTGGATCCAACTAACTGGGCTGCAATGTGGGATTTCGAGTGATATTTTTGATAGGCTAAGGCTAAAAGTGAAAAATTTCACCCCAGAAACGCGAGACTGCGTCCTGATGTTCGACGAAATGGCCATAAAAAAATGGCTTCAATACGACCGACGCCTCGACTTGGTCGAGGGGTTTCAAGATTTAGGGCCACTTGGTCGCCAACCATTTGTTGCAAATGAAGCCCTTGTCTTTATGGTGCGTGGTATCAACATTAATTGGAAGCAGCACGTCGCGTACTTCCTCGGATTCTGTGGTGTGTCGGCGCGTGATTTAATCATAATCATTGACATGATTATTGAGCAGCTGTACAATGTTGGCTTGTGTGTCAGAGCGTGCGTCTGTGACCAGGGACCGAGCAACAGGGCTGCCTACGCTCTGCTAGGAGTCACCGAAGAGGCTCCCTGGTTCATGTACCAAAACCACAGAATCCTTGCTATGTACGATACGCCACATCTATTGAAGAGCACCCGAAACAACCTCTGCAATAAGCCAGTGGGGAAGCCTTTCAACGACTTCAAGGTGGGCGACAGATTTGTTTCCTGGGCGGACATTGTTTCGTTCTACGAGATCGACACGGCGCATGGCACGTCCAGCAGCAGAGCAGCGCCGAAGCTGACAGTTCGACATTTGTTTCCCGGCCCTTTTGCGAAGATGAGTGTCAAGCTCGCCGCCCAGGTGTTTAGCCACTCGACTGCGGCGGGAATGGCGACTGCAATTAGCACTGGGCAGCTGGTTTCACCAACGGCTCATTTCACTAAAGAGTTCGTCTGGTTCATGAACCGACTGTTCGACGCCCTGAACAGTCGTTTTGTTGCTGATGCTCTTCCTCATCGGAGACCATTGCGTGGCGCTTCAGCTGGGATGCTGAACGAAGACGAAACAGCATGGTTGGAAGCATGGACCGACGGTGAATCAGATTCGCCGCAGCCTTCCCTGGTCGAAGATACGGCTAATGAGCCACTTCGTTTTCTTCACCTGGCAAAAGAGTTCTTCAAGCTATGGTCACTGAAGAAAGGTCGAGCCAGCCCCCCCTGCTTTTCGGGTCTTAGAATGACGGTCGACGCAGTTTTGTTGCTTTGGGAGCAATTAAGACTCGACGGCCGGGACTATCTACTTACTCGGCGCCTAAACCAAGACCCGCTTGAAAACTCTTTTGCAGTTCTACGACACAGGGGAGGCTGCAATACCAACCCGACGGCGTGGCAGTTCCGTCACAATTTGCAGCACGCTATCCTCGTCAATCTGCTGAATCCACCGAGCAATGCAAATTGCGAGGCCGACGATGACACATATCTGACTGCAATTGAGTCGGAAACTGTACAAGTCCCGCTGGGAGTAATGCGAGCCGGCCACACCGTCCGCCCAACGTCGCCGATCGCATCGACGTCCGGGGCGACCGTCCGCCCGACGTCGCCGATCGCATCGACGTCCAGAGAGACCGTCCGCCCGACGTCGCCGATCGCATCGACGTCCGGGGCGACCGTCCGCCCGACGTCGCCGATCGCAGAAGAACGAGAAGTGCCCACCAACGACCGAGGGGTCCCGATTCTTCCCCAACCGACGCTAGACCTATGCGTGGTGACGTATATGGCAGGCTGGTTAGCCAGGGCAAGTTTGCGTCACCAACCCTGTGATAGATGCGAGGGTGACTTGGTAAAGGAGGGCCTCTTGATGGAGGAGATGGAGGAAGGTGGCCACGAGTCTCTCCTTTACTACAGAGCCTTCAAATCTAGGCACGGGTCAGAGCTGCCATTGAAGAGACCGACAGATCTCTTCGTGTCTATCGTTCGGGAGGAAAGTGAATATTTCACTAACATCTACCCGACGATCCAGCACGAGAATAATATCCATGCCTCTCTTGCCGCCGAGCTGAAGAATGTGGTGCACCCTTGGTGGTTTGATGGACCATGCCGCGAGCACAGGAGGTAATTTTAATTTTCATCTGCATAAACCCGCACCGCTCACGAGCGATGCCCAATGTAATGATTATCTTTTTTTGCAAACCATAGCTGGATCCTCGACAAGCTGCTGAGGACAAAGCTTTATTACGCAGCCAAGTGGCTTTCTCGCGAGATCCGTGACTGCCCCAATAAAGCTTCTGTTCTTGCGTTGACAAAGCGAGCGAGAAGTCGGACTAGTCGCGGGAAGGCAGCGGAATCGGGTTCGACGTCTGCATCGCAAAAACGTTCCAAGGGCCAGAAAATGCCGGATAAACTCAAGAAACTGAAGCATCTGTAGTTCGCGTGAGTTATTCCAATCAAATAAATAAAGTTAGGTACACTATGCACTATCAATTGTTCGGTTGCAAGTCGGTTGGGTCTGTAAGCTCGACTCGGCCCTAAGACAGGCGTTGTTGAAACGCGCAATCGGCGCTCACTGTAAAAATAAAAAGTTATGATTGCAATTGATTTTTTTTTTTAGGTCGGGCGTCCTTTATTTCTTTTTTGTTTATAAGAAATAACGTGGATTGATATGCCTCCGGGGAACAACCACGTAAAAATAAAGATATGGGCCACTCAACTATGTTATCATTGACGATCTGCTGTTTTGGCGACAATGCAGCTTGGTTCTAGCAGTGTATAATATAGATGAGCGTCTCTAATGCGTTGATTCCGATACCTCCTTTGAGCTCAACGTAATATTGATGATTATTAAAATCAAAAATTCAATTTATTTGGCTCGATAAGGTGACGTGGAAACTCGGATTTCATCAAATTATAGTCCGGCTTCCATAGCCCGGCATTATTTCCCATGGCGATCTCAAGTCTGGGCGGCATCGATGACGTTGCCATGCGTAATCGATGTCGCTGACAAAGATTACTTTGGCGGATAGTGAAATCAATTTGAATGTGAATCTAAGTATCTCCATGTGTAGGTACGTTTTTTTTAATTTGTCGGGGTTAAGTAGATACATTCAAGGGGCAAATATTATATTATGATAATTCGCATATTATGCGTAACCTATAGCGTTACCAAGAAGAGTTACTTATAGTTACAAAGAGAGATATAAAGAATTCATTTATCACTTGCTTCTGGCTCGCTTACAGTTCGGAGTGACCGACCAGCTTTATACCTGCTATTGTTCAGCTGAAAGGATTTTGAAAAATTATTTTGAGATAGCGGAAGGAGGTGGCATCTGGCCGTCGCACGCGACCAATTGACGGCTCTTAACACTTGACGCATACTGTTCTACTTACAGAAATAATTCACTCCATGGGGCGAACTGATTGGAAGATCGAGAAAATCCACCATCAGAGTGATCCGATGAACCAACTCTAAATCTCTGTCGATTATGCATTTACAAATATATTGTGTCAACTCCTATGATGATCATAATTTTATTGAAACCCATATCACAGCTCTGATATGTCATAAACCATGCTTCCTTACCATTACTACTGCCATAAACTAGTTATAATCTGTAAATGACCCCACTAGATAAAATTTATTCGATTTTGATGCTTTGAATTTACTTGTATAGATCGATACATACATACATCGAATCATCAACAGAGTTACTAATACATTTAAAGATGATGTAGTATTGCCACTTATTGCTCATTGCACAACAAAAACGCATTGAATGGAAGCGAATGTCGCTCCAGTGGCCTAGCAGGTCTCGCCGGCCGGCTTGCGGCTGGTTGCGCACTCCCTAGTGCAAGTTTCGGTACATACGTACGTATGTGTCAATAATATTATCATTCTTTTGGAGGTCACCCTCCCTTCCTCAGCCGCTCATAGCTAAACTTCAGAGAGGGGAAATGCCTTGAGATTTCGACAACTCTCATTGGCTTGAAAATTATCGGTCAGTGGTACAACGTTTTTATCGACCTAACTCAAAGATTTTTGTGAAATGAAAAACAGCGCCCTCTCTGAGTCCGAGCCAGAACTTAAAAAAATGACTTAGTCTCTGGCTGAAATCAGGCGAAGCAGATTTAACATGGGAGTAAATCTTCTGTGTATTCTGTGATAATATGGAAAATGTCAAAAAGACTAATGCCTCGTTTACTGTTTCGCTTTGCGAGAGTTGTGGGCGTTGCGCTGTGAGCGTTGCCCAGCGCCCCCGACGCCGTTGATGATGCTGCGGCCATCAAATCATCATGTTGATGATGATGATGCTGCGGCCATCAAATCATCATGTTGATGATGATGATGCTGCGGCCATCAAATCATCATGTTGATGATGATGCTGCGGCCATCAAATAATCGTGTTGATGATGATGATGCCGCGTGCCGACTGACCCCATCACCAAAGCTACCCCCTCGAAGATCCCCATCACAGTGACTACCCTAACCTCTTCAGAACCCCCCCCCCCCCCTCCCCAATTCCCTTCCACAGCAAGATCGCAGCCAACACGCACCGCGATAATCGATAATTAAATCGATTAAGTCCAATGCTGTATTTATAGGCTAATCAATCAAATGAAAAGGGCTAGCTTCCGGGCTGGAGGAAAAGAAGTATCTATCTTATAGAAGGTCCTAATGACCATTTTTCCTAAGCCTTAGAGTGTCATCGCTGAACCTATTATAAGTATAGTTATCATTAGTAATTTCTGGGTAAATATACTTTTTGTATTATTTTGTATGGTGCATTATTTTTTATGCCTTTTTCCTTGGTTCCTCCGTTAATTCCGTGCTCCGTTCCGTGTCAATTCAGAACAGCTGTTGCAATGCAATTCGTGCTCGATCGCTGGTTGATGAGATGCCGACAGAATCTAAACAGCAACAGGTAGTTAATACGACTATTGCCATCAAACCAATAGAGATTAGAGACATTTGGCTGTCAACTTCGTGCCCCTGAGCAGCCGGCAGAGGTCGCGAGATCCTGCGAAATGTTGGACCTTCTCGTCAACCGAACCACAGACTTCCAGCAAAAAGACAAGATTTCCAATCTCCCTCCGGCGGCTTCGTCGAGCGCAGAAGCAGCGACGGCAAGACCGCCCTCCATCTCGCTGCTCCACAATCTTTTACATTGTTAGGCTCCAGCCTACCCAGAATATCGAGGCAGTTCGTAGTACTGCGGGGTTGGGTTGCCTTTACCATGGCTTTGCCCATGGCCGATGGTTGCCGCCACGGTGGAGACGCGGGCCCTGAGCAGTGTTGCCAGACGTAGGGAAAATTCCCTATTATAGGGAAATTTCCACCTCAAATAGTGCATGTAGGGAAATAGGGATTTCGACTCCATTTGTAAGGATTTTCATCAAAATGAATCGTATATTTTTTTTCACGATTTCCTAGCACGATTTTTTCGCACAAGTTATTGGTTCCTGTACTCGGAAAATCGCGCTTAAATTTGTATACCGACGTTCATAGTTCGCGGCTTTGCCATGGTCACACAACCACAGCGATCGTTACTTATTACTCTATTCTAGTGAGATGCAGGCCAGCACAAGGATCGGCTTTTTTCTAAATGCACTAACCTCAAAGAGTCACAAAGTTCTTTCTTTCAAAATTAAACCACGCAATATATTTATATGTATATATAAATTTATATACCTATTGTTAATTTCTTCATTCATACCTACGTACTCAATGTAGGGACATGTTCGTGGACACCTCCCAATATAATTTTTGTTTGTCTCTAATGAGCATGGTCTTTGTTATAGTGGCTACATAGCCGGAACAGCTATCTGATCTTCGAACCCAGAATGAGTACCACAGAGAACAGCGAGAGTGAAGATGTCAGCTTGAATCCAAAGAAAAAGGCTAAATGGCTTGGACAGAACTTGTGCGATGCATGGTTGGAAGACCCTATCTTTAAAGGCCTTGTGAGGGGAAGAATATCGTAATTTGGGTTTTTAAGTGAGTTTTAGATCGATTTGCCTTCAAAACAAACATTGGAAACTAGAAATGTCAAAAAGTCACAAGTCCTGAGCTAGCGCGCTATAATGATACGTCATACTCGGCAGACGATGGTGGGGGAATAGTGCGGCGCGACGCGTGGAGCCGCCAGCCGGCCGGCAAGGAGTAGGAGCTGGGCGATCGGGAGCGACGATTCGCTTCCATTCAATTCTATGATTTTGTTGTGCAATGTGCAATACTTTATCGCTGAATTTTAGTCTACCTTGTTAGTAACTTACGCTGCTACTTTAGCCGATCTACAGCAGTTGAAATAATAATATTATGTCAAGTGTTGGTTATCGCTCATGTGATAAATACTTGAGATGAATGCCAGATGCCAGTGCAACTTCTGCTAGATCCAGGCAATAAAAATGCTCTTCTTTAGTCGACAGAGCTTTGAGCTAGTGGGATGTCAACGTTTTGTGGCCGCGTTCATAATCATACAGGTGGGGTGGGGTTGAATCATACCACAATTCCCGACTGAAATACATGTCTAAGCGAATTCATTTTACCTATCAAGGTATGATTCTCCGATCAGTGTTAGCTATGCTGGACCACAATGCCAACATAGGTAGATCAGTGACAGGCGAATCAGTGCGATATTCTAAAGCTACAAAAATGGGTGCTAAGATCAAAATACGAAGAAAAGTCTAATCTTTTGCGAGAAGATTTACTGTCGTAGATATCAGATGTAGCTTGTGGCATTTCACCATTGCCATGCACTCCGGAGGACGACCATTCAGACATAACACAAAACATATCGGGTGCTCCCCGACCCTCACTTGAATCTCTGAAAAATACTCGGTTCAAGAGATTTGACTGATTGTAAATCGTTGCTAGATGAAATAAACACATTTCGAGCTGAGCATTTTAGTTCTTCTTGCGATAAATTAGCGTTGACATGTCTGGGTCAGGACTAACCCTCTACCAATTTGACTATTAAAAGTGCACTAAGCGATGCATTATTAGTTCGTGGTGTGGATTTCTGTGGCCGGGCAACTGCTGCAGTGCACGATTGGTGTTTTTGTGGCGAGTGCACTTCGATGCGAACAGAAAATGAGTGTCTCTGCTGTCAGGAGAGTGATATAATAACGAAAATGCGTGGCAGTATTGACTGCATTACATATCATGCATCTTTTGAGAATGTAGTTATCAACGCCGATGCACTGCACACTGCAAGACATCACATGATGCTGAGTGCACCATCTGATGAATATCATTCATAAATATCTCAAATCAACGAACAATCGCTTGTGGCGACACGTTGCCTATAAACAATTCGTGTATTGGATGAATTTATGGTCGACTCTAAGGAAAGAACAATAGAAAAGTTATTCCATCGTGTGTTGTAAAAACTGTTAGGGGTGAGTTTGCGGAGCAAGACGACAAGTTGTACACAGGATTTAAACCCTCGGCGTTAGCTAATCCACAATATTTCGACTAACTTGCCAGGTAAGGGTACCAATAGATTGTTTTCATGGTTGGTTTTTGTATTTACGACTCGTATCACCGTGTTATTTCTCTCGTTATTTCTTGGGAAAAATTTTAATTCATATTTTAACTTATTATTGACCCTCTTGATGATTCGATGTATCAATACAAGTAAACTGAAAGCATAGAAATCGGCTAAATTCGATGTAGGGGGGTCTAAGAAAGGTAAAGGCTATGCGTATGGCTGGCGCGGCAATCTTTCTACAGCTATTATGACGTCACAGCAGAGTCCGCGCGGCGTCTGAGGCAGACACCGCGCGCGGAGGAACAGATGGGCTAGAGCCATTTTTCTTATCTCGTTGCGGGCTAGCAGATATGTGAACCCCACCTTCCCCTCACACGGCCTTTAAAGGCTGGCTTTTAAAGGTGAGGCACGATATAACTTCAGCTAAATGTGCTGCATGTAACGCAGTTTTGAAAGCTGGTGAGAGCGATCTTACGAAGCATTCCAGTTCTAAAAGGCATAATATGGAAAATGTCAAAAAGACTAACGCCTCGTTTACTGTTTCGCTTTGCGAGAGTTGTGGGCGTTGCGCTGTGAGCGTTCTCCATCGGAGCCCAAGGTCGGAGAGTAGCGAGCGTTACGATCGCTGCGATCGCTACGCCAGAAATGTTGAATTCGGTTCAACATTTCCGAGCGTTGCGAGCGTTGCGCGCGTTGCCCCGCCCCCATCGCCATCTCGATGAGTAACAGACCGACCGTGATTCCGTGTGTTTAGCTAGCTGTGGCTGTGGCAAGAAGTGAAGTCAAGAACACTAATGGCGGACAAGTTGGAGTCCGATTTTGATTTTGAACTTATCAGTGCCGTTGAGAGTCAGAAATGTCTGTGGGATGTATCGAGCGTAAACTACAGAAATAGGGATGCGAAGGTCCTAGCGTGGGAAAGGGTCGCCAATTATTGTGGTGGTGGTAAGTACTTCCTAACCTCAATTGCACCATGCTTCCATAGGAAGATGATAATATTTTGTAAATTCATAATTTTATTGTTTTTTGTTGTTGTTTTTTATAGAAAGAGACGTGAAATCATGTATGGTCCGATACAAATCGATCAAAAACAAGCTGCAGCGTCGCAGCGAAGCGTTGCCGAGCGGTTCAGGCACGCCTGATGTTGCTCCGTGGGCCCTAGAAAGATCCCTAGGCTTTTTGCAGTCATTCATGGGAGGAAGGAAGTGAGTACCTACCTACAAAGAAGAAATAGAATTTAGTCATGAAACAGCTACTTTTTAGTAATTATGTTCTTTGTATGTACTCTACTACCTAGTCTGTACTAATTTGGGTGTTCAATTATTTTTACAGATCGTCGGGTAACTTTGAGCCTCCTGCAGCTATGAGGCTTGTTGGCTACGAGGTTGAAGAGGACGACCTGGAGATCCTGCTTGAGGCGGAGGGTGTCGAGGAGAGAAATGAAGTCATTTTCACTCCACCAGCATAAGATGGCAAACAAATTTAACAAAGATTTTGCAAACATCGCCCAAACACTCCAACTATCAAATAGTACATCTGAAAACAACTTTCAAAAACACTTAGATAAAATGAAAAAACCAACTAAATCTTTTCATGTGGACCACACATCGGAGACTGAAATATTAAAAATAGCATCAAGGTTAAAAAACAAAAAGTCTTACGTTATAGACAAATTACCTACTAATATCCTCAAAAAAGCTATCAAGCCGCTAGCAACACCTCTATCATACATATTTAATACATGCATTGATAACGGAATTTTCCCAGAAAAATTAAAAATAGCAAAGATCATACCAATTTTTAAAAAAGGAGATAGTAAAATAACAGAAAATTATAGGCCAATCTCATTATTACCAGCTGCATCAAAGATTTTTTTTTAAATAATTCATATAAGACTAACATCATTCCTAGAATATGAAAATCTCCTAACTGACAAACAAAATGGGTTCCGAAAGAACAAATCTACCTCGAACACTATTCAAAATTTCATAAACAACACTATACTCGGACTAGAAAATAGAGATCAAACTTTAGGGCTTTTCTGCGCCCTGTCAAAGGCTTTTGATAGCATAAAACACAGTATACTTATAGCTAAGTTGGAACATTATGGAGTACAGGAAACAGCTTTACAACTCCTAGAGTCCTACATGAAAAATAGAAAACAACATGTAGAGATAACATCAAGAATAAACAACAAAGAATTAAAAAATCTCTGATCCTGAACTTGTCACTTGGGGAGTACCACAAGGTTCGATTCTTGGGCCCCTACTATTCATTATATATATTAACGACTTGCCAGAAACCATCAAGCTATCGGAATTATTTGCAGATGACACAAATATAACCATAATAGGAAAAACAAATGATATTCTAAAGCAAAACACAGAAAATACGCTAATCAATGCAACAAACTGGTTCAATGATAATTGTTTACTTTTAAACTCAAACAAAACTAACTTCATACATTTCAAAATAAAAAAACAATTCAAATAATACTTTGGAAAAAATAAAAATTGTAAATAAAAAAGGTAATACAGAAATCATTGAAGTAAAAGAAACTAAATTCCTAGGGATTATAATAGATGAAAACCTAAACTGGAAGAGCCATTGCTCCAGGTCATTAAATAAATTACACTCTGCATATTTTTCTCTTAAAACTATAAGAAATCTTACGAGCATGAATACTACCAAATTGGTGTACTCATGCACATGGTCACTGGCAATGGAGCATCTGCCACTGCTACACCCACAACTGCTACACCTTCGGCTACTACACCCGCTACTGTCACACGCGCAACTGTCACACCACCTTCGACTGTTACATCCGCAAATACTCCACCTGCAACTGCCACACGTTCGGCTGCTACACCCTCGGCTGCTACACCTTCACGAGCTGAAGTCCTCTCTTCTAATTCTTCCTTGACAGAGACCTCTGACAGTGCCGTCAGTACTAGCAATGAATGTCTGTCAGGTAATACACGGAAGAGGAAGAAAGAAAAGGCTGGGTCTCGGGGAAAAAAACACTATCGACAAAAGTTTGTCAATGAGTGGATGACTAATCCAAAATTTTGCAGCTGGCTGCGCCACAGCGAGAAGGGTGCTTATTTCTTTTATTGCACTGCTTGCCATAAAAATTATAAAGCAGGGAAAACGGAGATCAATAAACATGCTGGTGGGGCACGAAGCAAATTTGGAAAGTTTGAAGAATCAATGCAAAATTAACTTTAAAGATGATGAAGTAGTTAATTTTAACAAGGCTGTTAGGGAGGGTGAGCTACGTATTGCTGCATTTGTGGCCGAGAATAATTTGGCTTTTAATCTAACTAGTCGTCTTGTTTCCCTTGTGCGAGCTGTCAGCACAGATTCCCAAATTGTCAAGAGTGTGAAGTGTGGGAAAACAAAATGCACTGCCATAGTACGAAATGTACTTGGCCGAGTGAGCCGGGAACGGCTTTTGTCTGATTTGACATCTAAGAGATTTTCATTAATAGCAGATGAAAGCACTGATAGAGGCTGCGTAAAGCATTTGGCACTAGTTGCTAGGTATGTAGATGACAATCATGCAATTGTAGATGCATTTTTTGGGCTTGTGCCTGTTCAGAATGCAGATGCAACCAGTTTGCATCAATGCATTGTTCACGAATTCGAAGAGGCTGCAGTGCCTTATCAGGTAAACATGATCGGTTTTGCATCCGACGGGGCAAATAATATGATGGGAAGGAACCACTCCCTCTCCACGTTATTTAAGAAGGATGTTCCCAATTTGTTCGTTATGAAGTGCATATGCCATTCATTTCATTTATGCGCCTCATACGCATGTGCCAAATTACCGCATGAAGTCGAGGAAGTAGCTAGGGCCATTTAAAACTACTTATCTTCGAGTCCGAAACGTCAGGGGGTGTATGCCGGATTTCAAGATTAACTAAACATTAAGCCTAATAAAATCCTCCACTCTTCTCAAACTAGGTGGCTTTCATTGCGAGCTGTAGTTACTCGCCTGCAGACCAAATGAAAGCACTTAAATTGTACTTTGTAGGTGAGGCTCTGGAAGAAGGCAGTGAAATAGCCAAGTCTATCAACCAGCATCTTGCTAATCCATTGACCGAATTATACCTAGAGTTTCTGGACTTCGTTCTTCCGTTCTTTACCGAACTAAACAGAGAAATGCAATCAGAGCACCCAAAGATTCACTTGCTCTATGAAAGGGTTGCAGTTGTATACAGGTCTATCTTGGCATGTTACATGAAACCGATTTACCTCCGTGGTAATGATGTATCTACTATACAGTATAGAGATCCGGCAAACTTCCTTTCCCTTGAAAGCATTTACCTAGGAGGTCGTGTCATGGCTAAGTTGTCGAGGGATAATCTTGGGGTGCCTCCTGCAGACTTACATGGCTTCCGAAAAAAATGTCTTGCTTTTCTGATAGAAAGCGCACACCAAATCTACACACGATTCCCTTTCAAAGACCTTAGTCATTTGAAAAAAATGAAAGCACTGACACCAGAGAGTGTAAAAGAAATGGCTGTCCAGTCCATTGCTCCGCTAGCAGTTTCATTCCCAAAGCTAGTTCCGGACAATCAGCTTAACGTGCTAGATAGAGAGTGGAGGTCACTAATGAGTTTGGTGAGCGACCCAGACAGAGGTATTATTGTCAATGACAATGAGAAAGATATATTGGTGTTCTGGAGAAGGGTACACAAACTGAAGAGGGGGGATGACACTCCTATGTTTGGAACTCTGACAAGGTTTGTTTTTGACTTAATCAGCTTGCCGCACTCGAGTGCAAACGGCTCCTGTGTGCCGAACATGTGACGTTTACAACGGATGCCTGGACTGAGACAATGACTACAAAGACTTACTTGGGAATCACTGCCCATTTTTTAGAAGGATTCAATTTAAAATCTGGTTCTATTGGCGTATACCCTTTTGAAAGTTCCCATACTGCTGAGTATTTAAGCTCAACTCTCTGCCAAGCTTTTGAGGAGTGGGGAATAGATGAAGCAAAAATAGCGGCTATTGTTACGGATAACGGTGCGAACATTGTCAAAGCTGTACAGACGACTTTTGGCAAGGCAAAACATCTGCCATGTTTTGCCCATACGTTAGCTTTGGTACCGAGCCGAGCGATTGAACAGACGCCTGGGTTAGTTACCCTCATTGCAAAAGTGAAGTCTATTGTCACTTTTTTTAAGCACTGCATCAATGCTGCTGATTCACTGTGAAAAATGCAAATCAAAGAAGGAAAAAGTGAAGGGATAACATCCACAATTTTCGTTTTTTATATTATTTTAAGAAAGAAACTAAGAAACTGTAAGAAACTACAGAAAACCATGTTTTCTCCAGCATTCTAGCTTCAAGTTTTACCTGTTGTTATGAATGCAAGAAGCGGTACATTACTTATTTCCATCAAAACTGGACCAATTCCGGTGTTTTACGCATCATGTTGCGCTTTTTCATGTCGATTAACAACTCGACACCTCGGTTTTAACCAAATACGACTCGGAAATACTTAAATCTCACTTCTGGGTCTTCAAAAGAACCACACTGAAACGATTTTTAAAAAGATCGATCTTGCGATTTATCGATTCAGAGCACCTTAGAAGATCAATTAATCGTATCGATTCTCAAGGCATTAAATATCGATTCTAAAGAATCGGACCCCAAAAAATCGAATCGTATCGGAAGATCGATTCTCAGCACGATTTTGGCCATCCTTACACCAACCTAGTATGTCATGAGCATTTTGTACAAGGGTATCACTTTTTCGTTAAAGGTCATATGGATGAGGCGTGCTTCTCCGAACACTATCAACAAGAGCAAAATAGTGGAATGTCTTTTTGACACTTTCAAATCGAGACGGGCGGTAATCAAGGATAGCAAGCTGACCATCACTGCTATCCTGGATCAGTACCCGCGGTTGCTCGATTTCGATGGTGACATGTGAGCAAACAATATTTTGATTTGTAAAGGATATTTTAATTGAACCACAGATGGACCTACACAGACAGTCCATGCCTATATTCAACGCGCTACGGCAATCTCATCGGTAGAGCGGGGACGGCTGCCAGCGCCAATGTTAACCACTCCGTAGCGATTATTCCATATGATAGAACCATTAAGCATAGCATAGCACCACTAAGCATTAGTGTATGCTATATCTGTGACTGCACCTTATTTATTAGACTAACTATGCATTAATCAACAAAAATACTAATTCAGCTTGGGTTTGGAATGCTAAGTGAAGATTTAGTGCTAAGGCTAGAAGAAACTAGATATAAATCTCCTAAATATTATGCATTTCCTAATCTAATTGCGTCTTCCAGATTGAGCAGGATTTCCAAATGATGTTTCCTGAATCGTCAAAACTGGCAGGACGATTCGTAAGCCATACCAGGCCTAGGGTTCTGCAGCGTTTCAAGCAGAAAAAACTGGCAAAGCCTGAGGCTTTCAATGGCCTTGCTGATGGTATGTTGAAATGTTGGTATGTTGGAATTGAAGGTTCAATCAACAAGCTGTACAATCTTTTATTTGCTACCATAATACTTAGCCCCAAGATTTATCCCTGGCTGATTTATTTCCACCAGCTGGCTGCTAACTGTTTTCACTTTGTTGTTTTTTATGTAATGTATGATTTACTCCTTAAATCATAATATCATATCTGACTTCAGCGTGTAAAAATCATTTAGATGAGAACCTGGATTGGATGGCTCAACGTTTCCTCAGCTGAGCGAAGAAAGCCATTAAGAGTTAAATCTAACACTTGGAACTAGTCTGAAGATCTCATGGACTTGTTAAGAGTAAACAGGCAAGTGCCACCGAAGTCATGTTGTTTGATGAAATTCAAACCGAAGAACAACCTGTGCCTAAACCAATACAAGTTCATTGTATTGTTTCGACTCTTATTAGTTCCTCTCTCGTCAAGTTGTACGAATCGTGTAATTTGACGCGTGTTGTTTTTACGATAATCTATTTGCCATTTAGCTGTTGTAAGGAATAGGGATGATATACATGACATTATGCGATGATATTATAAATAACATGGACTTAAATACCTAGTTGCTTTTCTTGCCACCTTTCAAGTTTCCAATGTCATTCAGCTAAGAATTGAGGTTATAGGAACGCAAGCGAGGACCGGGGTTGAGACAACCAATCACAATGCAGCAGTTGATCTAGGAGGTAGAACAGACATAGCGATCTAGCGTCTCGCGCAACAGCGAGCAACTCTAGTACGACAAATTATTTTCTAATCACTAGACCGAAAGTGTGCTAAAGTAGAACCAGTTTGTTTTACCAAAACTGAGAGTGAAGGACAAAATGTTTTTAACATGTAATTTTTTATCAACCGAAATTGATTTTTCTTGCAGACTGCAAGTGACATCACGCGCTTGATACAAGGCCGCAGAGATTTGGCTGCTGCCCGCCAAACAACTCTGCAGACATTGCAACCATTGCAGCCTGCAACTCTAATCGTCCAAGGCGCTTCTCTTCAATCTCTGGTAGCATTTTACGTAGCCATAGACCATCACCTGTTTCGCTTCGAAACACTACTCAAGGCATTGGATGTGTGTTGCAAAAGCTACCAAGTCTCATCGGCAAGGTACCCTCCTGAGAGTGAAGGTGTATGGCTCTTCGTCCAAAAGTATTTCTACAACGTCACTACGCCATTTGACAAAAATATTGGTTCTGTCAATAGCCTAATCGCTGATTTGCTGCACGTTTAGGGGTTTTCATAGATTTCATATTGATCATGCTTATTTGTTATGTTTGTAGGAGTGCTTTGGGCACTTTATCCGGTCTTATGAACCATTTAAAAGTGACACACAGGTTCACGATATCAAGTCACTACATTTGCAGGCAAGGAGCTTGTGTACGAGGATTCCAATCCTCTTTTTCATTTAGGAGGCATATGCGATCCAAGCACAGGGATGATTTTACGGACATTCCGCATGAGCCACCGTTAGGTCAACAAGTTAATAATGAGCTAGAAGACGAACCAGTAGTAAACCCTCTACCTGAAATTGCTGAAGGACTTCATAATCCAGCTAATTTGAGCTCAAATGAATTTAAGGAACTTCTACAACAGTCGGCACATGCATACTCTTCTAAGTTGTACGCTTCTTCCAAAATTACGACGTCGCAAGTGCAAAACATTGTTTCCGACACCAGTGAATTTTTGGCAAGCAGATTTATAAAAATTTTAAAAGACAAGGTAATTCCCATGCTTCCCCAAGATGAGGAACATAGCTTTGCTCTTTCAGAAGTAAGATCTATGTTTGACGCCCCTGAGAGGAGCACATTTCTAATGCAGCCACAATCCTACGTGATTGGTGAGAAATTAGTCCAGAAGACTGTAAATGGAGCAATTGTTATTGCCAACGAGGCAGTCACAGGACAATTTATTCCCCTCAGACTAACTCTAAAACATTTTTTTGAATTACCGAATGTTCTCAGTAAAACGTTGGAACAGTTATAGAACATGAGCTCGCTAATAGAGATAGTGCAATAATTAGTAACTTTGTTCAGGGCCAGATATGGCAACATATTTTGGCCAATACCACACGATGCTGTAAAAATTCCCCTTTTCCTGTATTTCGATGACTTCGAGGTCAACAACCCATTAGGTTCACGTGCAGGTGTACACAAACTAGGTGGGCAACAACAAATAAAACGAAGAAAACACTAAAACCATGGTGGTTATCATATTTTATAAAACACCATTAACACTTGAGAAAACTCGAAAGCTTATTGAGAGAATAGGAAACAGTGCGAAATTAGGAAGATATCGAAAATATTAGGCACCGACACAGCTCTCAAATCGATGACCTTGAGATTGACCACCGCCTAAACCCCCTACCTAGCAGGTCTAAATTTACGCCCAGGTTTTAGTGGGATTTAGGTTCGAGAATTGTCCATTCCGTTAACCCTGCCTAATTCTCGCTAATTCTCGTTAACTCTGCTTCGTGAATTGACCCCCAGCCGACATTTGGTCCACGAAGACAACGATTTACATGGGAGTAACAGTAACTTACAGGGTAAGTTCCTATTAGAATTGAGCGACTCTGCAGTACAGCTCGCCATTATTAGCCAAGCCAATAAGCCAAGCCAATAAAAATTAAAAACAAAATAAATTTTTTTGATTGCTGTTTGAGTCAACGGCGCCGGAACCGGGGGGGCAACGGGGGCACTTGCCCCCGCAAGAAATGTCCTGGGGGGGGCAAGAGTATCGATTTGCCCCCCCTGCGAAAGTGAGAACTATATATTGTGCAAAATGATTTTTGGAAAACAGTGGTAAAATAAAACAAAGTACCGATTTATTTCGAAAAGGTTTATTGTCAGAAATGGTAAGAAATAAATATAATACTTTTTGTAATTCAAATCCAATAGCTGCGTTTGTCATATAGGCATAGCACAGCATGGGAAACCGTTTGGTATTATAGTAGCGCTGCAGACTCTACACCTGACTCTGAGCTAACTCTTAGTCAAAGACAAACGATACCTGAGTCGGATATTACGCAGGAGCATGGTAAGCTGTACATTTTTTCCCATCTCAAATTGAATTATCACTACACATCAGAAATAGCCGCACATTCGTACTTCATAAAACACCTGCCAATCACCGGTAGATATCAAGCGATTTTTCTCATGACAGTTCTTTAAAAATATGTAAATAGAGGATGAAGTTGCAATACTTTCGTCGAAACAACACAGTACTAGGTTATCTGCTACTAAATCATATTTTTATTCCAAACATTAGGAGCTGGTGGAGAGGGCCCCACACACGTGGATTTGAATCGCAGCGGCGCACCCCTAGTTTTAGGAGAGCAACATAAGTCTAATTGTGACGTAGACCAGGCAAAAGGGCGACGAGTGAAGAAGGAATTGTTCCAGTCGTACAATCGGTTACACTTTGATAAAAGTAATCAAGCTGTTGTTTGCTTCACATGCTGCAAAGCTATCGAATTAAAGTTAATTGCCGCGGTAAAAGAATCAGCATTCTGCGTCGGCTTCTCCCATTGGAAGAGAGCTATTGAGCGATTCAGATCTCATGAGAAAAGTGCGCATCACTTAGAAGCGTCCCTAAAGTATTTTCATCACTTGAAATCGCCGAGTGTCCTGAGTCAAGTCAGTAAGCATCACAGAAAAGAACAAGAGGACGCTCACGCAGCGCTGCTTGTCGTCATGAGTTCTTTGAGGTATTTAGCAAGATCGGGCCAGGCAATTCGTGGCCACACACAAGACACCAGCAATCTCTCAATGCTGCTTGCCGAACGTGCGTTAGACTTCCCAATACTTGCGCAGTGGATAACTAAACGGGACAACTGGTTATCGAGCGATATTCAAAACGAAATAATTCAAATGATGGCACACAATTTGCAACGAAGCTTAATCTCAGACATAAAAAAATCTGCCTTCGTTGGTCTTATTGCTGACGGCACAACCGACGTGTCAGGCCACGAACAATTCACGATCTGTTTGAGAACTGCGGTAATAACACAGGGCAATGTAGATGTACGAGAAAAGTATATCGGGATGTTCGATGCGCCTGATTCCAAGTCCAAAACATACATTTCAATAATAAACGACGTACTTTTGAGACTTGGACTGGATATTGATGGATGGATGGATGGAGATCGGGTGCTCGATATTGATTTGAATAGTTTGAGCAAGGAGTTCATCGCTAAAACCTCAGAACGAACTCAAGTGTTTGGAGTAATGTAAATGTATTGTATCGGAGCTGTAGCGTCATATAACAAGATCGGTAATCAGTGTTTTATTTTCACAAAAATACTTTTCGATTTCCCTTAATTTACTTCGATATTTTTTCTTTCATATTTTGATCTGTCTATTGTCTAATGTCTAGCTCGAGATAAGGGATCGAAATATCTTATCTTTTGCATAAAGTATGTTGACATGTAAATTTCTTAACATAAGATAAGATAAGATTTATTAAGAATAAATTAAGATTTGCAGGTTTGCATGCTAGGTACCTTACCAATATATTTCTACAGGGTTTTGATATTTAGTTCGTACCAGTTAGGTAATAATCTTAATTGAAGTGTCAAAAGTAATTCTCCTGGCATGTCCCAGAGCCCCATTAGTTTGTTAAACAGCCCGAAATTATACTAAGACCCGATTTTACAATCTTGCCAACTCCAGGTTAAAGTGGGAGTTAAGTTATTTGTTATGGCAACGGCCAATGGGATGCAGAGGAATTCATTTTTTCTAGGGGTTAGATGCTTAACCCAGAGTTGACAAAAGTTGTAATACCGGCCCTAAGGGTATTTAAAAAAAAAAGAAAAAAAAACTGTCGAGCCTAAAGTCATAACACTCATTGAGGATTTATATCATGTAATATAACTTACAAACTAAAAATATCATTCACAATTTGTAGAGAAAGTGAAAATGATTGGAATTGAGATACAAATAGTAAATTGGATTGGAGAGTTTTTGAACGAAAGGAAACAAAGAGTAAAAATTGAAGAGGCAATTTCGGAGATTGTGGATGTCAAGTCAGGAGTCCCTCAAGGTAGTGTACTTGGCCCACTTTTATTTTTAATATTCGTTAATGATTTGCCAAAAGATATCAAATCTAGCGTGAGATTATTTGCTGATGACTGCGTCATTTACAAAGAAATTAATTGTCCTAAAAATCAAGATGCATTACAAGAAGACCTTTTCTTAGTAGAAGAAAAGTTGCAAAAGCTAGATTTAATTTTAAATTGCAAGAAAAGTGAAATGATTACATTTGGAAAAGATAAATTTGGATAATACAATTATAAAATAGGAGGTGATGAAATAGAAAGAAAAGAGACAATCAAATATTTGGGACCGACATTTGATAGAAAATTGGAATGGACAACACATATTGACAAGTTAGCATCATGTGCATTTAAAAAATTGCATTTTATAATGAGAACTCTCAAAGGCAGTAGTAAAAGAGCTAAAGAGAAGGCATATCTTGCGTTAATAAGGCCAATGTTGGAATATGCGTCAGGAATTTGGGACAGCGGAACCGAAAAAGCAAGGAATAACCATAAAATTGATGCTATTCAAAGAAGAGCTGCCAAATATGTTTATGGAAAAGGAAAGACAAGATATAGAATAAAGAAAAAAATCACAGAATTGAAAGTTTTGGAATTAAAAAATGAATTAAAGAAAAGAGGGATAAATGCTCATGGCAATAAAGATATTCTAGTAAAAAAGCTATTAGATAGCATAAATCAAACTAAAACAGGTAACGAAGTGACTGAGATAGTAGATGAGGAATTAATAGAAGAGGAAGAGTTAGAAGAAGAAGAAGAAGAAGAAGAAGAAGAAGAAGAAGAAGAAGAAGAAGAAGAAGAAGAAGAAGAAGAAGAAGAAGAAGTAGAAGAAGTAGAAAGAGAGAATAAAGAAGAAGATTTAGGGATAGAATGGGAGGTAGGAAGAGAAAATACTGAAGACAAAGTTGTGGATGGACATGCGAAGGATGAAGAAATTAATGGAGATGAGATAGAGTTAGAATATTATAAATACAGAAGCATAAAAAAAATGATGGATGAATTAGGTTGGGATGATCTTAAAGTAAGAAGGAAAACTGCTCGGTTGATTTTAATTTGTAAAGCTTTTATTGGGGTACCTGCATTCGAAGAATTATGTGAAAGATTTGAAAAAGCAAAATTTATTGGAAAAAATGGACATGAATTCAAAATAAGATGCAAGAATATGGGAAAGAGAAGATTTGGATTTTTGGAGAAGGGAGTTGAAGAATGGAATAAATTGAAGATTGAAAAAAAAAATTTAACAGACGCAAAAGTATTTAGAAAATTATGTTCAAATTAGTAAATTGTAAGGAAAAATATGTATGGAATATTATTATGTAAGAAAAAAAAAATGAAAATACTCAGACAAAGTAAGCTAAATAGTTTACAAATCTGTTTTAAATAAATAATAAAATAAAAATAAACCTAATTTACAAAGTGTCCCAATAGTTTTTTGTAATTCTCCTGGCATGCTGAAAATGATTAACAAAACGGCCCATAGATGGCAAAATGATGTAGTTCAGCAATGTAATATAGATGGCAGTCTCCTACTCTATCAATTAAATTGTGGATTTCAAGCGGATTGTTGATGCAAAAAAAATGAAGAAGATTCACTGTTCGAATATTGGTGAGTATGATTATTGTACGTAATTACACTGGACATAATTGTGATGATTGTAGTGACAAGCGGACTAGGTTGGTCACACTGCGGATGAGTTGGCTAGCATGTAGACAGAGAGAAGTCAAGATGGCGAGGGTGAGATGATCGTGTTCTGTACAAGTACTGCCGAATAAACAAACTTAAATCAAGACATTGTTATTACTTAGGCCAACGAGTGGTTATGCAGAACATAGCATGGTGTCAGAAGAATTTGCGAACTAGCACGCGTTAGGGAAGACGTGACAAAGACCGGCCATGAGAAGAGTGGTGTAATCAACGACGGCAGCGTTGGTAGACAAAACCGAGGAGAGCAGTGAAACACGTGCTATGAACTAGTAAGAAGTGTTGCATGCGCTGTGACGGAGCGCGTACGAGAAACAAACGAACTGGATCGAGAAGGGATCTAGTCGTGTGAATTCCGAGAGAAGAGTCAATTTCCTGAGTTGAAAGTCGGTGTCACCACGCTTTCAAGATGGCGACTAGGTATAGAGAACAGGAACCGTTGCAACTGTCTGGAAACGTTTCAGAAAATTGGAAAAGATTCAAGCAGAAGTTCGAAATATACATGCGGGCTACAAAGGCGCATAAAGAAGAACCGGAAGACCAGGTGGCGATTCTGTTGAATCTAATTGGAGACGAGGCATTGGAAGTTTTCAATACGTTCAATTTGCCGGAGGAGAAATCGAAATGTTTGGATGAGGTAGTGCAGGGTTTTGAAACATATTGCGCTCCAAAACGCAATCTCGTGTACGAACAAAGCATATTCTTCACGTGCACTCAACATGAAGGTGAAACATTCGACACGTTTGTGACAAGACTGAAGACATTGGGTCTTGCGTCTTGCGAGGTTGGCTCTCAGAGCGAGAAAATGCTAATTCTCAGGATACTCAGGATACTCTGAATATTTCACAAAACTACAATATTTTTTTGGGAGTGGCTCAAGCCGAGGCTGGTGTGCCACTGTCGCCAAGTAAAGGAAAATCAACCAAGAGCCACGTGGCTAATGATAAGAAAGAAAAGGTGAGGGATCATATCAACATGTTCCCTTGCGTTGAGTCCCATTATTGTCGTGCGGACCCAAAAGGAAGTTTCTGGAATCCACGTTAAATACAAGCGAAATGTATCGTTTGTACACTGAGTTCGCTGTCGATCCAGTAAAGAAAAGTGTGCACACAAATATATTTAACAACGAGTCTAACTTAAGCTTTCATAAGCTAAAAAAAGATCTTTGCGATCACTGTGAGGAGGCCAAAGCCCAGAAGGACAATATGAGTGAAGATTTTCAAGAACTTCACAAAAAACCCTTGGAACAAAAAGCTAATTGCAAGATAGAAAGAGACGCTGACCGTGGGCAACAAGATGCTAAAACAGCAGTGATTAGTTTTGGTCTAGAAAATGTGTTTTCCTTGCCTCGAGCCGAAATTTCTAATTTTTCTTATAAGAGGAAACTTAATTGTTATAATCTCACTGCCCACTGTTCGGTCAGCAAGAAGGCCTATAATGCCCTTTGGAATGAAAGCATTTCCGGCCGTGGGGGAAATCGTATCGCAAGTGCCATCGTTAAAATTTTACATTTGGTGGTGAGTGACCATTCTGAAATTGAAAAATTGGTTTTATGGTCGGATGCCTGTGTCCCCCAAAACCGGAACTCAATTATGAGCCTTGCGCTAAGGAATTTCTCGTGGATATGAAGGAGAAAGGCGACAACCAACAGAAGATGAAAGAGCAAAAGTTCTCCGAGCCTGGACATGGCAATATTCAACAATCGAACAATCATATACAATGATTTGTACAATATATGCCCAATAAACCGATCAAACGGGGCTATAAGATTTGGGTCCGCGCTGATAGCAGCGGGTTTGTTTGCCAGTTTCAACTATAGACTGGAAAAGTGGAAAATGTTGTATCCACAAATCTTGGGGGGAGGGTTGTCTTGGAGTTATCCGAGGTGTTGATCGATGCTTATCATCACATTTCTTTTGATAACTTTTTCTCGTCCATACCTCTAACGGAGCAGTTGCTGGAAACCGGTCGTTATGGGTGTGGTACCATCAGATCCAACCGAAAATTCCTCCCCACCTTTGTCGAAGATAAGACAATGAAGCGCGGAGATGTCGACTTTTCGACACGAAGTGACAATATATCTTGCGTCAAATGGAAAGACAAGAGGACCGTACACTTCGTGTCAAACATGCACGATGCAGCAAAAATGGGTGTTGTGAATCGGAAAGAAAAAGACGGCAGCCTCACTACAATACAATGTCCGGACATAGTTAGGGATTACAATATCCATATGGGATATGTCGATAAAGCGGATATGCTAAAATCGTACTACGAGATTGACCGGAAGAGTCGAAAATGTTGGCATCGAATATTTTGGCACTTCATTGATGTTGCAGTTGTCAATGCCTTTATACTTTTCAATTTGCAGCATCCAAAAACATTGAATGTGAAAGTATTTCGGCTAAATTTAGTCGACGGACTGATCGGCGCAAACGAACTTCGGCCGGGATCAGGTCGACGAACATCCCCGACTCCGCCAAACAAATTCAAACCCTACGTCGCCAGGGAAAAGCGACATGACAAGGCTAGACATCTTCCAATCAAGGGCACATCAAGAAGATGTGCCAACTGCAGTTCGAAGAAGGAACCTCATCGCACAAGATGGGCATGCACATGTTGCTAAGTGCCGTTATGTCTTACAGATGTTAAGAATTGCTTCCTAGCTATCCACAACTAAATGTGAAGTTGGAGTCGGTATTCGGTATTCGGTATTCGGAGTCGTATTCAAGTGGAGATGTGGTTGTATTAAAAGACCACCTCCAATTTTGAAACCCATTGAAATAAAAAATAAAAAAAATCTTTTTAGAATACCTATGACTTTTTTTTTTTAAAGTTCCTCAAAGGGTTAAAGGTCATATGGATGAGGCGTGCTTCTCCGAACACTATCAACAAGAGCAAAATAGTGGAATGTCTTTTTGACACTTTGAAATCGAATCGACAAGGATAGCAAGCTGACTATCACTGCTATCCTGGATCAGTACCCGCGGTTGCTCGATTTGCTCGATAACCATCGCAAAATAATGTGTAATAAACTATTATTGATATTTACTAATAAAATTCTGGACTCTCGTGCCAAGCGCGCCGCGTGGTCTGACGCAGCCGGGCGTCTCCTGTTCATATCTGCTCGTACTCGCGAATTCAATTTGTGCGATTATATCCATTTTTTTGGTAAGTGCTCCATATTTTTACTGTTATTAATGTTCTTCTTAGTTTTATTATTATTCCTGTAACTTTTATTGATAACTTTATGCATGCACTGACTGCTATTTAGAAAAAATTATTGACCTCGAAATAATATTCTAACCTCTTGTTTAATTTATTTTCAGGATGTATACTTTGGGAAGTCAATGTGAACAAAATGTTTCGCTTAACACATAACAAGTAGGAGAGTTTAGTCGCTTGCCAAGAAATAGTTCAAAGCAAACAGTCGAGAACAACTTGCTTGTTAACGCAACATTCACTTAGCGCACCGTTGATTCATCGACTACATCCTCGTCAGATGGTTTGACCCGAGAAGAGGACCCGCATTACTGTCCACATCTAGCCAACCTGATGAAGCTGTGTAAAGTTGTGGAAGCCGATTCGAAGATTTGGAATGTGGGGAGTGTTTGGACAGTTCCAGCGAAGATGGCTCGAATTGGCAGCGGGAAGACGCAACGGATAACCAGAAGAAGCGGACGTTATTGCAGCTGTGCCATAAGGAACTCCACTTCTTGATGTCCTCGGTAAGAAATAAGGATATAAAAACTATGATGTTTGATTTTAGGGACAGGTAGGGAAGCAGGAGGAATGCGCAACCGAACCAGAATACTAACTTGTGACTTCTCTCAATTGCCGATGGTATAGCACGCGATTGGCAATCGAGAGGTTCTAAATTTGTATTCTGGTTCGGTCACACAGTTTCCTGATTGGCTTCCATCCTTCCTTCCATCCTCTGGTTGGTAAAATATGTTTATTACTTTGTAAAAAAAACCAAACCAATCAACCCTTAGTTTTGACAATATTATTATAAAAGTATGAAGTATGAATTTATTTTTGTTTTGCAGGATAATAGATCTACAACAAGGATGTCGGTTGTCTTCTCCTGGTAGACGGCAGTGTGTCCTGTCGCCCTTGCTCTCTTCTGGAGGTAATTTTAACTTTGTTTGGCACAATGTCTTCAATTCTACGAAGTGCTGAATTTAACATATTAGGCGCTGAGCTTGTCTATTTAGAACTCATTCAACACACCATCATTTATAGGGAAGTATTCCATCTTGTACATTAATTGCTGCATCATTATTCAATACTAATATCAAACTATGTATTTTTTCAGAGTGTTTTCTTCGTTGTAGATCCGAAAAGGTGAAACAAGCGGGATATGAAGAACCAGAGAACAGTTGGTGATGCGAAGGTTTTGAGACAAAGATTAGGTATGATATAGATTATAGACATGGTCATATTGTTGCAGTTTTTTAAAAGTAATTGCTTCCGTTCTGCTTTATTTTACAACGGATTTGATTGAACGGAAATGAATCGAAAGTATGAAACAGATTGAACTAATTTAAATCTTGTAAATTGGTTTCTATGTTTCCAAATATTTATTTTGCCCCCATAAATGATTTTCATGCTCAGCATTTATGAAATTACACCATAAAAATAAATCAGTAATAACAGATGTATTTAGTTGAATATCTATAATGGAATTGACATTATGAATTGTACGTACATGTTTACAAAGTAAATCATGTGCATACATTACATGACATACGGTACAAATTTGATTCTCCTATTAAAGCTTTTGACACATTTTTCAAGTCATTTTTTCTTTGAATGCTTGCTATCCAGTGAGCTCAGCAAATTTGGTTTTTCATACAGAAATGTGTGTTTGAAATATCGACGCCAACCGACAAAAACTACACATCTGTGAGTACCGTCATGTCAGATTTGATTTGAAACGAGTGGATGAGACAATGCAAATGAAAATGTTGTTTTTTCAAAAAGTGTTAATTTTTCCAATCAGCACAAACACATACTGTTGGATTAGACGATCATTTCCACTCGTATGAAGTGTCTGTTCCTGTTACCTGTGCTTGGCAATGCTTTGCTGTAGAAAAGCTGGGAGAAATGGAAACCAGCAATGTGATTGTAGCACCAAATGGAAAGAGTTATGTTCCTTTACGACATGGTTTGTAGAAAACCAAGCTTACAAGCATACGATACTTGTAATCACTTAAACTTCACCCCAAAAAGAGTGAAATATTCAGTGAAATACATTTGTTTAGCATCCTGCAGTCTCCACTCTTCAAGGAGGGACTTTCGCTCTTTCTTGAGTGAAACGATTCTATTTGTGAGTCGAAATATTTGACTCGATTACAGAGTGAAATGAGACGACTCTTTCGAAGGAGTGATTTCCACTCATTACGGTAAGGGCACATTTGGCTCATTACGGTAAGGGCACATTTGGCGTTAAAAAGAGTGAGAATTGACTCTTTTGGAGTGGTTTTTGACTCCAATTTTTTTAGCGTGTTGTTTTTACTATTATCTATTTGCCATTTAGCTGTTGTAAGGAATAGGGATGATATCCATGACATTATGCAACGATGTTATAAATAACATGGACTTAAATAGTTGCTTTTCTTGCCACCTTTCAAGTTTCCAATGTCATTCCGCTAAGAAGTGAGGTTATAGGAACGCAAGCGAGGACCGGGGTTGAGACAACCAATCACAATGCAACAGTTGATCTAGGAGGTAGAACAGACATAGCGATCTAGCGTGTCGCGCAACAGCGAGCAACTCTAGTACGACAAATTATTTTCTTATCACTAGACCGAAAGTGTGCTAAAGTAGAACCAGTTTGTTCTACCAAAACTGAGAGTGAAGGAAAGTCGACAAGCTGCATCCGATGCCGACATTGGGCTTGGGCCGTCTGTGATACTTCGTCATGCTGAAAGCTTGCCGAAAGCTGCGTGTTTGTTTTTCGATCGGTATTTCTCCACAGTGCCCCTATTTGACAAACTTATGGAATTGGAAATTGATGGAACCGGGACGATCATGTCCATGACCAATCGTATCCGGGGACTAAACGCGAAACCCGATGCCAAAAAGGCACGCGGTGACATGGAGGATTCGGTCGCGAAGATGACAAGTTGGCCATTGTCCGTTGGAATGATTCCAAGGTTGTCACGATGGTTTCTTCTCTCATCGGTTGAGACCGTTCGGCGATGGTCCAAAAAGGAAAAAAAAATACGTGTACGTCGAGTCCCCTGCCGTAGTCCGCATGTACAACAAGTACATGGGAGGAGTCGACGTCTGTGACCACCAAATGGAGGCATACAGAACGTTCTTCAAAACAAGGAAGTGGACCCTAAAGGTTGCATTGCACTTCATGGACCTTGCCATTGTCAACAGCTGGACGACCTACCGAGAACACTGCAAGGCAAACAACTACCCCAGAAAAGATATACTGGACCTTCTTGGCTTCCGAATGGCCCTAGGAGAAGCGTTAGTAGCCACAGCGGCAGCCGCATCATTCGACGACGATTCGACCAGCGATGAAGATCAAGATGAACCACCGCCGAGGAAGATTTATTGGCCCGCCAATAAACCGTGCAAGGACAAGCGTTTTGATGGACACTCACACTGGGCGTTGTGCGATGATTTAAAGGCGCCGCGCACCTGCCGCTTGGAAACTTGCAGCCAACGATCCCGCACAAAATGCGAGAAGTGCAAAGTGTACTTGTGCTTGAACAAGGACCGCAATTGCTTCAAAAATTTTCATTTGAAGGTATAGTCATTTGTTGTCCATTGAGACCCGACCCTCACAATTGTGCGGGCACTGTATTACTTAGAAAGAAAAAATAATAATAAATAAGTGAGAAACACGTGTCAACTATTTTTTTTTATCCTGTATATCCCAATTTTCATCCAAAAGTTCCAGAAATTAAGCCCCGGGTCTGAAAGGGATAACGTGCTAAAGTGCTCTCTTAATAAACAGTAATATCCGGTTTTCTAACCATCAATTAATACAATCTCCTCTCACTCAAAGTACCTTTCAATAAAAGTATACTTTATCAGTGTTTATTCGTGTGATTTGTGTACGGTGCATGTTTTTCGTGTAAAGTGCTGCTCACCAACTCACAAGAGAATGAACAACACGAGGCTCTACATGAGGCACCCGTTGAGACGCCCTCAACAAGGGCTGCTCCATCCACCGATCACCTTAAACCACACATCTAATCTGCTCAGTCTCATTCTTAACGAGCTATCAATAGTCAGAAGAAAAATGGAAGGCTTAGAGAAGACATTACCAGTAAAACCAGCTCAGGGTCCCAGTGATCAAAAATCATTTAGTTACAGTGCATCCCACCGGGGAGCTCCACTCCCTCCCATCAAAACGGCGCCAATAGTAGTTACAAGGTTAGAGACCTGTCACTCGACGAACTCCATCGCAGACACCAACGTCTTATTGCAAGGTGATAGCCACTTGCGTGACTGCAGAGACATTATTTTCAACGGACTACAAAATACCAAAGTGAGTTGCATCTTTAAACCGAACGGTACAGCCAAAAATGTATGCAATAATCTGGAAACATCAACAAAAAATAAACATACATCAGCATCAAACTGCCCATCCCCTAACATAATAGTCATCGCTGCAGGCACAAACGAAGACGTAAACGAACTCATATCCACGTTCAAAACGGCCGTGACTGAAATTGGTCCAGACACTCAAGTTATAATAACAGAAATACCATACCGCTTCGACCTTGAACAAATAAACAGCAAAATACGGGAAGCGAATAAAAAATTATCAAATATGTCTAAGAAACTAGAAAACCTCTCAATTGTTAGCCTGAGAGGAATAAAAAGAGAGCAATACTCAAAATTCGGCTTACATCTAAACCTATCTGGGAAAAGTCTCTTTTGCGAAAGAATAATGAGTGCAATCCTAAACTGTAACCGACCAACCCACCAGGTCCTCACCGGAAAACAAGAAGCTGCAACGGAGTACCAGAATACCCCCAAATCCACGACAGTGACCCTGAATGCCTCCTAGGCCCCGGAAAAGACCCCAAGTGCCTCCAAGTCTGCGTCTGTGTCCCAAAGAGCGACGGGGACGCCGAGCGCTGCCGAGCCGGCGACGGGGACGCCGAGCGCTGCCGAGCCCGCGACGGGGACGCCGAGCGCTGCCGAGCCCGCGACGGGGACGCCGAGCGCCGCCGAGCCGGCGACGGGGACGCCAAGCCGGCGACGGGGACGCCGAGCGCTGCCGAGCCCGCGACGGGGACGCCGAGCGCCGCCGAGCCGGCGACGGGGACGCCGAGCCCGCGACGGGGACGCCGAGCGCCGCCGAGCCGGCGACGGGGACGCCGAGCGCCGCCGAGCCCGCGACGGGGACGCCGAGCGCCGCCGAGCCGGCGACGCCGAGAACTGCCAAGCCCGCGACTGCGAGACCTCCATTCGTCTCTCCGCTGGGAACCGCCAACCATCCTGCCGCTGCACTCACCTTAGGTCCCAACCATCCCGTACCACAAAATCTAATCATTCTTTTACTTCCCAAATTTTTTTGAAAAAGAGGACGGTAACTCCCAAGTCCTAAGCAACAACAGCCGAAACAATTTAAAAGATAAACCAGAACATATTAAAGTCCTCCACCTTAATGTGCAGAGTTTAAATACCAATAAAATCAATGAACTAAGTATGATATTAGAAGAACACAATATAGACATTGCGTGTATCACCGAACATTGGAGATCTGAAGCTGAGCTCCCTACCATCACTATCGACGGGTTTTGCCAAGCTGCTTTTTATTGTCGAGCTACCAAGAAAGGTGGAGGTGTTGGCGTATTCATTCGCAACAAACTAAATTCAAACCCCTGAACAATATGGTGATAGAAAATGTAGAAGGAACTTTTAATGTGTAGGTGCAGGTATATTTAACAGCAACACAAAAGTTGCCTGCATCATAGCACTTTGTAGAGCCCCAAACAAAAGCATTAAAAATTTCATAATAAAACTAGAAAAGACAATAGAACCACTCTCGAAAAACAATTTGATTCTCTGTGGGGAGTTTAACGTAAGCTTTGAAAACAACTCCCCCAACGCACAGGACTTAATCCAATCGCTGGCAACCATGAGAATGGAACCCACAATATGTACACACACGAGAGTAACACCGACTACAGCCACCATAATCGATAACATCTTCACAAACTTAAACATAACAGATTTTACATCGAAAGTAGAGAGAAGAGAGAAGTAGAGATCTCTGATCACTACTCACAAATAATGTCAGTCCTGTTAGCCCCCCCAAAAAAAAACAGTAAACAATAAAAATAAAGACAAAGCTGATCCTAGGTTTGGGAGGAAAATAAATGACTGTAAATAATATATAAATATGGCTGTAGGCTAAAAGAAGAAGTTTTCAGTAAGGTTTACGAAGATCAATCAGCAGACAACAAATTAAACGCATTCCATGAAATATTTCTAACACACTTCAACGCAGCATTCCCTTTAAAAAAATTGAAACCTAACTCCTCAAACGCAACACAACCCTGAATCACCCAGGGCATAAAAATCTCACCGAAGCATAAACGGGTGCTAGCTCTAGAATTGAAAAGAGGCGACGAAAGTGACATTGACAAACGTTATTTTTACCTAAAGTACAAAAATACATTGAGAAAAGTTTGTAAATTGGCAAAAAAAATGGCCATCAGCAGAGAAATAACAAATGCAACCGATAAAAAACGAGTAACGTGGAACATCATTAAAAGAGAAACCGGAAAGATCAGCGAAATGTCAGAGAAAAACATAAATATTAAATTAAACAATGACCAGTTAGTATCAAATCCTAATGAGGTAGCAAATCTTTTCAATACCTACTTTACAAACATTGCACCCAGTCTAGTCTCAAACAATAATAATTCATCAACAAATGACTCATACAAACTACTAATCACTAACGAAAAACCCATCGAAAACAACATTTTCATGCTACCCATGCTAAGGAAAGAAGTACAACAAGGTTGAGCTTCGCTCAACCTTGGTGCCCATAGGGCACAGGCATGTGCGCATAGCGCAAACATATGCGCATAGCGCAAACATATGCGCATAGCGCAAACATATGCGCATAGCGCAGACATATGCGCATAGCGCAAACATATGCGCATAGCGCAGACATATGCGCATAGCGCAAACATATGCGCATAGCGCAGACATATGCGCATAGCGCAAACATATGCGCATAGCGCAAACATATGTGCATAGCGCAAACATAAGCGCATTGCACAAACAAAGTGTAGGTAAGTGTGTTGGTAAACAATATATATGCTTACTCAAGCTTACGCCCTTAATGCGAAATAAGCCGCTCTGAGAAATATTTCCTTGTCCAATCACTATGTACCTTGTTATCGTTACCAGTTTCTGTATTAGGGCCTACGGCCTACTACTACTTAGCGCAGCTGTTTAATTATAAATGCGATAGTAGACATACCATTTCCAACCGATTTCAGTCAAAATTCTATTGTATAGGAAGACCTAATGTATAATTTGACAGGTTCTGTTCTAGATATTATTTCTAAGTATTTCAAATTCATTGGTTCAAGGCGGCAGAGGAAAAGTAAACAACATAATTGCCTGCTCATTTTACCATTAATTAATTACTTATTTACTGGTTATTAAACTATCGCAGCGCAATAGCAAATAATTAATCATTCAAAATTCTTCATTTGAATGTCAGAAACAATGATGAGTGTAAATTTCTTTAACCTCAAGTTTTGACACGGCATGTTGCTACGATACCGAGCTCGGATCATCGCTTTACCTTCGCAATCACTGCTGTGAAGATACTTTACGCTGATGATGCTGCGCTAAAAAGCAATTCAGGATATCAAAAACAAAAAATCTGCTGGCGCGGATGAAATACCAAGCTCTCTTCTTAAAAGATGCTCTAGCTATATATGCCATCCCCTAGCTGAAATCTTTAATCCATCTATCTGCGAAGGAATTCCCCAGTAAAATGAAAAAATCAATAGTGATACCGCTTCATAAAAAAGGATGTAAACAGGAGATGTCAAACTACAGGCCCATATCACTTCTACTCTCCCTATCAAAAATCTTCGAAAAATTAATGGCTGAAAGGATTGTTAACTTTGCAAATAAATACAACATTTTCTCGGAATGCCAATATGGATTCAGAAGAGGAAAAACAACAGAAAATGCTACGCTGTAACGATCCCGCACAAAATGCGAAAAGTGTAAAGTGTACTTGTGTAAGTGTGCCGTTCATGGGTTTGAGCCACGCTCGACGGCTATCGGAAATGATGAAGGCTTTGGCGAGGAGCGCTTGTGTGTTCGCTGCGCGTCAGTCAATCAGCATTTCAACTAAAGAAACAATGTTAGAAATAAATTCTGTTGAAAATTGGAAGGGCCAGGTCCTTCTCCCTCTAAAAAAACGAAAGAGGAAGTCGTACCTCGAGCCAAATAGTGAATGGGCTAGTATGGATTTGAGTGACGGTAGGAAAGTAATTCCAATAGGACTACTAAAGAATGGCCACCGTCCAGAAGCCTATGTATTGGCTAACACCTGTGCGTTTGACGCGATCATTCAATTATTATGCACAGCATTTTGTGACAGCATCGCATATAAGCATTTTTTGAAATCACAAACTATTCCAATATTCCAGCTTGCCAGCGTTATTATCAACAAAGGCATTAATGTGGGCACATATGCTTTACGTTGTAAGCTGTTGGCCTCAAAGTTTCCATCATCAAACATGCCTAACGGCATTAAAAAAATTGATGTATCCAGCACCTTGCCGCTGATGATTGAGCGAATTTTGACCGAACATCATACCCTCGCGGAAACAATTGATTGCCGCGCTCGTCATTGTCCTAATTCAAACAGGGAGGTAGTGAGTGTTCTTATCCATGCTAAATTTACAAATGGAATTCTCAAGGAGTCCCTCGAGAAAAGCATTTTGAGCCAGCTAGCCACGCATAGAAGTAAGGTCTGCCAATTACCTGCACTTAACACATCAATTGGCGGTCCCTGTAGGGGCACTGTTGTCCGAAAAGTTACCCTGTCGCCGCATCATCTCGTAATCGAACCCATGACCGAGGAAATTGTGGAGACCGAAGGGCGAGGCACCTCCATTGTGGAAGTAGTCGTCGCACTAGGCGAGATTCCTCCTTGGCTGGATCTGAACAACGTGCAGTATTACCTTAGAGGAGCCGTGGGATTTATAGGGCAGTCCTCTCTGGGGCATTATGTTGCATACTGTCGTCGACATAATGAACAGTGGCAGTGTTTCGACGACCTGCAGTTGAAAGGATTGCCATGTGGTGCCCAAAAGAAAATTACTTGCCACTTGCTTTTTTATACTGCCTGAGTCTCACTCTGCCAAACACTGCTCATTCTCACCTAGCAACATAGTCTTGTTAGCAATGTGTCGCCATATGGTATGGCCACGGGCCGAATGAATAACTATTTATATCACGAGATGCCTAACGTTTTGGAATAATAATTTTTCTTGTAATTTTGTCCAAATGTAACCCACAAAGCTCCAGCTCACACCACAGCTCACACTCTGTTTTTGGTTGTGGCAATAGCACCGAATCAAATGATTTTCACTGTAAACATGAAAATTGGCTTTTGTATTTCATTCTTGGTACCTAGAGTTAGTTGATGGATGTAATTGCTGGTTGCGATACATATTTTACATTTTTGTCAATTTCAGTGCTTCGTCAACGCTTTGTTGAGTCCACTCTTTGATGATGATGATGATGATGATGATAATTATAATTTTCATTTTGTTCATCCAAAGTTTATTTTGATAATATTGGTTTTTGTGAGAAAGGTGTATTCTATGTTTCGTTCTATTGCCAATATTATGCGCATCCACTTTCAATGGGACTAAAAAATTGATCTTTACTGTAAACATGAGCACATGTCAATTAACTTGCATGTGCATCACATATCATTCTACATATCGACAGATGCTTCAAAGTAAGGGGTTTGTAGCTAAGCAAAATATTTTTGCGTACGTACAGGTTACAATGTGGTAAACTAATTCACTGCAGATACTGGAATGACGATTTACACAAATTATTACCTAATGGTGGATTTGATTATTGTTGTTACATTGAATGTTAATAAATATTTTCTATTAATAGTATCATCATAATTTCTCGTGAGTGGTAAAATAATGCCTATGTCATAATCCCAATCCAATTTAAACGAATTTAATAAATAATGATCGATGGCTGTATCAGTTGCCAAAAGTCAACACTCGGCTGGTGTTGAGCCAGCGTCCCTGCAGGTAAGAGACGGAAATCTCTTAGAACTTACTATCAAAAAGATCGTAGGGAAATCGCGAACACGTTATTTACGAGTGTTGCAATTGCTACAAGATTGCTAAAAGATTGCAAGCAACTGGAGGAAAATTTTAGAATCTAGTATGAACCAACCAACCAATCAATTTAGGGGCAGGGTGGGATTCACCCTTGCGACTCACGCCTGGAAGTTAGGCAGCCCGCGTTGCATGGTCGTTTGGCGGGATTACTTTCTCTTCAGGCACTACTTTCGTCGGAGAAATAAATACACGAACATGATTGGGTGTTTTTGACCCTATCGTGACAATACCATGGGGAGAATGCATGCAATATGCATATGCCAATTAGTGACTAACGGCACTATCCAGCACTATCGATGGGACTAACGGCACTATCCAGCACTATCGATGGGACTAACGGCACTATCCAGCACTATCATTACCAGTGATAATATATGCGTTTTTCGAAAGTGGCACTTCTGGGCCCGGATCCACAAAGCAGAGCTTAAGCTAAACCCTGGGGCTAAAGTCAATTAACCCTGTTTTTAAGCCCAATTCGTATCCACAGAGTAGAGCTTAGCCATTTTTGGGGCTTAGATTACCCCAAAACTAACCCCTGCTCTAGGCGTAGGGTTTAAACTTAAGCCCCAATAATTTTAACAACAAGATGGCGAATGTCGGCTCACATCAAATGTTTGTGAATTATTTTAAATCTCTACATAACTTTATTGCGAAAGAATTAATTTCAAACAAAATCTATGTTTTTGTGTGCCTATTTCAGTGCAAGTGTATTTTTTATTTGAATTGAGCAGAATTTTATGAAGTGGGCTGTGGGCAAGTCTAGGCTTCTGACAGCACATGTGTCAAACTCTTGTCATTATAATTTAGTAGGTGAAATTTCAAGATTTTAAGATTGCTAGCTCTGAATCATTATATTGGGAGCTTCCTCATTGCATGAGTAAAAATCTTTGGACCAGGTGGTTCTTTATTTTATAAAAATAACAAAGTTATTATTTTATCTTACACGTAGATGTTTCATGACCATTGTCAAATGGTATTGAAATTTTTTAACATTTTGTATTGAACCTAAAAGCTTATTACTTTGTCAACATCACGTCCCAAGTCTTTCCAGTTCATACGCAGATTCTAGTGTGTAAGAGAGAAATATACGTTTTCTGCCTCTGGAACCATACAAAAATTTAAAGTTTAATTTGGAAAGAGCAGCTCGAATCGAGTTGATTTTTTCAGCTATGGTGGGAAAACAAAGCACCCAACTTTCTACATTATAAGAAGTAATTTATTTATATGTAAAAGCATATTTATTTCATGGGAAGTCTCTCTTGATTTGGATGATAAGACAACCCAAAATCAGCTTCAAATTTGTAAAAAGTTCCAAAATAACTTAAAAATTTAATTTCTGGACTAAATCTTGGCTTTATTTTATTTTTGTCGTTACTAAGAACTATCTATTTGGTCAGAATACAGTAATTATGTTGAGAAAACAGCTATTGAACACTGATTTTAGCGAACTGTCAAAGCAAACTGTCACTAAAATTAGTTACACTTTCAATTGTTTCAGTGTTTACCTCCCCTCCATTTGCCCCAAGTGAAAATATCTTTTGTGGATACGAAAAATCGGGGTTAAAATTTTCGGGGTTAAAGTTGGTGTTAACTAAGCTCCTTTTTTCTTAACCCCTTTTTTTTAAGCTCTGCTTTGTGGATCTGGGCCCTGGGGTTTTTTTTTGGGGGGGGCGCTGTATCTTTGGAACCGGGCCAGCACTATCGATGGGACTAACGGCACTATCCAGCACTATCCAGCACTATCATTACCAGTGATTAAAACATAGCATTTGCAATGTGGCACTGCTAGCATTAAGTTGGCTGTGTCTTTTTTGACTTTGATTAACTAACAAACGGGGCCAGCACTATCGACGGGACTAACGGCACTATCGCAGCACTATCGCAGCACTATCATTACCAGTGATTAAAACATAGCATTTGCAATGTGGCACTGCTAGCATTAAGTTGGCTGTGTCTTTTTTGACTTTGATTAACTAACAAACGGGGCCAGCACTATCGACGGGACTAACGGCACTATCGCAGCACTATCATTACCGCCTGCTGCAAAACCAGTGGTATTTGAATGTGGCACTGCCAACTTAATGGACCTTCAAAAATTTTCATTTGAAGGTTCACGGATTTGTTGTCCATTGAGACCCGACCCCACAATTGTGTGGGCACTGTATTACTTAGAAAGAATAAATAAAAAAAAATTGAGAAAAACTTGTAATTTTTTTTTTTACCCTGTATATCCCAATTTTTATTCGAAAATTCCAAAAATTAAGCCCCGGGTCTGAAAGGGTTATTTAATTTCTTATAGCATCTTTGCTAAATTTATTTTATTTATTTCTGATATTTCTGATTTTATTTTTATTTAGGCCACCTCCTGTCCGAGGCGCCCCAAATCTTTGTGGTAAGGGGTGGTGTAATGAAGCTTTCTCTAGCATCCCCTTTCTTCTTTACACAAATACAATGTTTTACGTCTTACGGCAAAAGCCACCCCCATGTTGACCCTCAGATCTGATAAACTTCACCCTCATTTGTTAAAAACCGTCACATCTGTTAGTCATTGCCCCCACCACTGTAAACATTTAAACATGCAATAGGTTGGAGCATTTTCAGTATAAATAGAGGAGCTTCTGCCCAAGTAAAGGAGAGCATTTTTAACTTCGCTTGATTTAACATCTAACGATTTTAAATAGGGAAATGTTGCTTCCCGGCTCTCAGGGAAATTATGGTTCTCAGGTAAATCTTGGTTCCCATTTTCTATTAACTGCAAGTTATTTTTATTAATAAATCTTATTTCTGGTAACTTTAAGCCTAACCCCGTATCATTCTTTAATCGGTTTCCCCGACAATCCTTTCAACCCGAAACCGCTCTCCTTATTCCTTATTTTTCGAGGCTCTTGCCTCAGGTGGCAGCGAAAATCCCAAAACATCATCATGCAATTATATTGTCAAAAGACCATTTCAGATTAAAATTTTAAAATCTTCCAACCAATGCGAAATGCTGTCAAAGAAGCGGTTCAACATAACGGAAGTGAAGAAGAAACACTAAATGTTTCCAGAGACTTGCCGATTGCGCTGGATGGTACGTGGCACAAACGTGGTCATGTCTCTCTAAATGGTGTTGTGACAGCTACGTCGGTAGACACGGGTTAAGTGCTGGACATTGAGTGCCTGAAAAAAGTACTGTCATGGATGCAATTTCAATGAAACGTCACGAAGAGAGTTGTATTCAGAACTACGAGGGGTCCAGTTGCGGCATGGAGGTAGCAGGCTCCGTTGCCATCTTCAAACGCTCTCAGCAAATGTACGATGTACGTTAAAAACATTACCTGGGAGACGGTGACTCAAAAGGTTTCTTGCGCGTTGTCGAGAGCAAACCCTACGGTGAAGATTTCAACATAGAAAAACATGAGTGCGTAGGCAACCTGAGTGCAAATGGGTGCTCCCATTTGTTATGTCAAGTGCGAGACATGACAGGTGTGCGTTAGGCTGAGGGCAAGTCGCGAGGTGGGAGAGGTCGGTTGACCAAAGTAGAAATAGATCGTCTACAAGTTTAGTATGGTGCTGCAATTCGCAGAAACAGGAACGATCTTGCTGGCATGAAAAAAGACGTGTGGGCGATATATTTCCACAAGTTGTCCACCGACGCAAATCCGCAACATAATGTGTGTCCGATGGGAGAAGACTCGTGGTGCAAATTCAATCGCTCGCTGGTAACGGGGAGACGTACACGGTACACCCATACACACTCTCTGCTAGAAGCTGTGCTGCAGGCAGTCAAACCTACATTCAGGTATTTGACTAGAGACGTTTTACTAAGAAAGTGTTTGCAAGGGCAAACACAAAACTGCAATGAGAGTGTAAACAACGTTATTTGGACACGTTTGCCCAAAACTGTGTATGTCAGAAGCTCGGTGCTAGAACTCTGAGAACAATGATGGATCGTTGGCCAGCTGCTAGTGCTGACCAAGATGGGAATTGTCCCAGGACTTAACATGGAGAGTGGGCTGATGCTAATCGAAAACTTGCGCGTTATGAAAGCCGACAAGAAAAAGAGGCTCGAACAAGGAAACGCAGCATGAAACAGAAGAGTGAAGATGCTGATGATCCTGAATATGGAGCAGGAATGTTCCGAGTACTAAAAAATAAGCAGAGAGGATGTGCGAGCTTTCCTGAATCAAACGTCACCGACTACACCGTCGCTCTCACAGCAAGATCCACAGACGGACCAAATCACAAACAGGAAATTCGAAATCGAACCCAAACCAATCCCTGTCAATCCACACTATTTGCAAACAGTCCCACCCATATCTGTGCCATATTCTATAATCATCCACATCTAAGACTCTTCCTGTGATTCCAGCCTTCCTCCTCAACAACCCATATTATAGCCTCGACAATTATCTTTCCAAATAGCCCACGCGTCACAGTGAAAATTGTTCACATTGTAAAAATTAATTATTATAATGAAATACAGCCATACCATCCTCAATGGTGTAAGCACATAATATATCATTCACTTCACGACAATACATTACTACATCCATTCTCGAGAATGTTTATTTGCTTGGGAACAATCATTTTGCCTGCATATCAATAATAGTTTGAGCATGTCAGCATTATCTGCATGTTACTTACTCGCAAGCAGAAGACAGTGTGGTATGTTCTCAGCGAACAGAAGCCGGCATCAGGAGTCGATTGTGTAAAGCGCCGAGGCTTGGCTGGAGACTCAGCCACGGGATGTTACCGGCTTCATTGACTGCAAATTCGTTCATCGCAGGACGGGTGGCTGCACAGATGGTCCGGAGCAACAGGTGCTATCATTGAATATCATGATGGTGCTATTCACCAGAACATACCTCCATTATTGAATTACGTTCCGAACTCCAACCAACAATTTGGCCGGAAATTTTGAGTGGAGTGGAAAGTGTAGTTTACATGGTCTCTTGTTTAGTAACTGTGTTCAGTAAATATCAAACAGGTAACGCTCGTCATGAGTGATTCAAGGAGAAAATAGTTGACCCGAGCCAGAATTTTTGAGACAGTTGAGAGATTGCAAGACCAATTCCTAGGCATCGTGGCTGAGAATTTAGAATGAAGAAGCTTTCATTTACAAAACTGTCGAAAACACTTAATTATTTGCACCGAGAGGAAAGCACTGTTCGAATTAGTACAAAAATTTATCCCAACAAAATTCAAGCCACCACGTGCTGACGGTGCCGACTAATTCCACAGAGTCGTCATAATCTTGCGAGCAGTAAGAAACATGTTTGTCGAATTATAGTTCAAGTATTATCGCGATTATCGCACAAAGTAAGCTAGATTCGCACTGAGATTAAAGAACACAAACACACTTTGCATAGGCACTGCGTTAACAGCTTCTCTCGAGAATGGGTGATGCATTTTGATGCAAGTTCCGATTGGTGATTGGTGCTCGAGCTTCGTGCTCCAGGTTGAAAGCTGATTGGTGGAAATGAATTTCCGGTGGAGCCATCATTTGAATCATTTGAATCGGCTCATATATTTTACAGATGGAGGTAAAACATTTTCTTAAGATCCAAAATGCACTCTTTGGAAATTTGCAAGGAATCAATTTAAAAGGAATCACGCCCAGAAAAAATTGACCAGTTGAATTTCATATTTTGGGAAACGATAATTTTTTACAAAGATTTTTACTTGCATGAAGCACCTACCTTGAGTTAAAAAAATTAATTCAGTCTAGCAAGTGCAATCTTATCACGGAAATATAACTTTACTATTAAGTGACAATGAACGGTAGTATTGGTTAGAAAAGCCATGATTCTAACCTACAACTCTGACTGATGTGCTAACAAATGTAGTGATTCACTGTTCAAGAGTGGTTTTATTTCAATATCAATTACTTTTGCAATATAACTACCAACCTTTCTGTCGAAAATCACAAAACAAACTAAAATACTAATTTTGAAAAGCTTTTGTTCTTCAATTCTGTCCTGTTTTTCTATCACGGTCCAATTGATATAACTTCATTGACCCTGTTAAAACTTAAACACAAACGGTGAAACCAGCTTCGGAAGTCACTGGCAGGTTTTTTCTCCAGCTGAAAAACGGAATGTGACAACTTGAGGGCAAGATGTGGATGAGGTAATATTCAATCCAAGCAACAAAATGGTTCACATGTACAGTCGGAGACTCTTTTATTAGATAAGTCAAAAACAATCAATCAGGGCCATCTTGAAGAACTCTCTCACGATGACGGTGGGACTTTGTTGGAGCGCGATAACTTGCTCGTGGCATCTCATCTATTCATCGGATTTGGAACATGATCATTTTGATCGCAGCCAATCCATGGCATTTATAGTGGAATTGAAACATTAGCTCAATTTGATGTTTGACGTAGGTACGTAGGTAGGTACGTAGGTAGGTATGTACGTAGGTACGTAGGTACGTAGGTAGGTACTACTCAAATTGTTGACTGAAATACAAAATTTATTTTTCTCGAAACCCAAATGTTTAATCATTGTCATGGCAAAAATTCCAGAACATGTCCATTCTTCAAAGAGACGTCTTATCAAAATTGAATGGCCACTTCCACGTTTAACAGGTCTCATGGTAAGCCCGTCATCAGAGCTAGCATTGAAACTAATGCCAATCAATTCATTGCAAAAAATAGTTGGAAATCAATCATTTTGCATCATATATTTGGTGTAGATTCAAGTTTACGTGTGAATTTATGTGGGCAGCAACCGAAAAATTGCTAAACCAAAGTTTCAAGTTTTTACTCGTCATCCCATGGTGCCATAATTTAATGCTATTAAAAATCGCAATGTTTTAAAAAGTCTTTTGCAACAATGTTCAATAACCGAGGTGACATTGATTTATAAAATACTTTCATGGACAGAAATATGCCACCTACTTTGAAGTTCAAAGATTTAATCGTTTGTAATTGGATACCTGCGTTGATATTCAATTTTTATTCTTAGCTTAGCTACAACAATACAATACCGGTGGTTAGACTTAGAGATAGAATTTATATAGTAAGTACTAGGACATTTAACGTTTTAAAATAAGTACTGGGACACTTAAGATTATAAAATAAGTATACTAGGACATTTGACATTATAAATAGGTATAACTATTATAAGTATAGGATATTATTTTGGTATTACAAATAAAAATATAATTCTTATAAAGGAACAATAATAGAGGGACAGTTAGTTAAAAATTTGTTAAAATTAGTTAAAAATACATAATTGGTATGAGTATTGGCGCATGAATTTAGCTTAGGATACCTAGTTTTCTAAGTGTTAATTTATTTCAGCTTAGGAGAAGGCACATATCAACCTATCATGGTATTGCATCAGTGGCGTAGCCAGCAGGGGCTACGCCAGGGGGGGCAGGGGGGGCGACCGCCCCGGGCGCCCCTATTTTTATTAATTAAAATTACAATAAAACCCACTCTGGACGCAGAAACCTGTAAACTATATGAAATTTCTGAAAAAGTTAGGACACATTGCGTCTAATTGGGGCGCCCCTAGACCCTCATTTTCAAAAATTAAAAGACAATTAGTGGCGCTGATTTCAACCAAAGAAGGTGTACAATTTAGTGGAACCACCTGTCCATACATGCTTAAAAGGGCTAGCGGCATGCTGGACCAAACGCTTGTTGACATGTCGAGGTAATGACAGCGTGAAACCAACCAATTGCCCGAGCCATTGTCTGACGTAGAAAAAGACGTCAGTCATCAAGTCGTCAGAATGCAGAACCTGTATAGCTGTTAATGCGAAGGCGTCAATTTTTGGTGTAACTTTGGGTTTTCCTTTGGTGGAGCGATCACCTTACAGGCAATTCGTATCTGGTTCTTTTACTCATAAACACTTTTGACACTGACACCACACTTAAAGACTGAGGTCTTCCCTAATTTAGCTGTTTTACACATTGAGCGAGAACTCGCAGAAACTATAGCTTTTGAAAATGTGACCGACAACTTTGCGAAATGAAGCCTCGACGAAAGAAACGTATCGCTGGAAAATAAGGGTTATTTCTCAAAATTGGTTGAGCCATTTGGCCAGTGAAACAAAAACAAGCCGTTTAATTGAGCACGAGAAAATTGAAATTTTTGATTTTTGAAAAACATTTTTTAAGTTTTTGAACTGAAAAACGCTGAAAATCTGAAAATTGCATCTAAATCGTCTCAGCCGTTTAGACAGTCGAGCGCGGACAAACGGACAGAAAAACAAAAAAAAATCATTAATGACTCTTTTTAGGAGTGAGTGGAAATTGAAAGTATTCGCTTCACTTCGCTGCGCTCATCCAATTACATAATGTACTCATCTTATTACGTAAGCGTAACATTTAATTTTATTACATTTTACTTTTAATTCAGATTTGTTTTAATTAGTTTTATTGGATCAAGAAAAATAATGTTTGATCATGTAGCAAACTACGTCATATAAATTACAGTGACAAAAATTGGCTAATACACGTATCTTAATGCCTTATTACTTATGAGGATGGCGCCCCTATTTTTCTGACCGCCCCCCCAAGCTCCCAATCCTGGCTACGCCACTGTACTCCATCCATTTCCAGTTGCTGTTTGTCAGTCTTTCTTTACAAATTTACAGATATTTTCAAGTTGTTTTCGGGTAGGAAACTCTACCATGCTGTCCTTTGGTAGGTTGTTCCACAGTCTCGTGGCCCGACCGTGGAGGGAATACCGCCCGACGTCAGTTCTGTATTGCTTGAGATACAGTTTGTTGGTGGTCGTTTCGTCCTAGGTACTTGCATACTTGTGTGTGCTAGGCCGGATGTTGCCAGCTGCAGTGCGACCGGTCGGTGCCTTGTAGAGGTATCGGAGTGTGATTCTTGAGCGTCGAGTAGAGAGTTGTTCCCCGCCGAGATCTCTCGTGATAGTGGTGACACTTATTGCAGGCCTCTTGCTGTTCTTGTTCCACCTTTTGTGGCAGTTTATGGCATACCTGGCTGCTTTGCGCTGGATCATCTCGATTGCGTTTATGTCAATTTCCGAGTGGGGCTCCCACATGCGTTCTGGATAATGATAAATCTTCTGTAGAAAAATCCACACGCACAATAAAAAGCATTACAAGAATAACGTTGAAATACCAAACAAAAACAAACAATTGTTTGCTAAATAGGAGACATCATTATTAGAGTAGGTATGCATAAAAATCATCAACAAAACATTATGAAGGTGAAAACAGTCGGCATTCAAAAGTATTGAAAGCATACGTCAAGTAATACGTCAACAACCCCCAATCCCCATACCCACTTCCCATAGAAATAAGAAAAGAGAGAAAAATTCAAATTGAAATATTTATAAGATTGATTGATTTTATTTCCATGGAGCCCAACAGACCAAATAAAGTAAGTATCAATTCCACAGTTGGTTGCCCGCCTGTAGCATTGTACAAATGTTTCATACACCCTACCCTCTATTATTAAACTTACTGTAAACAATCCTCTTTTATTAAACTTACTAGTTTTATATAACATCAAGGAAAATATCACGCACACTACAAGGCGCGGTATGTGAGGTCACCTATTGGAATTTGTTCAGAAATGAGTACCTACCCAGGCTATATAATTTAATAGCTAGGCAAACATGAATGAAAGAGTCGGCAATTGTTTCAAACAAACAACAATAACATTAAGTTGACATCTAGAATGGGATGTCGTATAAATTCACACTTTATGACCAGAAGTTCGAACCAATTCTGACGCATTCGCACATGTTAAAAAGGCCTAAAATCTGGGTATATAAGTAGCCCTTGAATTCAGTGCAAACCAGAGAGGAAGAAGAGTGCAAATCTGTACACTTGTATCTTGGATCTCGGTACTTTGTTACGGCTTTTCAAGTAGCTGTGCAACTTATCCCAGACCTATAACACAAGTACCAAACACGATTTATTTACTTATATATTCTAGATTTCGGCTTCTTGTTACGGCTTTCAAAGTAGCTGTGCACCTTGCCCAAACCTTAGATAGGTAGGTACAGGTAAACTCATACGATCTGTCCACTGTACTTTGGATTTCGGAGGCTTGTTACGGCTTTTCAAGTAGGTGTGCAACTGGCCAAAATCTCGATTTACTAGTGAAAAGATCTGTTCTACAGTATTCTTGACTCGCTATTCGATCAAGTTCTCGAAAGTGCGTTTGACTTCTAAATAATATCTGCGTAACATAAATTGTACAACACGTCATCAGCAGTATCCATGTAAGTCTCATTCAGTGTGTTATTGTATTTTGATAATAAACCTAATTTTAAGAGAGAGTTTCCGATCTATCGGTTTACACCCCGACGAACCTACCCACATGCCTACATTCTAAGTACTTCCCTTATCTCAATTATTAATTCGAGTCCTTAACTGGACTCTGGTGGCAGCGAATTATACCAAATCCTACCTTGTCTGGGCAACCAAAGAAAACCCATGATAGCATCATGGATAAGTGCAGTACTGCCCCGCGGAGCCAGTCAAAGATCTGGGTTCTATTTCCAGCATGGATAGAAATTTTGGAATTGATATTTGGTTACTATAATAATCAACAAATAAATGTAATTTTTATGGAATGCATGGTAGTTAAAATTTCATAATTTTAATTTAGTTATTAATTTTATAAATTTATTAATAAATAAATAAGAAAATAAATAACTAATTTCTATTTTCTATTCCAACCTTTTTTCCATTGCTGGGTAAGACTGTATTTCCACCATAACATGGGGGGGTTAATTACAAACACAATTATAAACACGGCCAGCCAACTGCCAGTCGTTTCTTCCTCTGTTCTTGTGGCTGACTGACTCGGTACACTCCTCCCTCCCACTACAGTCTTGGCATACGTGGAGTAGCCAACAAGTGGATCGAAACCTTTCTCAGAAATAGGAAACAGGTTGTTAAAATCACCAGCCATAACGTTGTCACATATTCTGATGAAGCAGTACTTAACATAGGAGTGCCTCAGGGAGCTTGTATTGCACCGATACTGTTCATCATATATACAAATGATCTTGATTCAAAGGTGACTATAGGAACATTAACAACATTTGCTGATGACACCACCCAACTAGTTTGTGAAAACGGTGACACCATCGCAGATAAAAGTAAATTGGCAGTAAATCAAATGGCCGAATGGAGCATACAAAATGATCTTGTACTTAATACTGCAAAAACTGTAATCATAAAATTTAAAGGCCGACATCTGCGAAGTAATCAACTAGATGATAACTCGTCCCCTCTTTTATATCTAAACGGAAAGAGTATCAAGGTATTCGATGAGACCAAATTCCTTGGTGTGACAATAGATTATCAATTAAATTGGGTAACTCATATCAACAACGTTGCACAGAAAATCTCCTCTGGCTGCTACCTGGTAAAAAGAGTATTAAAAGTTTGTAACTTTAATACTGCTAAATTAGTTTATTTTTCGTATGTACATTCCAACCTTTTATATGGCATTGTTATTTGGGGACACTCACCACACACTATCAAATTGTTTCGATTACAAAAAAGGGCCATCAAATACCTGGCTAATGCCAGCTATGAGCCTACGGATCCCGGTGTTTATTTTAAAGACCCGACAAAACCTCTTTTTAAAAAATATAACATTATGCCTCTACCCTGTATGTACATTTTTTCGGTAGTTTTATATGTATTAAGTAATAAGCATTTGACTAAAACGATAAGTGACAATCACCAAGTTTACTATACATTAAGGACGAATAACAAATTATTTGACTTGACGGCTATCCATAGTAAAGGACCAATTGCAAATGGGGTAAATTGTTTTAACCATCTACCTTATTATATTAAATGTAAGAAGGAATCTAATGACTTCGCTAAATTGCTCAAAATGTTTTTAATGAATAACTGTTTTTATTCGGTTAACGAGTATTTAAACAATGTATTCTAACTATTATTGACTCTCCAATGTTTTGACCAACCAATTTGGAATAAAAATATATTATTATTATTATTATTATTATTATTACCCACTCCTTGATTATACAGTCCCCCACTTATTTTGTCTTTCCCCCACAGTAGCTCCTTAACCAAATCTATCCATTTCATCCGCGGTCTTCCAACTTTTCTTTTGTGGTCCTCTGCTTCTTGAAACTCCCATCTCGGTAGTCTTGTCGGCTCCATTTTTTCAGCTGTCTGAATTTTGCTCTTTTCTCATTGGCCTTTGCATTGCTTATGTTACTTTATACATTAAAATTTGCATTTCTTTAGAAAAAATTTGTTCCAAATTAATTTTCTAACTATCTGATAAAATCTCTGCTTTTTGTACTTTTGCATCCAACCTCTAATAACTTTTTATACTTTTGTTAAAACAACTTCCTAAATATTTAAACTCTTAATCTTCTCTAATTTTCTTACCCTCCAAATTTATTTGGGTTCTATTTCTTTTGCATTTTTCTTTCTCTATCAATATAGTATCACACTTTTTCTTCCATTATAATATCTTCATTCCAAATTCCTTTATCATACTCCACTCCACTTGTGAATCTTTCCTTGAACGCCTCCCCAAATCACAGCGTCGTCAGCATATATTCTTGAATTGCTTCCCCTTCTCTCCGATCAACTTTTCTTCGAACTTGATCCATCACAATTCAACAAATAACATTGGAGTCAACACGAAACACGCTGCCTCCTTTTATCACTTGAAGCTTGAATCATCCCGATGCCATACTGCAGGTCTCAACATAACTCTCACTGCTTTTTATTTTATTTATAACAGCAAATTGTCTACATTTCTTGCTGCTCCACGCATTCAATTACTATTTTTCTGGGCAACCTATTGTAGGCTTTTTCAAGTCCAAAAACACCATCATTCATAATATCATCTCTCTCATTTTACATTCTTTCCATATTTTGTCTAGTTGAAAAAATCTACTTATACTAAAATCCGACTTTTCGTCTCCATGGTGATTTTGGTAATTTTACACTTTCAATGTGTCGGAGCCTGATTTATTGAAAATAAAATAAAATTTTCACGAAATAAATACGCTAGGGGCATTGGGTTTTGCCTTAAAGGCATTATTAAATTAAAGTAAAAGACGTATATATATTAACTCTGATTTTCATTTTTTTTGTCACTGGCGCTGTTCCAGGGTTGATTTATTGAAAATAAAATTAAAATTTCACGAAATAAATACGCTAGGGGCATCGGGTTTTGGTTAAATAGAAGTAAAAGACGTACACACATAGTGCCGAAGGCACGGGCCTCCGCTGCCAGGATCATCTAATTGCTGGTCTACCGCAATTCTGAAACCTCATGTTCCTCTCGAAGATCTTCCTTGAAAGTATTTTCAAATCTATTCTCAAGTTCCATGAATATTAGCACATTGGCACTAAAGTGTTACGGTGTAAAAACTAGAAGCCGATTATAAAACCAAACCAACTATAAACCAAAATAAAATCGATTTTATCCCCTTCATTGTAAATCGGATTAAATCAAGCGGTATCTGAGTTAGGTCCCGTGCTGCTTTGATAATCCTTGTTAGCCATTCAGTGGCATCACCGGCTGCCCTTGTCATAATTCAACCATCATCCTTGACGTGCACGCAGGGCAGGGTGCATTTCCATTTTTAGCGCAGCATCATCAGCGTAAAGTATCTTTACAGCAGTGATTGCGAAGGTAAAGCGATGATCCGAGCTCCGTATCCTAGCAACATGCCGTGTCAAAACTTGAGGTTATAGAAATTTACACTCATCATTGTTTCTGACATTCAAATGAAGAATTTTGAATGATTAATCATTTGCTATTGCGCTGCGATAGTTTAATAACCAGTAAATAAGTAATTAATTAATGGTAAAATGAGCAGGCAATTATGTTGTTTACTTTTCCTCTGCCTCCTTGAACCAATGAATTTGAAATACTTAGAAATAATATCTAGAACAGAACCTGTCAAATTATACATAAGGTCTTCCTATACAATAGAATTTTGACTGAAATCGGTTGGAAATGGTATCTCTACTACCGCATTTATAATTAAACATCTGCGCTAAGTAGAAGTAGGCCGTAGGCCCTAATACAGAAACTGGTAACAATAACAAGGTATATAGTGATTGGACGAGGAAATATTTCTCTGAGCGGCTGTATTTTTAAGGGCGTAAGCTTGAGTAAGCATATATTGTTTACCAACACACTTACCTAAACTTTGTTTGCGCTATGTGCATATGTCTGCGCTATGCGCATATGTCTGTGCTATGTGCATATGTTTGCGATATGCGCATATGTCTGCGCTATGCGCATATGCCTGTGCTATGTGCATATGTTTGCGCTATGCGCATATGTCTGCGCTATGTGCATATGTTTGCGCTGTGCGCATATGCCTGTGCTATGTGCATATGTTTGCGCTATGCGCATATGTCTGCACTATGTGCATATGTTTGCGCTATGCGCATATGTCTGCACTATGTGCATATGTTTGCGCTGTGCGCATATGCCTGAGCTATGCGCATATGTTTGCGCAATGCGCATATGCCTGTGCTATGTGCATATGTTTGCGCTATGCGCATATGCCTGTGCTATGTGCATATGTTTGCGCTATGCGCATATGCCTGTGCTATGTGCATATGTTTGCGCTATGCGCATATGTTTGCGCTATGCGCATATGTCTGCACTATGTGCATATGTTTGCGCTATGCGCATATGTCTGCACTATGTGCATATGTTTGCGCTATGCGCATATGTCTGCACTATGTGCATATGTTTGCGCTGTGCGCATATGCCTGTGCTATGCGCATATGTTTGCGCTATGCGCATATGCCTGTGCTATGCGCATATGTTTGCGATATGCGCATATGCCTGTGCTATGTGCATATGTTTGCGCTATGCGCATATGCCTGTGCTATGTGCATATTTTTGCGCTATGCGCATATGTTTGCGCTATGCGCATATGTCTGCGCTATGTGCATATGTTTGCGCTATGCGCATATGTCTGCACTATGTGCATATGTTTGCGCTATGCGCATATGTCTGCACTATGTGCATATGTTTGCGCTGTGCGCATATGCCTGTGCTATGCGCATATGTTTGCGCTATGCGCATATGCCTGTGCTATGTGCATATGTTTGCGCTATGCGCATATGCCTGTGCTATGTGCATATGTTTGCGCTATGCGCATATGCCTGTGCTATGTGCATATGTTTGCGCTATGCGCATATGTTTGCGCTATGCGCATATGTCTGCGCTATGTGCATATGTTTGCGCTATGCGCATATGTCTGCACTATGTGCATATGTTTGCGCTGTGCGCATATGTCTGCGCTATGTGCATATGTCTGCGCTATGTGCATATGTCTGCGCTATGTGCATATGTCTGCGCTATGTGCATATGTCTGCGCTATGTGCATATGTTTGCGCTATGTGCATATGCCTGTGCCCTATGGGCACCAAGGTTGAGCGAAGCTCAAGCTTGTTCATTTATTTCATTGATGGCTTTGTATACTTATTCATTCTTTTATTCCGACTCAGTTTGGATCAACTAATACTTTTGTTAGATTTTCTTCATTTATGTTTGCATAAATTACTCTCAACACTTTAATTATTTTTAATTATTTTTATTTTTTATAATTATAATTATTTTTAAAGTGCTCCTTCCCCAAGAATTGCATGTTAAAGCTTGTTCAGCTACGAGTCGCTTCTTCCCCCTCTCTCCCGAGAGAGCCCTTTCCTCACCTAGCGAAGACAGGAATCTTGTGTGGCCGGATAGCTCAGTGGTCAGAGCAACCGCCCGGCAAGCAGAAGGTCCCGGGTTCGTATCCCCGTTTGGTTGCACATATTTCCCTGCTTGGCGCTCACATACAACAATAATTGCTTGCTGGTGTTAGCTCCCACCTGCAGCAAAAAACAATCTCTCAAACTAAATTTAATTCCATTATGCTCTGTCCTACTTTATTTCTATCAAACTCAGTTATACTCAGTATCAGATGGTTGGCAGAAATCTATTCTCATGTAAACTGTTCTGTATTCCAAACAAAAACAAACAAGTTTGTTGAAAAAGAGGAGACGTCATTAGAGTAGTGGCTTAAAAACGGCAACGTAACATAAAAATAATAATAGTTTATTTGTTCAGTAGGAAACATGTACGTGTCATTTGAACTTAGTCATATTTGTCTGTTGAGTAATAACTCACAAACAAGAAACCCTTAAAGTTTTTTTGTAAATAGCTTTGTGCATTTGATTGATTTTATTGCTGGCAGCTTATTGTAGTAGTTTGCCCCTGAATAAGAAGGGCGTTTGGTGAAGACCGTCGTGTTTTGTTCCACCAGCCTCAGGTCACTCTGTGTCTTGTGCCATGCTCGTTGACTGTGAGGTTTTTTTGACCGGTGTCCCGAGCACATAATATTCGTTTGTAAACGTAGATGGTGGACAGGGTCAATATTCCTAGCTGAGTGAAGAGAGTGCGGCACGATGCTCGGCTTGATGCTCCATCAGGTATCGCCTTTTCTTCATGATAAGGAGCCGCTCCGCATGTGGCGATCCTCCCCAGAAGCAAACTCCATATGCTAGGTGGACGGGAAAAGGGCATAGAAAGCAATTTTTCTTGTCCAACGGGACGTTTTTTCTTGCATGTTTCGGACGGGGAATTTTATTGGAGCCAGCTACTTAGCAACTGTTGTTCTAACAGGTGTACAGTCAAGCTTGTTTGTTATTTTCACTCATGGGGATTTCACTTCTATGCTTTCTTCTCATGTCGCTCCATGAAGTCGTGTTAGTGGGCTGGAGTTGACTTTTTTCTGTGGAGTGTGAAATTGAAGAATTGTTGTTCTTGCATTACTTATAACAAGCTTTGCTGAGCAAGATGAAAACAGTCTGCATTTAAAAGTATTGAAATAAACGGTAAGGAAGTCAACATCCCCCAATCCCCACATCCCGAGAAAAAAATTAAACAGAAAAAAATTAAATTGAAATATTTAAAAGTGTTTGGTTTGTTTAAAATGAGTGAAGTAAATTGACAAATTTTTAATGATGAGCGAATGTTATTTTTAGGAATGCATTGGAGTTTAAATGTGATCACTGATAATTTCAATTGAATAATTCAATTTAAAAAGTAAATAATTTAATAAAAATAAATAAATTAAAAATATAATATTAATAAATATAATTTTAATAAAACTATTTAATAAATGACGGAGACACTGCCTGTTTCTTACCCCGAGCCTCGTTCTCAAGAAGAGATTTCCCTGCTTCGCCTGCTTCGCCTGCTTCGCCTGCTTCGCCTGCCAGCAAGTGTTTACAGCTTTTGCTTCTAGAAAATAACAATTTCTCAGCCTTCCATATTCTAGCTGCTCTAAATTATCAAAGTCTGTGTATTTGATTTAAGCAGATAAATTAATTCAACTTTAGGAGGAACCAATTTTGCTGACAACTGCACCAAGAACAGAACAATTGTAGTTGACAAGAATTAAAATGAACCAACCAACTTTGAAACGTAGATATTTAACGCTCCATTTTTCAAATTTTTTGAAATAATGTCGGCAAATAATTAAATTTAACGATACAAGGAGGACTAAGCACAAGCTGCTGTATTGACAGATGGAATTATATTACTCGGTAACCCAATATCTAACTTTATGTTAATTAGTATAAAAAATATGAAATTCAAACTGTCAAACTTTGAAATTAGCAAGAAAGACTTGGCTTGTTTTTAATGTTTATTGTGAAATTATTTAAGTATTTTAAAACGAAATATAAGGTTTCTTCTCTGTTTTGAGAAACCAGTCTTTCTCCTGTAAATCTTTTTTCAAGCTAGAATGTATTAAAATTTTAGAAATAATCAGCATCACACAATGCATAATTATTTCTATTTTTAGCGAAGCTCCACATGTAAAAAACGGTATAACCATATGTTTTACATTGGGGAGATACGCTTATAAAATTGGTCCGCGGTTGCTACGCAGTTTCATTGTTAGTGCGTTGGAACCCGACGTGATTGGTCGGTGAGTTTTCGGTTCTAAGATAGATTATTCTTACCTTATTATTGCTAAATACAATAGTTTGATCCTCCTATGAAACCATTCGAATGAAATATTACGTAGAAGAAGGCATAATTTATCGAAAATATGATGTCGATTGACAACTAACCAATTGTTTTTTTCTGACCCGGTATCAAGTACTAGTAGGTACTACTACTATTCCCTTTAGGGAATATTTTCCGGCAGGCCTATGCATGGCTTCCTTGAGTTTATATTAGAGAGTTATTGTGGGCTGAAATAAATATTCAATGTGAAAAACCGGAATGAATGACAGAAGATTCACAAGATTGTAGGTACCTAGTAATTAGGTACCTATTAATCGAGCTTCGCTTTAAAAACTGGCACAGCCAATTATAAATCTCTCCCTTGACGTACAGCGAGATTTTACAACCGGGGCCGACTATCGGCCTTTCGGAACTTGATTTGCGCTTATAACTTAGGTGTGCGCTATGCGCTTATCACATAGGTGTGCGCTATGCGCATAGGTTTGCACTATGCGCAAATGCCCGGGCCCTTTGGGCACCAAGGTTATAAGCAAAGCTCGAGCTTGTTGTTATTTTTTATAACTGCAATTTTTTATTCTGACCCTGACAAATCCATACATTTACTCTGTACTCTCAAATAAATAAATATTCAAATCATATCATAGTTTTCTGAATACAGACGAGGCTTCCTCATTTACTTTCCAAAAGGTTTTATAAATATTTAAGCATTCGGTTGACAACTCATATATTTTCTTTTATTGAGATTTCGCGCCAATCGGCGGCGTCGGCGGCGGCGGGAACATCGCAAACTGATAATTAAGTTTGACAACAATGGCATGAACATGAACAACAAGTTGCTTCGCGGAGTGAGAGCTTGCGCCGGTATTTGTGGTTAATTTTGACTAACTTTGACTAATTAACTATCGCATGCCGTAAAAACCACCAAATAATCTTCTTGTGCCACACATCTCTCAATATCAAATCGAGTTTGGTGGCTGAAATCAACCTAGCTGCTGTTTTCCTTTGATCTAAGTGTGGCTGCCTCGTGGTCCTTTTGACTTCCAAATTCAATCGTGGGACGAATGTTTGAGTCAGCTCGCATCGGCTCGTGGCCCAGCCAGGCTCGAGTCGCGGTATCCAACAAGTCATTGATGGAAATCAGAAACACGCCGACAAACAGTGTTAATTTGGCTTGGGGAATTATTTCATACTCGTGGCGGCGAGATCGGTTTTGCTGACAGCAGCTTTTAGTGTGCAAAGACTGCTGATCTCACAACTCGTCACCTTCTGGCTTCTGCATTTCCTGGCCGACCAGGTTCTTGCTTCAGTATTGGCTGTTGGACGTAAGTAGAACTACTATGCAAACGCAAATCAGTCTAGTAACATTGTTTGACGTTGAGAAATTCCGAGTATTGTAATGAGCATTTCTTCTCGGCTTTAGTCCGTGTTCTTTCAACCACTAATTAAACACTCTTCCTCCCATGGTGAAAAACCAACTGACATGATGATTAAAGAAATAAGTGCATCTCCCAATATAAAGCATGGTTATCACGGTTTTTTACATCTGGAGCTTTGCTAAAAAATGGGAATTTGAAACAAAAACTGTGTAATGGACTTGTTGGACGTGAAGGTTTGAATCATGTAAATTTAATTTGTGAATTAGTTGGACTTAAACAATTTATTGCTATGAACGGATTTGTGGAGATGAGTTGTGGTAGATGTAGCGTCGTCGAGCTCCTGGTTGCAACTGACTTTTGTTTCCCGACACAAGGGTGCATACATGTTTATAATAAGATTCGTGGAGTAGCAGAGATATACAATTGAGAAAGTTGACATTAAATGGTTGATACAAGAAGGGTATGGTTTATATAAACTAAGACATCATAATAATATTGAGAATAGACTGTTCTGAGAATTAGAGTGCTCTTGAAAGGGAGGATGTTTATAGCAAGTAAGGGATGATATTAGTAACAGTCTGTTTAGGGTGGATGCAGATGTGTACATTACACCTTCCCCCTGAGAATGAAGTATGATAATGAATTTTTGTCTTTTCATAATGCTAGTTAAAATCCAAGGTATATGCTGGTGATTTGAATTATTATTTTATTTCACTCTGCATAACCAAGGTATACAATGGTTTTTTATAGAATTATGATTGAAAATAACTAATAATAATATAATAATGGGTTTTATTAGCAACTTAGGACTAATTCACAATAAGTAATTGCACCGTCCGGTGGTCACTACACAAGATACATATATGATACAAGGATAATGTACAATCTGATACAATCTGATACAAGATGTATAAATCTGATACATTTTGATACATTATTTCAAATCTGGAAAAATATTCTTGGCTAGTTCATCAAATGGCAGGCTATTCCACAGCCTGGTCCCTCTGCCAAGGAGTGAATAGCGCCCTATGCTCGTTCGGTAGAACTTTAGAAACAGTTTGTGTCCATTGTCACCACGCACTATCGTCTTGCTCTGGTGTGGTTTTATGAATCTTGCCAGGTCTCGCCAGGCGTCGAGTTCACATAACGCCTTGTACATGTAGCGTAGGCTGACTCTGGAGCGGCGCGCCTCGAGGCTCTCCCACTTGAGATCACTGACCAGCTTCGTAACACTTACGGCAGGACACTTCTTCTTCTTATTCCACCTTCGATGGCATCCGGTGACATATCTGGCCGCTTTCTTCTGGATTCTCTCGATGGCGTTGATGAGTCCAGCAGAGTGAGGGTCCCAAATTCCACTGCAGTATTCAACTAAGGGTCGAATTAGGCAAATAAATGCATGTTGTTTAGTCTTGGAGTGACTGCCCTTTAAGTTACGCATTACGAAATGTAGAGACCTTAGGGCTTTCGAGGTTAATCCGGCTATGTGTTTGGACCAGCTAAGGTTCTTAGTTAGCGTCACTCCTAGATATTTACAACTGTCTGATTTAATGAGTTGCTGGTTCATTCATTGCGGTTATTCATATATTAGCAATAAAATACACTTGTTGGATATAGTAAGATTTTGGAATTAGAGTTAAAATAGTATAAAGTTATGCTAAACACAGTACAAGAGACAAGATTCATTGTAGGATTTAGTTTTATTAAAGATGCATAATTCAATGCTTAAGTTCTTATTACAATCTTAGTATTTAAGAGTACATTCTTCCTTTCTAGATGTTTGTAGCATAATAATTTGTGATAACACATAATTTCCTTTCGAATAAAATCTTAAACGAGTTACGCTAAGGTTATTATTATAATCGATACTTAGAAATTAGAATGAGTATTTAATATTATCAAATTTAATTAATTACGTTTATTAATATTTTTCTTTAAACGTTAATGAATTAATGAAACATTTGTTTATGCTAAACGATCTCTGATTTGTGCGTGTTGTCTCTGGCTTCTACGTAATGGCACATTTGAAGTAGGATTTTACGTTTACACTTTCAAGTTCGATTGATGTTGGTCTACTGGTCACCGATGAGTGATGGGTCACTTGTTTCACGAATATTTAATGTTAGACAGTTGGTGAGTGTTGCGCAACAACCTGTGGTCTCATGAGAGTGCAGTCTGTCTCTGTGATTTCGTCGCTTCAAACAATTATACAATTTGTAAACCAGAAAAATAATCAATATCAAAACTAAAATATACGTTACGTAACTATACCAAGATAGGTGAGTTCTTGCGAGTTCATGACGAGAAAGCTCATCGGCTAACTTCGAGATATCGTCCAGTTTATGGCTGGCTAATTTCAAATCATCAGTGTTTAAATTCGAAATATGTAACTTAGTTAAAGAGAGTTCTGACATGTTATCTTTGTGTGGTAAACAACAATCATCTTGTGAGATGTCCACCTTAGGAATTATTTGTGTAAAATTACTAGTTAAATTCATGTATGAAGATGCAAGTATAGTAGTACTCGTGTACGCCTTACATGCTGGTGCTAAGGATAATATGCCTGTTTTACTTAGTACAAGATCTTCGGGTGCATTCTGCTTGCAATTGATCGTTACATGTGTAGGATTAGGAAGGATATATATCCAAGAGTTACGATCATTTAATTTATGCCATATTTCCGATTTTAAATGGAATTCTCTATTAGTACACCTTTTTGGCATAAAGTTTTAGAAGTTTTTCTGTAAGAATGTGTTATAACTTGCAGTTTTTCGTTAATTAGTGATACGTACAGTAAGTAGTTTTCCATTAATTTTCATAATAGTGTAGTTGAGACACGTGCTCAAAACACACGTCTGGAGATTCTTTGATTTAGTAGCGTTGAAATTGACGAATGCCATATGACGCAATTATGAGCTTGCAACAAAGGCTGGTTTTAATCTATTTTTATGTACAACCACTCTTTTCCTATTAATTAAGAGAGTGCAATTTACCTACTTTAGAAGCATCCACTATTAAATAGGGACCTACACTCTCAGTTTTGGTAGAACAAACTTGTTCTAATATAGCACACTTTATGTCTAGTGATTAGAAAATAATTTGTCGTACTAGAGTTACTCACAGTTGAGCGAGGCGCTAGAACGCTATATCTGTTCTACCTCCTAGATCAACTGAATTCTGCATTGTGATTGGTTGTCTCAACCCCGGTCCTCGCTTGCGTTCCTATAACCTCACTTCTTAGCTGAAACATTGGAAACTGGGAAGGTGGCAATGAAAAGCAACTATTTATATCAATAATGTTTAATATCATCACATAATATCATCATATAAGTTCACATACAGCCAAATGGCAAATAGATTATTGTAAAAACAATACTTGTCAAATTACATGATTCGTACAACTTGAGGAAAGAGGAACTAATAAGAGTCGAAACAATACAATAAACTTGGCGATCACAGCGCAAGATTTTTGGTAAAATGAAGCTTAGAAACTAATACGTGAGATAAAGTGAGCATTCGAAGTGCGCAAAACTTGAGATCTTCGTTGGAGCAATTATTATTGCTATTACTTTAGGAACAAAATCAAAATATCAAATTGTCAAAATAACTTTGCAAGGAACCATAAGGCTGTGAAATCGGGTAGGATTATCCATCTGTCTTAGAATGGGTAAAAAGGATGGAATAAGAATAGATCCACAAAGTGATCCACATGAATATAAAGTTGACAAAAACGGAGTCTGAGAAACTAAAATACTTTTGAAAGGATATTTTCAATCTCAACTACTTTTGAAAAGGCTCGAACATCTGGTACTTTGTACAAAAATACATCCAAAACATTGAAAAAGTTTGTCAGGGAAGGACAATACTTAATGTCGAACACATAGTGGCACTTAACCAGCAGGTCGATAGCTCGCAGTGGCGCAGGCCCAGCACTCAGCAACCTGTGATCGAGCACCACAAAGAAGGGGCCCAACTCTGCCGGTGTGCCCCTGCGCAGATCAAGTGGGGCTGGCTGAACTCGGCTTTCTTTGCCAACGCAAATTCCTGTATGTCGACTCCTGGCTAAAAACAAAGAAATCCAAATGTATTAAAGGTATGATGAGGGAAACTAGAGCCAACAGTCACTTTCTAAATCTGCTTTCTATAGCTTAAATACGATAATGTTGCTCTGCTTCAATATAAATATTTCAACATCCTCACCAGGACAAATGTAACGAGACAGTTGGAGTCAGTGGCGGCTTGGGTATGGTAATTTTTAGCCATGGCACCGGTCCCAAAGGGTGGGTGGGTGTCTGGCTGGCTGGCCGGCTGGCCTTGGGGTGGGTGTCGAGGGGTGGTTGGCTAGGTGGCGACGATCGGTAAGTAAGGAGTCCATGTCGCGTGGTTGTCAAGCCACGCATACTGAGCGCGGAATGAAGCCACGATCATCACGATCATGCCCATGTGTGTATGTTTTGCTTTGCGAACTACAGAATCTCGAATATGAGTCTCGACTCTTGAGAACCCGTTGTCGGCGCATTTTCCCAGTATAACTGAATTCTTTCCATGACCCACCGCCGCACCGAGATCTGACGGTGTCTGACTGGCAATGTTTTGTTTTGGTTTTGGCCACTTCGGCGTACTAGGAAATCCGACTAGTTTAGTTTTACCCAATTCTCGTCACAAAATGCACGTTCGCATTGGGTCAGCGATTGAAATAATTCGATGCATGCAGCAACTGAGTACTTATACATACATTATTATCTTTCGTCTGATAACTCTACCTGCTACAAAAAACCCTCCGGTCGCTTGGGGTGGGTGGGTGTCGGGGATATAAGGAGCTGGCACCGGTTACCTTCCAAGTCCCAAGCCGCCACTGGTTGGAGTGCTTGTCAACCTGTAAGAGATATAATAATTCATCAGTATTTTGCTAATAATAAGTAAAACTAGAAGTAATGACACAGTTTAAATTTTTATGAGAATAGCATGCAAAGGAAAAATTTCAAAATATGGCATGCAATTTAGTGCAAAATACATCCATTATATTATATATAGGCAAGTACCAACCTGGACGTTCTTCCGGCGCAAATTGACAGCCGGCAACATCGTTGCAAGCATGACCATGGCTTCCAGATCATCTGCAAATGAAAATAAACTCATAAAATAGTTGAATTTGAAGTCCTGTATCACCCTATGGATGTGAAATCTACATAATTCTTGATAACTGAAACCTCACCAAGTGGCTGCGCTAGGCAACGTCCCTGACTTACACAAAACCGAACATACCTAGTAGCCGTTGAGCAACTTCAGGGGCGACCTGCTTTCCCACAAGCCAGTTGTAAAGCTGATTGCCTGGAGAGCACCTCTCCGCAGCAAATCACGCCAGGCTAAACAATTTACATACACTTAAAATTTTGCGAAAAGGAAAAGGAAGAAAGGAAAAGTTGATGGCCAACCTCTGTGTTCTTACTATCATCAATATCAAATGCATATGGGTCTGCCCACCGTCAGTGGTGTGACGTTTTAGGTACAAATCCGAACAAAAAACATGAAAAAACTCTTTGAGTTTTCCATTTTAAAGCAATAATTTTATAGATTTGCTTGAACAATTCAATGAATAATTTGATTGAATAATTTGGTTAACTTGGGGGCCATATTTAGCTTGGAAACAAGTATTTTGTGTAGCGTCAGTGGTGTGACAAAATTTGGATGCTGTTTTAGAACAAGGTTTTTACCAAGTATTTTTCTCCTCCATTTGGAAAATTGGAAGTGAAAGGGATTTTTTCTGTGGTGCAAAATTATGTTTTAAAAACAATAACGTAACAGGATTTGAAAAAAGTGATCATTTTTATTTAGAAATTGACTTGTAGGGGAAAATATTCGACTACCAAATTGTGAACTACACAGATTCGAGTTTACGAAACAACTTGATAGAAACATTATTAAAATGGTAAAGAAGTGAGTGAAGCTCGATTTAATGATGAAGTAAAAATGTAAATATCAAAACACACCTCGTCGTCTTGTCGTTTGAAATAAGTCTGGTCTAAAAACAAAGTTGGTCACAACAATCCACTCCCCGGGGACCTGGATCTTTCTCGCCCCCGGGGGAGTGGATCACCACAGACTAAATACATATCATTGTGTGTCAGTGGTGTGACGTGCTATATTACATGTTAATCAGGTACATGGACTAGCTTTTCTGACACTATTTATAACTTCACAATGCGAACACTCATATAAACGTGTTGTGGATGAGCGTAATGTTTGCTCGTTACGCTCATCAATCAATTTAAAAAAAAAATAGAAAAGGATTACAACGATTTAGTACCACACTTTGGCTGATAAGATCACATTTTGAATTGGTAGGAATAGCAAACCGCAAATTTTACAATTTAATGAAGAGATTCAAAATTCGGGTGAACTCTGCAGCGTTGATTGAGAAAATTCCCCCTCGGCTGTTTGAGACTAGATCTGGGGGAACTACCGTCTGGGTCAAAATGTCGTTGTAGTCTATTTGGTCCCAGTCTTCCTTTTCGGGCCACATGAACTTATTTGGACCAACAACTTTCATGTACTTGACACAGGGTTTATCACTTCGATTGAGCCAGGCACCCACATATCATCATACACTACAGCCACCCAGGCTCCAGCCACAGCTCCCATCTGGGGAGACTCTACTGATTGTAGCTCTTCGGGAGCTTCGCTAGACTCGCTGCTTGAGCCGCTTTCTTCTTCGTCAGGGCGCAATTGGATGCGGATTGTCTCCGCGTGCGAAGGCACTAGCCTGCACGAGATAACGTATGGCGACTCTGCAATCACGTGGTGATATTTTCTGGTCCCCTTCAGGGTCTGCAGGTCTTCAGGGTCTGCAGGTCTTCACTGTCTGCAGGTCTTCAGGGTCTGCAGGTCTTCACTGTCTGCAGGTCTTCAGGGTCTGCAGGTCTTCACTGTCTGCAGGTCTTCAGGGTCTGCAGGTCTTCACTGTCTGCAGGTCTTCAGGGTCTGCAGGTCTTCACTGTCTGCAGGTCTTCAGGGTCTGCAGGTCTTCACTGTCTGCAGGTCTTCAGGGTCTGCAGGTCTTTCCAAGAATTGTTAAGCTGAGCTTTGGCTGCATTTATTATTCTTTCTTGGGAGACAAATACTACGTTTGTCTTCAGTCCTTCGCATGTTGCGCCAAAGTTTTGTGCGTTGCGTGCAGTTGCCTTGTGCGATCGAACCATATTCCATACATGCCGTTTCACAACAGCACCTATCCCATCGACTGCACCTTTTCCATGAGACGTTGCAAAAAACGTCCAAGTTAAGGCACTCAGGTTGAATGCTTCTTTTAGCAACGTGATATTGGCAAAATTATATTTTTACTTGAATTGCGAGGCGCAACAGTCTGAGAATATTTTCAAATTGTTCATGTTCGGATTCTTAGTTAGAAGGTCGGAAATAATGGTACGCACAAAGTTATCCACGCAGTATCGGTCGTGGCTAATATCATTTGTCTCTGTGGCATGGAGCTGACGCTCTTATTTTCACCATGCCTAACTACTCCGGTGAATACAGCCACCTGGGAAAAAATAACAAATTGCATGAAATTATTAACTTTGCAACAGAAATGATCATTGATCTATAAGAAAACTGCCATAATTCTTACCTGGGGATTGTTCCAGTGGGCCGACTGTATTTCATCCTGGTATTGGCAGGCGTAATTTTCCGCAAAGTCCACTTGCAGAACTACAGACTCTGAAGTTGCACTTTCTAGCGCCGTAATGAAATAGCCCTGGCTTATCTTCTGTACGTAGGAGTGTAGGAACAGTCCTGGAAGCTGACTTTTCAAGATCGAAAGCGCTTCCGCCAGATTTTCTTCGATATTGCAGTGCTCAAAACGTTTAGGTATTTTTCATCTCCCACTGACGGAACTGTAGAGCAGTGTCTTCGGTGACATCTTGGTCTACTATTGCAAGAAACTTTTCTTTGCATGTAGCACAATTAAAGCTCATGCAGTCATAACACTTATCATCACACACGTTTGCTTTGATGAAGCCTTTGCTTGAGTTACTAAATCCTTCGACATGGCCTGCAATGCTCTCGTCAAGACTCTCAAAATTTTCATGATAACGGCAAATACATACGTTATGCGGAATATCTTTGTAAGGCTTAACGAATTTAGGACGCAGACAGGCAAACTTGCTTCTGCCTATTTTCCTCTCTGGGTACTTTTCAACAAACAAGCTGTGGGCCTCTTTGACCGTGTAAAGCAAGTTTCGGCGAGCCATTATACCGCCTGCTCGGTTCACGGTAGCAGTTTTCATGCCGGGATCGACACGACTTATGCTATCGTCTTCGTAGAATTGTGTGATAAGAGTAACTAAATCATCGCTCAGACGATGGCGATTGATTTTTGGTGCAATGCCCTTCAGTAATGGCACACCATACTTCCCAGCCAGCTTTATAATTGCTGCTGTGCACTTTCTCGGAGATCTTGGCATGTTCATGTCGAGCTTCTTGACAACCTTCGCCAGTGCTGACGGAGAAACTTTATTGGCTTGGCCAAGCAGTTCGTTTTTGCGTTCATTCGCGGCCTTCCTACTTTTTTGCTGTCGTTGTGCTGCTTTAACTTTTCTCTCAATTCCCTCTTGCTGACTTTTTTTGCTCTTTTTCTTCTCTCGATGGCCTTTTTCTAGCACAGTGCGCTTAGCCTTGTACTGAGGGTCATTTTTTTCTGGGCATGATATTTAGATTGCCTTTCTGCATGTGTTTTTGCCATTTTAACCTAGACATTTGATTTTTTTTTTTTAATTTTAGATGTTTCCAGTACTATAATCATTGGTGTACATAAAAATAAAAGCAGAAGAGTTACTACTTACAGTTGATGTAGAATCACTTTTAATTCAATGCACTAGTTGGGATAAACGATGCTGTGAAATAGCGATAATCACTTTCGCATGGTTCTACAATTTCTAGGTGTCACACCACTGACATTATTTCGTCAGTGGTGTGACCACTTTTCTACTATCTATAGCAGGTAGTGGAAATAAATTTCTTCAAGAGACCACTAGCACAATCTATTTCTCAAATTGTAAACTTGGAACTCAGAAAATTTCATGAAGATAGCTCTACTAGGATGATTGTTGTGAATACAACAAGACCTTTTCCGTCAGTGGTGTGACATCAAAACTATCAATCAGAAATTACTAATTATGAATATAAATTTCAATTATGATCCATAGTCTAGGAGCCAATCTCCAAAAGACGTCTAGAAACATGATTCCGCTAAACATTTCGCGAACAATATGGACACTAGTATCAAAAGTTTCGTCTTGATGCCAGCTATCATTTCTACCCTGTGTGCAAAGTCGCAGTTGCGACTGGAAGCCGCGGCCGGAGGTCAAAGGTCACGCGCGGGCCTTTCTTTGCCTGGCTTGTAGCTACTAAACCATAAGTCGCACAATCGTAATTTTTATTGCAATGTCTCCGTATTATTGCAGGCTTTCATGATAAATATTTTTATTGGTGATTTTTTTCAGGTTTATGCTAAAAATTTAGTTTTTTCGTAAAAAGTGATCTGTGAGACTTTAGTTTTACATCATTTGCTTCGAAATGAGCACGAATTTCTAAAAATATATTCTTAATATATCGAAAGACAATTTTGTCTTGAACACGATAATATTTTCAAATCAGAAATCTGATCGGATTTACGCAACTGGCAGCCGTTCGCAGTGCGTGGGGTGTGGCAAAAACGCGCTTTTTCGTGCAAGAATGGCATATTATCGCAAATGGTGAAAACTACGTGCAATCAGAATGGGGTTATTTTGTCTTAACTAATTTGAGAACAGGCTGCACACTGGTATCAAAAGTTTCGTCTTGATGTCAGCTATCACCTCTACCCCGTCTGCAAAGCGGCAGTCGCACCTGAAGGGCGGGAACGGAGGTCAAAGGTCACGCGCACCGCGCCTCATTGCAAAGCGTATATCTCGGCAGATCCAACGACAATGGTCACGACAATGATCACAAGAACTAGTCAATGCTGAAATTTTAGCAGGACTTAGAACTTTGGTGAATATCACCTAAACAACAACAATGGGCTCAACAGTGATCACAATAATCTGGTTAATGATTTAATTTTCAGAGAATTTAGAACTTATGAGAACTGAACCAGCCAAAAATACAATCCTTGAAGCTATCAATGGCCTTATGGTGAGTTATTATTTTTGGCATTTTAATAAAGGGTTAATACTTAAAATACACGATTTCTTTCCTCATTTTAGAGCTTGTTACCTCGCGGTAACTAATGAAGTTTTATCGGCGATGGCTTGTGAAAAGATAATTGGACATGCTGTGTTATTTGTCAATCCGAAACGAAGGTTCGATTGAGGGTAGCTTCCCATTAAGGTATCGCCACACTTCGAGATTGAGCGCACGAACGCGAAAAAAATATGTCCTACACAGAATGCAATAAACATGGGAATACTGCATGCTATGTCGCAAAAAGTGAACACGCAGCTTTCCAATCAGAAGTGTTGAAATAAACTTTTCGGACGTCTGATTCAATGATATCGCTCTCTGTGACAGATGACACGATGCACCCTCACCTACCGGGAATATGCGATGTAATGTTTCGAGAAGGAAAGTACCATCCTAAGTGGTACTCGAAATGTAATAGGACTAATCACAATAAGCAAGGAAATGCAGAAGACTCTGAAGAGAGAGGTTTCCTTGCCCTTATCGCTGAGCTGAACACCGGTCTAGCGAAAGGTGAAATATACTCACTAGACTCAGTTTGGAACAGATATGTAGAAATATTGTGCAAATTCAACGTGAAATCTGGAATTTATCATTGTAAAGATTTAAGGGCCGATTGCAGAGTGTGCAGAATTTGTTCTTCCACGTCGAATAAAGGTGTCTTATATAACTCTTATAAATTAACTCTAAAGCATATTGGACTGGAATTAACTGTGCATCTAGAGTCCCGATCAAGAGATGTCGTGAATTTGTCACACAATGCTGGACGCTGCTTTGGCTTCGAAAGTGTCAGGCGTGTGGACACTTCAATCGCCAAGGGTGTCTCTTGAAAAGTACCAAGAAGATGGGGTGGTTATTGTGCCAAGCAAATTCAATAGTTCTGAATTTCTCGGCTATGTTCGATACGCAAATGACAATATCAATATAAATGAAGAAACTAGAGATGGCAAAGGGACATTGAGTCAGACAGCAGCTTTACCGGAAAAGCACTCTGGATGAAAGTAACCCGCCTGCCAATGAAATATTTACTTGTTGGAGATCGTTCAGTCCTCTGCCCACCGGGACTAAACGAGCTTCTATCATCGAAATATGGCTCATTTTTAATTTCACACCGTTTTGTTTATTAGTTCAGTAATAATTTAGAAAAAAAAAACTCCAATATTAATTTAAAAAATACACAAACCATATATAAATATTAAACAATATCTTGTGATCATGATTGTGATAAGAAGACTTTCCTGAAAGAGTTAGATCCCGAGATACACGCTTTGCAATGAGGCGCGGTGCGCGTGACCTTTGACCTCCGTTCCCGCCCTTCAGGTGCGACTGCCGCTTTGCAGACGGGGTAGAGGTGATAGCTGACATCAAGACGAAACTTTTGATACCAGTGTGCAGCCTGTTCTCAAATTAGTTAAGACAAAATAACCCCATTCTGATTGCACGTAGTTTTCACCATTTGCGATAATATGCCATTCTTGCACGAAAAAGCGCGTTTTTGCCACACCCCACGCACTGCGAACGGCTGCCAATTGCGTAAATCCGATCAGATTTCTGATTTGAAAATATTATCGTGTTCAAGACAAAATTGTCTTTCGATATATTAAGAATATATTTTTAGAAATTCGTGCTCATTTCGAAGCAAATGATGTAAAACTAAAGTCTCACAGATCACTTTTTACGAAAAAACTAAATTTTTAGCATAAACCTGAAAAAAATCACCAATAAAAATATATATCATGAAAGCCTGCAATAATACGGAGACATTGCAATAAAAATTACGATTATGCGACTTATGGTTTAGTAGCTACAAGCCAGGCAAAGAAAGGCCCGCGCGTGACCTTTGACCTCCGGCCGCGGCTTCCAGTCGCACCTACGACTTTGCACACAGGGTAGAAATGATAGCTGGCATCAAGACGAAACTTTTGATACTAGTGTCCATATTGTTCGCGAAATGTTTAGCGAGAATTGCAAATTTGGTTGCTGGCTCCTAGACTACCATTGGAAATACGAATTAATTATAACAACAGAATCTTCTGAACAATTTATTACCACTTAAAATTCTGTGGGTAAAACACAGACCTTGCAGCACGCATTGGAAAAAGCTAAAGTAATGCAACTTTTCTCTGCATAAAGCAACCTCGTGTTTGAAACTAAAAATAAACGAACTCAAAATTAAAAAAAAAAAAATGAATTCTGTCATCTTAGAATGTGATCTTTCAGCTTTAATTTGATATATGTAGCTTAGTTCTAGCACTAGTTTGAGAATTTTGTACTTTGGACATTCTCTCGTGGACAGACCCCTATTTAAAAAGCTATGCATCCAAACTATGTACCTGAATAATTTCTTAATCAACAGGACTATCAACACCGTAGTTTTTAAAATAAAACTCTGTAAGTTTTGGTAACATTTTGTTCAACCATTCGCTTTGGTTGAATCTCACTCTTTCGATATACAATCCTTCCATGCATCCACGAAAGATCACACCCTAGCAGACCGCTAATTGCCAGCTGTCCCTGAATTTGATAAGAAAAGTTGTGTGTGGTGTTCAGACGGGTAGGATTGGAGCTGCGATACGGAGCAAGGTGCGATATGTCGCACGCCCTGCTGCACATTTAAGAAAAGATCTTTAGCTTTTGCCATTCTCAATTTCTAGCAGCCCATACTGACCAGTGGCCTCATCAAATACTAGCCTGTCAGGGCTAGCCCCAAGGAAGGGGACTCCTGGGTTGACGCACATTCCGGTTTCAAAAACAACGCACTTTTTTTGGCACTGTAAATCAGGACTGCGTCAGGCTCATTTTCGAGTCCCACCTGCATGTAGTGGGATTGATATCCGCGCTGGGGGCTGAAAATTCCCTTCAGCAGTGATGGTGTAATGGGTGCCATCCTTTTGACAATCGAGCCGAACTTTGAAGCTGTGATGCGTGACTTTCTTGGCTCAAACCAAAGGTCATTGCTACTTTGACCCCTAGTGCAGAACTCCAAATCATGTGCCTCCTCCAGAGAAAGCCGACAATCTTCCAGCCTGCTGTCGTTCACATCAAGCAACGAGTCCTGCCACAATACCGATAAGGGGATGTGTATCCTATTTTTACTAACGTTTGTGGAAGACACTTCGGGCAAGGGCGGCAAGAGTGCTGGCTCTTGCCTTCCACTGATCCAAAATGCTGTTGCATTGACGGGTATAAAATGGTTTGCAGCAATTGTTTCTTCCAGCAATGCCATCTCTCCATCCTCAGCCAACTCTGTCAGAGCTTTTCGAGAGGTGTCCACATAACGAAGAGCTTCGACTCGCGCTTGACGTTCCTTGTTAGATGGTAGATCGGCTTTTTTCTTTTCGTCTGGTTCGTATTTGCTAAATGTCAGATCTTCAAATAAGATCGGGCACGATATATTTTTTTTTAACAGCCTGTGCCCCAAGTTCTTAACATCTCGGTGCATGCTGGTGCCGATTCCTCAGAAATAAAGCTTGCTTCCTCTCTCACAAAATCAAGCAGAAGCCACAGCAAGGCAAACACATGCTTGAAGACTCCCCCTCGTCCTGCCTTACAAAGGCAGAAAGCTCGGTCTATTGCACCGTTGTACAAAATTGAGGCTTTCACTCCATAGGTTAGATTATACCTAAACGATGGCAAGCACACACATTTAACGTAAATACAATTCTCTGCATAATGAAGTAGCACTTTTGTGATTTTTTTGGCTTTAAGGCGGTTCTAGCAAGACGCTATGTATAACGGGCCATAAGACCCTCGCTGTCTAAACTTCGAAATATGCAGTTTTGAAAGGAAATAACCTTTGAACCTGAAAAAGTATAACACCAAAGTGCAGGATTTATCAAAAAATCATGCTCAAATCCAAATTTCACTGAGATACACGCATTTAAAAGGGTTAGATTTCTGGCGATAGCATCAGAGTAACGGTTGTAGATAGAAATACGAAACTTTTTCACAGCCTCGCCAACACCTTGCTCCTAGGTGTGGGCTATCAAGCAAGTCATTTTGAGCCTAGGGCTGTTTAGTGGAATTATTTTTGTCACCCTCTGCATTTTGTTTTCACGAAATACTAGTCTTAGAAACGTCATAGAAGAATTTTGAATAGACGAGTAGTTTAAGGATGTTACGATTGGTTTGTGGTCTGATTTTCAATAATCTAGTGTTATTGGTTTGGGCAATGCTATCGCCACAAAATTTAACCCGTAAAACCAATACCTGGCTGAAATCGACACCGCCCTTGAATGTCTCGCGATCTTGGCTCGCACTCGTAATCAGTGCGACAGTTAAGTTGTTTATAAACACAATTTATACTTTATAAGCTTATAACTAAGCTTTTCAACGCTCATGCAATAAGCAAGTGCAAAAGACTGCTGATCACTTGATAGCTTTTCATATAAGCTCTAATCCTTTGCTAAAAGGCAATTAAATTTTTAAATCTTCTATGGAGTGTCACGAAACCACAACAATGTTTGTATACTCAACCAGATTAGAGAGAGACGGACTTATGGCCCGTTATACATAGCGTCTTGCTAGAACCGCCTTAAACATACGGTAACCCGCAGAATAGTGTGTTTTAGCACCACTTTTTTCACTGTGTACTTCAATACACAAATCACTGAAGTCTGACGGGAATCTTTTCATCATCTTCGTCCAGCCGCCTTTGGGAAGATCAAACGATGATGATGATGATCTATTCTTCTCTTGAAGTACTCTTCCTGAAAAAGAACATAAGATAGCGTTACTTAAAATCGGCTTTTGTTGCAATTGGTTGCAGGTAAAATGATGAGATACATAACCTACACGTTGTTGTTTGTATCCACCATTAAACCACCTGAATGTTAATTTTTCAATGTAAGAATATGCTTAGATTGTTTGCACTATATCAAGGCATGAGTGAAGTTGTTATTTTATTGGTTACCTGTCATCGTTTCGGCGTAAGATCGAGTAGCAGCGAATTTTTCTGAATCTCAGCATGCATCGCCCGCCCACCATGACTGCGGGTAACTAACTTAAAGAGGACGCAGGTTCCGAATTGCTCCGCTAGATGGTGCGTGAATTTTTAAAATGGACTATTTTGACATTGAAGATTTTAAGAAAATTATTTCCAAGTATACCATCGTATTTTATTGGAAAATTATCGTCTACTACGTGAAACGTATGACGATAATGGTGATTATCGATTCCCACGTCTAGATAACAATACCCTTTAATCGCTATTGGATTGTCCTTGCAATCGATGCCTCTTAGCATCACCTTGTTATCATTGTAACATAGTGTGTTTATTTTCATTTTTCCGAATTTTATGATCGATATGTCAGCCCCAGAATCCAATAAAAATGATCCCTGACCATTTTCTAATTGGTTTGATTTTAAGTTGACATATGTTGTAATCGCCTTGTGATCGCCTTGTTATGTGAATTCGACCTGAGTTTGATTGGTAGTCCCCGATGCGGTCCTGATCGTGGGACGGCTGGAGTTTAAAGATTTAGAGTGCAAATTGCTAGAGTTCGAATAAGATTGACTTGGACGAGAATTTGGTTGCTGTGTTTGACGCAAGTTATGATTGTAAGCTCTTTTCCGACACTCACTAATCTCGTGCCCAGGTTTCTTACAGTAATTACATATTTTATGTGAATTTGCGCGCGGCACAGGGAAATTCTGTTTTGATGAATACGAGTTAGCGATATGGCGCACGTTTTGAAACGAATTTTGCTTACTTTTATTAAAGTAGCAGTTAAATGTTGTGTGCCCTGATTTGTTGCAGTTGTTGCAGTGTTTTGTAGCAGTTGGGTTGATATTCTGATACTTGAAGATTTCGTATTTGGAATTTTGCTCTTGCTCTTCGGCTAATGCAATAGAAATTGCATCCTCTGATTTGACTAGAATCGAAAGATTTTGGTTCAAACCACAGATGAATACATTCAAAGCTTGCAATTTAAGAAGATTTGTACGTGCGTAGCATGCATCTTTACTAAGTGAACTTTCCAAGGTATTAACCAATCGTATGTAACAGTTCTCGATTTTAGCTGCATTCGACCGCACATCTTCCTTAGTGTGCTGTGAACACGAACTCAGTTCTAATTGCCACTGAGCTGCAGTTCGTTTCTCTGAGTAAGCTTCTAGCAAGTACGATTTTAAGCTATCCCAGTCGGTAAACTCTCGATTTCGAATTAAGGACCTAGCATTGTCAGTGATTTTTGTTTGTATGATGCAAAATAAAATAGCTTTTTGCTCGTCTTTGACTATGTTATATGCTTTATCGCAATTATCTATGAACTCATATATCTTGGCTTTAGTTCCGTCAAAACAAGTTAATAACCTTTCTGCAAGTTCGACAGAAACCTTCGACATTTTTTTTTAAATTTTGTATGCCTAATGAGACCTTTTAATATTTTTAAAACAATCCCGGGCGACGTGTCCTCGGCGGTGACACGAGTCACACTCGGGCCGGAACGGCCGACCGCATTCCCGCTGCAAATGGCCCATCGCGCCGCAGTTGTTGCATTTCGGGATGGATCCTTGATTCCTAGTCGGACTATTCTGTCTATCCCCCACTCCTGCGCCACTGTTTGTTTGGTAACTGCCCCTGGGCTGGTAATTTGAGGACGGAATGACCCGCGGTTCGCTAAAACGGGGTTCACTAAACCGTGGGCGCCATCCATAGGAGTTATAGGCTGGATCAGCTTGCGGGTATTGCGCGGATTGTTCAGGAAGCGGTCTGCTATAGCGTTCGCGCGCCTGGTAGTCCTGCTGCCTGTAAACGTTACCGGTAGGGGCGGGTATCGACTGGTTGGACCTGAGAGTACCCCACGACCCGGTATTCCTATTCTCCCACCGCCTCCTAGGCATGTCTCCCCTCCGTGGCTCGGTCCAGGTACAAACTGGGTTCGCCCGGTTCCCTTCCCCACTGTCAAAGTTTACATGTGCCGCATACACATTTTTCGAAGCCCCCGCAACCAACTCATTTTTCTCCTCCGCTTCTGCGGTACTCACGGCTATCTCAAACGTGGCCGGTTCCTTAGACAGAACATATCGTTTGAACGACTGCCTAATACCATGGAGGAATTGCTTCCTCAGTGCCTCATCAAACAATTTCTTCCGTATTTTATTCTCTGCCTCATCGCTCCCTAGCTCTAACATTCCGCTACTCTCAACGAGCAACCTAGCCGCATAGCTGGCCACCGCTTCACCCGGCCTCTGTATGCAACTCCTGAATTTCTGCTCGGCGAATTCGGGGTATACTTTTGGCTGAAATGTCTCTTTGAGTGTTGTCTGAAACCCGTCCCATTTGAGATCGGCGTCGCTCTCCAACTTCGCAGTGATATACGCGCGCGCTTGTCCTCTCACCTTTAGTCTAGCGATACCAAATTTCCTAGCTTCGTCCCAATGCCCTACCGAGGCTGCAACGTCTAAAGCTTGTAGGAAAGCAGTTACCGACTGCGTTCCGGGTTCTCCCGAGAAACATTCGATCATCGATATCACCCCGACCACATCCGACACGACGGCCGGTTGCTCGTCGCTCGACATTGTAACGGATCCACCAATAGTTCGTTGCGTAAATACCCCTTAGTGATCTGGACCCCACAATCCCGCCAAAATCAATCATGCGTAATCAAATTCGACTCACCCCGTGCCATGGCCGTGAACCCCCCGGCGATCTGCAGCCGGCTGCCACAAGCTCCGCGCGGCGACGCGCTCCTTCCTGGACCACGGACGACGACTGTGTGCGGTCGCCCGGAGTCGCTCAGTGCGAGACCTCCTGCCAGTGGCGCTCCGCCCGGATTCCTACAGTTCCGTCTTCTATTCTTCGCAATTCTTCGAAAAACTTAATTCCTTTTTGTTTGCTCCTTCCGTGTGTTCTTATTGTGGTAATTCTTTTGAAGTCTTCGGATGCCGGTAACGTAACCGCTGCCACCACTGTAACGGATCTAATTCCGTTATAGAAAGGTAGTAGGTAGTAGTAGTCTTTATGAGTCTAAAAGTTATAGTGGATTGGAAACTTTATTATGATCTGGCTTAACAATTAGGACACGTCTAGTCGCTGTGGTGGTAGTAGTAGTTCTCCCGTTGGTCTCGGCGGTGTAGCTCCCGCTAGCTACTGCTTTTACATGTTAAGTCAGCATTATGTGTCGTGGCCGTGTACCGAGCTGTGGCGTGATCAAGGTATAGGTACAAGGTACAAGAGGAAGTACAGTCTGATCTGTTACTTCGTTACAACACACGTATCGAATATGACTCACAATATTAGTTGCATGATGCCCATTGTAGACGACTTGACGATTCTCTGCTCGACGACTTTGACGGCTTCGACGACTTTGACGACTCTGACAACGATTTTGACGACTTCGACGACTTTGACGATTTTGATGATTTTCAGCACGACGATCTGACGACTTCGACGAATTTTGCTTCACTTATTCACAATTTAATGATTTCACAAAAGTCCATCATTTATCTATATCTATCCCGCTTCTGACACCAGTTTTTGAAATGTAATGGACTTGTTGGACGTGAAGGTTTGAATCATGTTAATATATTTGTGAATTAGTTGGATTTAAACAATTTATTGCTATCAACGGATTTGTGGAGATGAGTTGTGGTAGATGTAGCGTCGTCGAGCTCCTGGTTGCAACTGACTTTTGTTTCCCGACACAAGGGTGCATACATGTTTATAATAAGATTCGTGGAGTAGCAGAGATATACAATTGAGAAAGTTGACATTAAATGGTTGATACAAAAAGGGTGTGGTTTATATAAACTAAGACATCATAATAATATTGAGAATAGACTGTTTTGAGAATTAGAGTGCTCTTGAAAGGGAGGATGCTTATAGCAAGTAAGGGATGATATTAGTAGGTAACAGTCTGTTTAGGGTGGATGCAGATGTGTACATTACAGCTGGATGGGATGGCAATTTGGGCAATGTTTACTCAATGATACCAAAAAGGCGCCTATAAGCTTTATTCACATCCAAATTGTACGTGCTTGCGTGCTTGCGCTTGAGGATTTTACAAGTGCATAACTTTTTCTGCTTTATTGTTTTTCTTGCCGAGTATCGATTTCCGCAAGTTGTTGTTTCACTTTTAACGAAAGCGTTGATCATTACGTTGAGTCATTTATCAATAAAAATTTACTGGCATCCCTCACATAACGGACAGTCGTCGGGAACTCTTGAATTTCTTGCAATTGCTCAATTCGTATAGAGCTGCCAGATACGCAAGTATAAACACCTCGCATCAGGTCTTCTGGCCTCTTGGCAGCTCGCTGCATGCCTTACTGGCCACTATTGCCGACGAATGGCAAATACATTTAAATAAAATTACATGTGGGACATCTGCTTTCAGGTGACTGTATAAAGAATAATGATCCCCCATCATTACAGTCGGCCCATCACACGCCATTACAGTCGGCCCATCACACGCCATTACAGTCGGCCCATCACACGCCATTACAGTCGGCCCATCACACGCCAAACCAACTATGTTCTGTTATGGTATACCTATCTTTGGATGTGAAGCACTCTTTGAATGCTACATACAACTTAGCTGCAGATCCATCTTTGGCATCCAGCTGGACTAGTTGCAGCTGTTGAGTTTGAATCTGGGTCGGAGGTGGCGATGCATATCTTACAAGAATGCAAAGATTTTTCTTGTTGGCCATATCTGCACTTTCGTCAACAAGCACGGGAAAGACAGTCTGTTTGAAAATAATAAGATGAAGATTTCCATTCCATTCCATTACATTAAAACATATTATAAGCACCAGCAGTATTTGCTATTACAGAGGTTAGGTTGCACACCGTTTTGAGTATTTGAACTTGGTCGTCTTTCTCAACCTTCACCACAATTTTCGACAAAATATGGGTGCATTTGGTTCTCTTCAATGTCAGATCTGTGACGACTTGTTGATCGGAACATACTTCTTGCAGCAGTGATATTAAGGTGGTCAACTGTGTTCAAACTTCAAAGCAATATTGTGATCTGCACAAAATGCAGCGAGCTTTATTTCAGCTGATTGCACTCGCTCTTTATGTAGTTTTAAGCGGAGTTTTTCTTCATCGTTTGGATGGCTCAGAATTGAAACGGTGTAAGTCATCAAATGTGATTGCTGAGATTATCGATGTCTTGTCGCAAAGACAATTTAAAAATTATGACAAAACCAATCTGTAGTATATAATTTTTTAAATTTAGAAATTAGATGTTGCTTTCCTAATAGTTTGTCTATTTTGAAATTTCCTTACCCCAACAACCCCAAAAATGACACTGAAGTCCTAATTGTGTACCTACTTTGTTTTTGCACTGAAAATTTTTCATGGAAATGACTCAGATTTTGAGATTTGTTGGTATTTGTGTTAACTAACGTAAGGAACATTGAGTACCTACAGTCTCATTATTACATCCGTAAGAATGTCAGACGGAGCGTCAATCAAAGTCATTTTCAACGTCACACTCGTTCCTTCCATCTCGATTGGCTTTTTATAACGTCAACCGATGACCTGCTGGGATAAATTTCAGCAAATCGATTTTGGACAGGCGCTAAAAAGTTACCTATCTTATATTTAACCAGATATTTTGACAAATTGTTCAATTTTTTGGTATGGTTTTGGTAAGGCAATTATTGGTACCGTATCAATTATAAGAATTGAGAACAATAGAAACAACTTGTTTCAAGTTAAGTTTAGAGAAATGCTTAACCGTGCATGTCATAATTTGACTTAGGGGTGTTGAACGATTATGATTTTAAAATCGATTACGATTACGATTATATCTGAATGAAATCGATTAATTAATCAAATTATTTCGATTATTTAAAAAAAATAAAAAAATATTAAGTAGGTAGCTAAAATTTCGCTTTTTCTAGCCCTGGACTCTGTCTAGTTAATTTCCTTAATTTATATTCAGAGAGGGTATCCCTAACAAATAAAAGACATACAAATTTATTTAAAAACTTAAATATTGATTTTATTTAGGAAACACAAGAGTTGCAACTTGCATGTGTAGTCACTTCGTTGGTAAGTAGTTAGCAACTTAGCAGGCATGATATTGACATATTGTCATCGCACTGATAGCATTAAACTTGCTGTTAACAATATATTTTACTTATTAGATATTAATCTTTTTGCCTGCGTACTACATTAGCCAAGGATCTCTGTTTCACCATCAATTAAGGCCAGAGTTTTGGATTCCTTTTGCAGGAAATTGTTGAGAAACATGAAATTGTTAACATTATCCCCACTAAGTTTGGCGCGATTCTTTTTAACGATGTTACCTCCTGTACTAAAGAGCCTCTCTGAAGGCACACTGGTTCCAGGGATGGCTAAGAACTGTTTAGCTATGCAAGAAAGATGGGGGTATTTCCTGCAGTTACTTTTCCACCAAGCTAGTGGGTCCTGCCTGGTCCATTAGTATCTCCTTCTTGGTCTGATATGAGGAGCATAGTTTCAAAAAGAGTCATTGGCAGTCACCTTCATTCTCAGATAATGACAGATATCGTGTAACACGAAGATCGCACGAGGATGATTTTTTTGCAAACATGATTATTAGGGGGGAAAATAGTTCAGTTAAAGTAAGTAAACTCTTTCTTAGAAAATAAATTGGTTTCTCTGAAATCGAATTTTAAAATTTGGACATACCTATGTCTATTTGAAACAATGCAAAGGACATAACTCATTTTGTTTGTAAAAAAAAAAAAACTTGATCTAATTTTATTTATTTATTTTTTATTGTGCAAATATCTATTTCAATCATCATCAACATCAATCAACAGTTTTCAATCACTTCATTTTTACAAAATCAAGACTCCTGGCTCCTCCTCTTCACAATCGCATGCTTCTGGATTGACGCATTCTTCTGGAGTGTCTTCCTCGTCGCTTGTCTCGGCTGTTTCACCCTCAGTGTCTTCCTCGTCGCTTGTCTCGGCTGTTTCACCCTCAGTGTCTTCCTCGTCGCTTGTCTCGGCTGTTTCACCCTCAGTGTCTTCCTCGTCGCTTGTCTCGGCTGTTTCACCCTCAGTGTCTTCCTCGTCGCTTGTCTCGGCTGTTTCACCCTCAGTGTCTTCCTCGTCGCTTGTCTCGGCTGTTTCACCCTCAGTGTCTTCCTCGTCGCTTGTCTCGGCTGTTTCACCCTCAGTGTCTTCGCTAAGGATCTGAAGGTACCATTCCCAGGCCGGCTCTTGATTCCAGGCTTCTCCAAACATCTTCGCCAGACGCGTCTTGACGTCTTTTTTTTTTCCTTGAATGGTAGTACCTAGCGGGATAGTTTCCACGCTCAGCCCACTCTCGATGCTTTTCCGTGGTTTTACCACTGAGACGAATTTGACATCAGGATCGTCAACCCGGTATGTTAACGCCGTCTTTATGGTAAGCGTTAGTTTCCCGCTTCGTAAGTTTGGTCGGCGAATCATTATCCGTTTCAACTCGCGGATACCAACAACTTTCTGCAGCGTATCTGCGAGTGACTTGATGTTTAGGATAGACCAATCCACACCTAGAATTTGCAAATCACCTACCTCGCGGTAAATCGCATGGTAATTTTCCGGGAGGAAGATTTCGGCTTCGACTCGGAGCTTTTTTTCGACTTGGCCAAATACCCGATCAGCTGGCAAGTAAGAGTGTCCCCTAACCGGAAAAACAAGAAGGATGTCACGGGCAGTGCGTGGAGCCTCCTCCAAAAGCCACATGGTGAGGCAATGAACAATGTGACTGTTTTTGTTTTGGCCCCCGCATCCGTCTGCAAACAACCGCACAGTCACATGCGGTGACTGTGCGCCGCACTGTGCCGCTTGATCTTTATCAAGCGGCAGGTTTGTCAGGAAATGCAATAGCGCCGAACCAATTTCCGTGCACCCACGACCTCGGTCCAGGTTGCTGGTTGTTTCGTTGCAATATCGGTGGTACAGAACGAGTAAAAAAGTGCGTAAAAGGTAAATAAACACAATACAACTGTAGATGTACACACAGGGAAAAGGCATGATTTTAAACTTTTTAAACAGAGGACGACACGAGTCCTTATAAAATATTTCGCTGCAAGGATCTTGGCTTGCTTTTGCCATGATACGAATCGCCTTTTTCTGGAGTTTAAAAATTCTTGTCGCTCGAGATGAGCACAGGCTAAGAGCACAGAGCTCTTAGCACAGGCTAAGAAACTAAACCAACTGACTGAACTAAATAGGTAGCTGATATTAATATCCTCGTTATCTTTGACTCGCCTTTCAATTTCTGTACATCATCTTCGCTTTAGCCCCAATCTGAAAGCGTGCACATTTTTTATTGCATGTATTAGGTGTATTGTATACCATTTACGTTTAATCTTACACTTGAATTTGCTCTAATGTAGCTCAGAGTATTCTACTGAAAAAAATCTAAGCTTGCGTATTGAACGTAGACTTTAAATTTTAAATTTCAATGAAATTAAGCCTATAAAGATCCCAAAAAGTGAACAAACGAGCTGCTTGATAGCATGATAATGAAGTAAAAAGCAATAATTTGAAAATTTATTTGAATACACAAATTTGAAATAATGGAAGCTACGGATCAAGTTGTGCCTGGAAACAAAGTTGCAATAACTTCGATTGCAATATAGTTCGAATATCGAATATCGAAACAACTGTCATGCAATTGTTTGTTGACTTTTTGTGAGCTTGAACAGTCGGAGTGGCCAAGGTTGTAAAACTTTTCAGGGAATCCATCAAACATCCCTCAAATTCGCTGAATGGCTGTTTGCTACGTTTAGTGACGGGCGTACTCGAGAAACATTCCCTTTTAGCCTTCGATGGCCCGGCCACGGCTGACTCCGGGGAGGTGACATCTCCCTCTGCACCAGCTAGTGGTAGATCCTCGACATTTTCAGTCATCGTCGGTGTTTGTCGCTGATAAAATAGATGTCAAGCTTTCCTGAACACTTGCAGGGCGCTTTAGCACCTTGCCTGAAGTTCTAAAAACAAACAATGATGTTCAAGGACCAATATAAAATATTTCTGACCGCCTGATCGTTCAATTGAACAGCAGCTTCTAAAATAACAAAAACAGAGTTCACATCAACCTACTTTCGTTGCCAGACTACTCCTTTGAGGAACATCACGGCCTGCAAATGGGGCCATCAAACACCCGTGGCTGCTCCTGATCCTGATGGTAAATCACCCATCCTCAGCATCCTCGTGAAGCGGTTGCGGAGTCGCCGCTAATCCGCTTCGATAGTCGCCACTAGTAAGGGAGTACTGTTTTAGATTTTTCTGATTGTTCACTTCAAAACTTGCAATTCCATTAATTAACTTATATCTTACCTTCCTGATGCACGGCCTCAGATATGGTGGCCCAAGCATTTGTTTTTGTCTCGTGCCTGAGTTGTCCCACAAAATGGGGAACTGATGAACGAGAATGAAGTTCCCGTCCGAATTTTCTTCCCCGTCTTCATCAATATTCAACAAATGTATTGCTTTAACCTCAAAACACTGCTCGGTGCTGCCACAACACTATCGGTTTGTCTTCTCACCTGGACAATCGGCACCCGCCAAGTTTAATAGAGAATACTACTCTGTGATTGGTTCGACACCAGCGCAGTGTACAAGGAAGTTGAAATAATGCTAGATAAAGAGAACTCATTGAAATTTAAGGGACAAGATTCCGAATCAAGGGTCCTTTTGGCAATGAAGCTGAAGCACAATTTGTCTTGTGCACTCTTGGCCGTGCTATTTAGGATAAGCCAGCGCTCTGTTTCCTCATATTTCAAAAACACGTTAGTTGTTTTGAAACAAAGACAACTTACCTATTTTAGCTCCACACTAAAGTACCGAATGCAAATTCCTAGCATTTTCCGTACCGTAATATCGGTAGATTCATCTATTATTAAACTATATTTTTCATTGCCTAGTACCTCTTTGGCAAGACTATCACAAAATTGTGGACCCACAAGATTGGTAACAAGTTCCGTACATTTTGCACGACGAAGCTGAAGTGTGGCTGTCTTTTTGTCTTGAAGCTGGGAGCACACGGATGACAGATGGTCCACATACTCAGAGACGTGTCAACTGCAGTAAATACTGCTCAAGAGAAAAAGAGAACTCATTGCAATATAAGGGCCTAGATTCCGAAATAAGGGTCCTTTTGGCAATCATGAAGCTGAAGCACAATTTGTCTTATGCACTATGCTATGCTATGCTATTATGCTTATGCTATTTTAAATAAGCCAGCGCTCTTTTTCCAAAACATGTTACGTTGTTTTGAAAGGGCAAAGAGGGTTGCCACAAAGTAAACAGAGAGTCAGATCATTGGATGTCTTGCAGTTTCCTTCAATGGACTGCTAGAGATAGACTTGACTTGACTCCCCTTCCACAGAAAGGGTAGTGGAAGTAACTCATTCCTCCTCTCTAAGTGTAGAAAGGCCTGCCTACAATTGTCTTGAACTCTCCCACTTTCTGCTGCAGACCAGGGGCAAGACTGTACCTCTTTGCTTCCTCATTCAGGATTATTATCTTAACTGAGATCAAGCAAGCCACTCTCTCCTTTTCAGTTGATGTTTTGGACTCGAGGGAAATTCGCTGATGGTTCTTTGGATTAATCCAAACCTCGTTTGGGTGCTCCTTCATGCGCTTCTTGTGGCAACAAGCTTCTGAAACTCTGCCTGAAACACAAGATGCAGGAGACACAATCTTTTGCAGATTGTGGCCAGAGTCTTGGGTATCATAGAGGAGAAAACAGGAGTCTGCATAGCCGGAGGGAGAGAGTGTGCAGGGGAGGTCGTTGGGAGCTTTGAGGGGATGCAATGGGCATCACAGAGCATCACAGTTATCGCAGCAAAACATTGTGCAACCCTTAGGAGTGTTACATCAGTGTGGAATTCAGGTCTGGCCACCGTGAACTGGTATCGAGTTATGAGTCTGGAAATTTCTGCTTTCAGGATCTCTGTCGACTTGGTCTGAATCTTGCTGACCTTTGAACCTCGTACTATGTATATTATTACCACGGTGAGGACATCTTCGTGCAAATTCTTCTTGTTCTTTGCAAGACCCAAAGATGTCTTCTGAACAAGAGAGAAACAATTCCTTGATATGCTGCGTGCTTGATCAGCTCTGTGACTTGTTCAGCATTGATGGCTGAGGCAAGACTCTCATCCACTTCCTTGAGCCATAGCTAACTGAAATCACATATTTTTTACTATACCAGCCCTCTTCAATTCACGACAATAGCGTAGAGTAGTGGGAGTCAACTTTCCCGGTATTTGCAGTTCTAAATTTACTCACTGCGGCGCGCTGCTCGCACCTTGGAGATGACTGATGAATTTGTTTTAAAAATGGCGGAATTTTTCGAATATTTGTCTTTTTCTGTATTTTTCTTGAAACTCCTATTCATTACGTCCTAAAACCGTAAGTTATTAATAATTTAGTGAAACGGGAATTGTTTATAGATATTGAATTACATTCTCACCTCAATTTCCAGCAATTTATGAATTAGAAACTCTAATGACGAATTTGGTGGGCCATTTGTTGGGCCACCGCTTACTGAATTTTGCTAGACGGATTGACATTCAGCACGCGGTGGTTTGACCCGCCATGTGCTGCCACCTACCAGTTTTAAAATAGAACTAGGATTCCTTCAAAAAGTCGAATTGGAGAGGGCTGGTATAGTAAAAAATATTTTAGTCCAGTTGGCTGTGCTTGAGCACAGCATCATTCTTTTGATCTTTCTCCTACTTCTCCTTTATAGCCAGGACCCTTTGTAAGATTAAGCACAGCCAACTGGAATAAAATATTTTTTACTATACCAGCCCTCTCCAATTCGACTTTTTGAAGGAATCCTAGTTCTATTTTAAAACTGGTTGGTGGCAGCACATGGCGGGTCAAACCACCGCGTGCTGAATGTCAATCCTTCCAGCAAAATTCAGTAAGCGGTGGCCCAACTGTGGCAAGTCACAATTCACAAATCCGAAAGCAAAACCAATATGGCGGATTGGATCTGTCAGTTGAATACCATAATATTTAGAAATGAAAATAATTAAACGGTTCATTAGGGACTCATTATAGTGACCATCACGACATTCCACCGAAAATGAAACTGAAAAGTGAGTGTTATGTATTTTATTTCTTCTTGTATTGTTAATAATTCTATATAATTCTATATTAATATAATTCTATAACCTAATTTAAAGCTTAAGAATTTTGCGGCTTAGAGGCTTAGCATTCAGATACTTCGGTTTTTCGTATTTTTCAGACGTAGCTGATGCAATGCCACATAACACAGTTGGTACGAAATGCTTGCAAATTTGTTTGCTCAAGATATTTCCATGTTCCGAGTTCACTGGGCAGTTCAATGCTTTTGCAGTCTTCAAGTACGGATGGACAAGACGTGTCAATTCTTCTGCCACATTCGTTGCCTTGAGGAAAATAACCGCCTCCTGCACAAACGTTTGGACTCTTCCCAGGAGAACAACAAATGATTTCGTAGGGTAGTGCATTCCTCCTCGATCTACGTTGGAGATGAGCCCCACAAATGCCGACTGACAGCGATCAGTTGCCAATAGAAGCTCGCAGCCAGAGCACTCAGCAAGATGGACTCGCATCGATTTCAATAGAACTCCAGCTACATATGAAAGCGATGCTGTGTTCAGTGTCATCATTCCTAGTGCTGAAATTCAATACATACATGCCATTAGTATGAGTAAAATTGTGTAAAAAAGTGTATGACAATGTTATTATAATAATTGCATCTTACATTGGTTACAATCGTCGAGAAGTTCCAGATGTTGTTTGACGGAGTTTGGCAAAGATGAAATGTTCGTTGTTTCTATTGCATTTGCAGTTGATTGGCTAGATTGCAGTTTCTGTAAAAACATTGGCTGGAGTTTGCTTCCGTCCAGGTTCTGGACATTGCCAGTAGACACAGTCGACAGGAGGCCAGTTTTTAAGATCTTGTTCATTGCGAAAATCACTGCACGGGCATCTAGCATGTCATTATTTCCTGCCATGTTTCGGAGTCCTCCAAAAAATAGCTCTATTTTGTCGCTATTGAAGAGCCTCGTCAGAACAAAATGAAACCCATTTTCCAAGAGATACTTGGTGCAACAGTTGATTTTGATGTGAAATTGATTGCTGTGTACGTTTCGTTGCTCAAGAACTCTTGTTCATTGTCGAAAGAATGAATTTTGATTTCTTCGAGATATTTGGGAAACGTGCTTTCTAACCATTCTAGACGGTCGTCGTCCAAGTTAAAAAAAGCACAGTGGTCAGGGTTTCTTGATCTGTGGTGGAAATTTACGTTACTGACATTGTGAATGTTGAACCAGGATTGTATGTTTTTCATGTATGTTATTGTTGCTGATGCGTCTGTGAATGATGTTGCTTTTGAATGAGTGTATCCATAATCCATTAAATATTGGATTGACGCTATCACCGGCTCTCGGAAAATGTCGATTGCTCTTCCAACATTCATCTTCTCAAATGGTGTCGGATGGATGTGTTTTCGAGTCAAATATTTTACAGGCTTGATAACTGAGTCTGACTGTATCTCGTACAGTAATTTTACGTATTCTCCTGTGATGAGGCCATCACCATTTGACATGGTCTTTTCCAAGAACTGGGATCGTATGTTTTTGATGATGTGACATTGGTCAAAAGCTAGGAATAATCGTCTTGATGGATCAGCGGGATGCTCTACTTCGGGTTCCATGGATTTTTCATGTGAAAGTTTTTTGAAAAGAAGTTGATTAGTTTTGTGGTTGTCGGTTACCAACCGTATGATTTTGAAACCACACTGCTCTACCTGTTTAATTATTGAAACTGTAAGAGCAAATAAGTCTTTACCAGTGAGCTGTTTAGTGAAGTAGTATGCAACAGGGAGACAAAACTGAATGGTTAGTCCGGTGATTACAAAACAGAGAAGACGGTTGGCCAGTGTGCACATACTTTTTGGATTGCTTGATTTTGAAGGTTTTGGATCTTTTTTTTTTGAGCAGGATGGGAAAGATGGTGATTCGTTGTCATTCAATAATTGTATGTTTTTCACGTCTTCTTTTACAGTTTCCTCGCCAAAGAAACTATCAAGCTTCTTATCGTACTGAAGTTGCTGTTTTATGCTCATCTCATCAAGAACAAGGGAACAAAATTTGTTGTTAGTTTCCATTGCTGCTGATTCTGAAATGAGCCGATCACGAATTAATGGAGTGAACCCCGTTTCTAGAGATATATCGCCTACAAATCTATGAAGCGTAGATTTTGATGGGAGATTGATTACAGACTGTCGAGCATGGCTGTAGCCTTTTGGAGAAGAAGTTTGCCAAATTACACATGTTCGTATCGTGGCCTCACTCCATCTAGGTACATGCTTTTTGAAATTTAAAACTTGCTCTATCAAAAAATCTGCTTTTTTGCTGTTTTCGTGGTCGATCTCTCTTATAGACTTAACAAGTACATCGTTCTTCAAATCTTGTAATTCCAATTTAGTTTTTTGTAACTCTAATCTTTGGTTTCCAATTTTCTTATTTTTTTTCCAGATGTTTGTGTTCAAACATTTTATTGTTTTCTTCAGTGATGAAATCTGTTTATAGGCAACTTTTGTGGTGTATTTTTTCTTTTCTGGAGGTAGTACTATTGCTCTGTTTTTGTTATCTGAGGAAATTTCAATACTTGCGGGGTCTGAAAGGAGTGCTTCCATGCACTCAACTTCCATAGGATACACCACTTTATCATGTTCAATTACAGGCTCGGTGCATTGATAAACAATAGGCGCTGATACGATTTTGAAACCGAAATTTGGTACTGCATTTCTCTTCAATATTTTTATTTTTTTACCTTCCTTATAATCCGAGTCTTCAAAATGATCACTGCACAGGTAAATAAAGCGTCCATGAAAGGGCCGCTCGAATTTGGTTTCTAATGCAGCTAACCACTTGTCTCGGTTGAATACAGGGAGTTCATGAAAGGATTTAGCTGGCGAGGAAGTTTTGTTATTATTTTTGCAGCTTGGCACGCAGCAGTATTTCATCTACAGGAATAAGGATCAAGAGGGTATGAATATCTTAGTAATATTGCTATGTGTTATGTAATTTTGGTTTGGAGATCCTGATGTTGTAACAAACTGGCTGATTAAGCTAATAAATAAACATTATTATTATATGTTAACAAATGGCCCACCAAATTCGTCATTAGTGTTTCTAATTCATAAATTGCTGGAAATTGAGGTAATAATGTAATTCAATATGTATACACAATTCCCGTTGCACTAAATTATTAATAACTTACGGTTTTAGGACGTAATGAACAGGAGTTTCAAGAAAAATAGACAAATATTCGAAAAATTCCGCCATTTTTAAAACAAATTCATCAGTCATCTCCAAGCTACGAGCAGCGCGCCGCAGTGAGTAAATTTAGAACTGCAAATACCGGGAAAGCTGATTCCCACTACTCTATGCTATTGTCGTGAATTGGAGAGGGCTGGTATAGTAAAAAATATGTGATTTCAGTTGGCTATGGATTAAGATTGTTGTAAGATTAGAATACATTTTAACCAAAAGTTAACAAAGTAAAGGTAAAGGTAACTTCCGTAAGTAATTAAACAGCCTTCTTCAGCTTCCTTCACATTATGGGAAAACAAGTAGTTTGTGAAATAATACTATAATCTGTCAAACAAGATCTGTAAGAAGCATAATCAGCATTTTCTTCTTTCTTTGGGCACAATAGGAAAATAATCTTTACCAGCAGAATAGAGATTGTCTGCAGTATGCAACTTCATATGATCGCTGGTTACAAGGTCGGGTTTATTAACTTAATTAACTTAATTTACTTTTAATGCCTACACTCTTAAAAATTTTAGCCAAAACTCAACTCCGCGTCAACTCCTATCGGCTCTAGAAGGTGGCGGCGTTGAAAGGAGCGAACTGCGCTTCGCTCCGCGGCGGTGTGTCGTGTAATCTGGCGCTGGCATCCGTTTTCAACACCGACTCGCGGAGTTACTTCCTACCAAAAACACCGATCGACGTCGAAACCATTTAATCCGAAAGGAGTTATACTATCCGTCACGGAATTTGGGGGGGGGGGGGGGGAGGTGGCGGAGATGCGGAGAGGTGGATGGGAACACTTTTGAGAGCTACAATTCACTCTTAATGAATAGCCAGCACGCTTTTAATCAAATTTGGTATATTATTGGATTAATATCAACACAGCACATGGGGTAGAGCTCTCGCTAGCGACTCACTAGCGACTAGGGGCCTCACAGTCGCTAGTGATGGGCGGTGGTGACTGTGGTATTGTTGTTAGCGATGCTTCTACCTCTGTCGCAGATAACACTGTAGACGACTCGAATGAGCTGACCGAAATGGTCGTCCAGTTGTTCAATTCGTCGAGATGATACAATGAAAAGGGTGACTCCTCGATGTCGATCGCTTTCAGCTCAAAGTCTTTTATCCCGCCCTCTTCCACGACGAGTAAGAAAACATCTTCATCAATTGTGGAGCCATCAATGTCACACAATATTAGATGCGTTGCATCTGAGATTTTGAACTTAATCCTTCCTGAAATAAACAGTTATTGTCAGCTAATTGAATTATACTGATCGGAGTTACGAGTATCGGTATAGGTATACCTTTTCATACTGAATACAAATCACTTCAAAAAATGTAGATTTAATATAAAATATAGATTTTACAGGAGCAAGTAGAAGCACATTGCTTGCTTTGGCCTAACCATAACATTCGAGTGTTAACGTAGGTCTTTAAAAAAAAATACAGGAACAAGTAGCAGCACATTGCTTGCTTTGGCAGAATAATAAATGATAAACTCTCACTTTCTTGGCATATTTTTTACCATAATACTCCTGTGTATAAACGTAAATATAAACAAACTTAAAAATGAAGATGACTATTGCTTGCTTTGGCAGGATAATACCGAGTGATAATACTTTTGAGACTCATGTCTAGTTTCTACCAATCTTAGCACTAGTTAAAAAAAGAAATCAAATTGGGTTGAAACGTTGAATGAGCCAACGTTTTCTAACCTGTGCTACTTACTTTATCAAGGGTATCAAAAAGTTAAAGGTTAGGATAAACTAGACATGACGTCTCAAAAATATTATAAGTTACCTACTGGTTGCCTCCTGACTGCTTCATTTGCCACTCGAGCCATTTCCTGGTGAGGTCGTTCTTCTCCTGAAGGAGCCTGTTGCGCTCGTCGATAGACACCTGTGGCAACCCTTTTGGTGCTCTGCAGCACGCTCATCGCTGCGACGTGACATCTCTTCGCGCATCTTCTTCAATTCGCCAATCACGTTTCGGGGTCTTTCCCGCTTGGTACCCTTAGAGCATTTGGGTGTTGTGGATGTGGCGTGGAGGCAGAAATGTCGGCCGGATCATCGACATCCCCTTCCCCTTCGGCGGGGCTTGAAGTCCTTAGAATAATCACACCGAGTGAGCATAGAAACCAAAGCAAGCGAAGAGAACGTGTTCAGATACGACAAATTGCTTTTTATTTTTTGCATGGAGATTCAGTTATACACGGCTAAAATTTATCACAAAAATTCTGAAATTCTTTTGCAACAAACTGTTCTTCTCTACCTATCATTGAAAAATACAACAAAACAAATAGAATGGCATTAATTAAATTGAATTAATAAATTTGATAAAATAAATTGAATTAATTAAATAAAATAGAAACTGATATATTTTGAAGGGATTTTACAGAAATACAGCGCGTGGGTCACAGCAGCCACTCAATTAATTAATTAGTTATATTTACAATAACGTTATTTTTATGAGACTTTGAACATTTTTTCACTAAATTCCACAGAAAAATAACATGTAACAATATTTTTTGATTTTTTTTTTTTTCAAAGAGCAACAATTGATTCCTTTGCTCTTAAAAGAGGAACGAATAGTTGCAATGGCATCTAGGGTCGTGATCATGAACTACCTGAGGGTAGATACAAATTTCCTGTAAAAGCGGGATAAGATGGTCTGCTGTGCTTATGGCAATATTATGTTCAGCAATAAATGCAGCAAGTTTAATCTCGGCAGTTTGCACATTTTCTGCATGAAGTTTTAAGCGTTGTTTATCCTCATTGTTGCATATTTTTCCAAGCAATTGGATGACAAAAGGGCTTTCAAACTGTCAACATGTTCTTTGCCATCAGCATGACGCTTGATTTCACTGCTGCCACAGTTGAAGTTGTGACACGCAATACATTTTCCCTGTGTGTCTTCGTTTGGGATGGGCTTGAGCCAGTCTTTGAACCCATCTTGGGTGAGCCATTCTTTCTGGAATAAAAAGAGTTAGGTAGGTAGATGCAAGTAAATAAATATGAACAAAGAGGTATATTACTTCATTAATAAAAACAGTCAAACACCAATCTTACCAACAGCATCTCTTGAGTGTGTAAAGCTGCGAATATGTCAAAATCTGTTGGACACAAGACACAGCCGTGTTTGCCGAGGTGGAAGCAGACGAACTTTAGGGATCGAACTTAGGGGGACGAACTTTATCGTCAATTACGATAGGCATACCCCATAACTCTTCGTCAGTGAAATAATCTGGATACAAAATGCAAAATACAAATTAGTTGTTACATTGGGAAACAATGAGAAACGTTTGTAAAAACTGGGATTATTACCCTTGCCAAGGCTTGAGCTCGTCGCCGAATCCATTGCTAGCACTCAAAGTTTGTAGCTGCTGTTGCATTTATGACGTGAGAAATTACATTCTAATAATGAATAATAATCACTCAATATTACAATGATTTACGAGAGAATTTTAGAGAGCATTGGCGAATGCAAAAAGATTTTAGAACAATCTGACATTTGACAGCTGTGTGTATTTCATGCGGCGGCCGGGCGGCCGTCCCCCGATCGGGGTCAATTGTAACACCTATCGGGGACGATTGTAACATATGTTGTAAATCACTACAAATGTGTGGAAATAGCAATACAAGTTAATTGTGGAATACAAGTTAGTAGTACAGTACGTATAAATATAAAAAAAAAAACACAAAAAAACAATTTCAAATTTTTATTTGCATTGATGGCAAACATACATTTTTTTTGCTGGAATGCAAGATGCATGGGACCAACCCTTGCATGCGGAACACTGAAGCCAAGATTCTCCCTCTTTACTTTCTGAAAATCTTTCGTCGCAGACTAGGCAAGAGCAGTCTGTATTTAAATCTTGCGCTTTTTTGGCGGGCTTGGATACGTTTTACTTTTTTGGGGTTTTCCCCCCTGGCAACGTTCTCTTTTCTTCTAGTCGCAATCTCTATCCGTAAAAATGGCAGTCTTGCCTCTTATTCGGCCTCGGCCACTTGATATCTTCGCAAAATTTGCCTTAGGGTGTGGGCGGATGTTTTCCGGGGACATTTCAGTCACGGCTCCTACAACACCGTCAAAAACGTCAACTCCGTTTACCACTTCAACTTGGACGTTGCTTGATACTCCGTCAGGTTCTTCAACTATGTCGTCTTCGAGCACTCCGGCAACTTCGTCATCTTTGTCGCCTACACCGCCCGCGACATGAGCCATTTCCATTGGCCGATCCGTTGTTTCGGATGGGGCGAAGTCAATATCGTTAAAAATATCTCTGTTGAAAGGAAATATTCCTGTACAAGAGAAACATGACACAATGTTTCGGGGTGTCATTGGAAATGCCTGGTTGACAATAGATGGGGTGTCGTACATTGACATTCGGACTCCAGGATGCGACTTGGTCCAGCTGTCCATTGCCATGTTGATGTATCTCTTCAGAGGCCCAGAAGCTCCTCGGTCCAGTGCTTGAAGCTTATGGGAGCAATGAGGAGGAAAAGAAAGCAATACAATGCCTGTTTCACGGCAAAGGTTTATTACTTTCAGAGACAGGTCCAGGAGAAGAAGGACCCTCGACAAAAGAGTTGGTTTGGCGTGCTTGGCGAAATGTTCCATGAATTTGAGAAAGTCGTCTTCCTGCATCCAGCCGGAAACATTTCCGCTGCCGACTGAGCCAATTGGGCCATCGCGAATAAAGTGCGGCTTATACCTCACGCGTGGAAAAATAAACATCGGTGGGATAGCGCAACCAATTGCATTTATGGCACAGCAAACAGTAACCGTTGTGCCCCTTTCGTGAGACACAATCGCACCAACCTGTTTGATGCCTTTCGCAGCAACAACTTTTGTTGGTGTTTGAACAGGACTGGTCCCAGTTTCATCAACGTTGTATATATTTTGTGGTTCGAATTTGAACCTATCCAGCACATGAGACAAGTTGTCAAAGAATTTGTCAACATTGGGTCTGTTGAAATTCATTGCTCTTGCCAAACTGGTCGCTTCCGGTTTCAACACAGTAAACCAGTCGGCACTAGCCATCCCTGATACCTTCCAGTTATCTGGAGTTTTGCACCCGTTAGCTGAAGCAGACTCGAACGCAAGCTTCCTAACTTCCTTCGGAGGCAGACCATAATAAAGGTCAGCGGCTCTGAGGAGGTAAGTTGCCAGATCTTTCTCTTGCTGCAGCGACAGCACGCGATTATGTGCATTATACCCAACCGTTATCGGTGTATTATCTTGCATGTTCTGTTTCTTTTTAAAGTAACGTTGGAGGCTCACGTGACACAGGTCCCTTTCTTTAGCAGCAGCACGAAGACTGTAGCAGCCCTTTTCAATCAGTTTCACGGCAGCTTCCATCGCCTCCGCGGTGAAGCCCCGTGCAGAAGTGCGGTTTCTGTTCCTCGGCATGTTGTCCATGTAGTCTGCACGAATCACAGTTTTAAAATAATGTAGTTTGACATCTCCCTAGCAACTACTAAACTACTGAAAATAGAAGATTATCTAGTAAAAAAATGAGGTTATAGTTCGGCTTTCAACATCCAAGTGATGGGCTGTGTTCGAATTGTTTAGTACACTTTGAAGTACACTTGATCCAAGTGCACTTAGAAATAGTGTGCTTCCAAGTGCACTAGAATCAAAGTATTCGAACAACACTCGATGCAAGCGCTACCTATTGGCGATGTAAGAAAGATGGGTGACAGTGACAGCTGACAGATGACAGAAGACAGGTGTGAGCTTTGGGTGTGGGAGAGGCATTGGAGACAAATTTAGGTATAAAAAATAGGTTCTTGTATCATCGATTTCATAGATTTCATTAGTTTACCCTGTACTTATCCACGAGCTAAATAAAATAAAATAAAATACAATACAATAGCCTTCCATCAGCAAAGAATGGTCATTCAACAATTAATGATGAATACTCTGCATGCCGTCCTCGTTTGCGCTACAGGCCAAGCAGGTTTTGGGGCGATAAGGTCCCGATACTGTATTTTGAACCAGCATCAAAAAACAATAGCCCGCTTCCTGTCTGGAGATAATTTGCGGCCACATATCCGAATTGAGCTGAATAAATTTAACATAATAGCAAACCTTGTTCGTGTAGAGCAATCACACGGTTGGGAGTTCGATATTAAACTGTTGGTTTTTTTATACTGGATTGCGTGCGGGACGTCATATCGAGTCATTGCAGCTGTATTTGACGTGTCTCGAAGCACAGTGCACGACATTGTGCACTTCATTATGCCCCGTATCTTGCTGCTGCGAGAGCAGATTATCAGGTTCCCCACGGAGAGTGAAATAATAAACACTGGGGAAGGATTCAGGACTCTGGCCAGAAGCGGTGTGTTCAGAAATGTTGTCGGTGCCATCGATGGATGTCACGTGAAAGTAAAGGTCACCGGCCCAAACAAACTTGACTATTCTGTCCAGTTTCAACCAACTGCGACTCCAAAGGTGTTTTCTTGGATATTTTTGCTGGCTATCTCGGCTCAGTACATGACATGAGGATTTTAAGGAACAGTCCCATGTTTGTCGAGCAGCTTTACCCGCCTCGGCCATTCATCCTTCTCGGTGATGGGGGCTACTCCCTAATTAGCGAGCCAATCGCCATAATCTCACCGTATCGCGAGCCTGTCGTAGATCCTGTGCAACGAAGGTTTAATAAATATCACGCTCAAACCCGGGGGATCATTGAAAGAGCATTTGGAATGTTGAAAGCAAGATTTCGCGTAATATTTTTCAAGACGGTGGAGATAAAACACACTAAAGTAGCCAGATTGATTGGAGTTTGCAGCATATTGCATAACATTTGCATTTCGAATGGTGATTTAATCGATCCTATTCAAGAGCCAATCGAGGATATTGATATCGACGATTTGCCTGCACTTGCCGCTGCAAACGAAAACGAAGGACATCAGATACGTGAAGCTATGAGTCCGAGTCGACTCGGAGTCCGAGTCCGAGTCTGCAGACTTGGACAATGTAGCAGCAGACTGTTTAAGTCCGTGTGCAGACGAAAACAACTCCGGGGGCGAAATCATGTCCCTAGAGCCGAGTATCCCATCCATTAATTCGTAAAAAGCCCAGGAGGCCGCTGTTTCCTCCCCTTGTGACGTTCCTGTCCCTGTTGGTGGAGTTTTCAGTTCCTATTATAAAAGTACAAAGGAATATTAGAACATTGGACACGTATCTTTGATTAAAATATTGCACTTTGATCTGATATCAACTTACTTTATACCTAGCACAGAGATTGTCCCACTTCTTACTCATTTGAGCTGGTGAGGCCGTGCAGCTGGGCATCAGTGTTTTCAAGAATCTGAAAAGGAAATATTTAGTAACGGTACTAAGGCCCAATTGCAGGTGACTTGCAAACCTCGTACACCCATTAGGTAGACACGTTGGATTACAAATCCGCGGATTGGATCAGCATCGTCATCGCACTGAAATCTGTCTTGATTGACGCAATGCACACGACACATTTCCATGCGACTGATTCAAACCGCCCTGTTGGCAATCCGTCGTCGTTTGGTGGACCTGAGCTTATTTAAAGTTGTAATAACAAAAAGTAATACGTACGTATAGCCAATGAGGTTAGAATTCCTTTTGCCGGTAAATTTGCCAATATTTTCATGACGATTTAGAATCAACATCGTCATTTCGTCAGTCCCTACGAAAAAGTAAGGTGGTAATGAAATAAAAACGAGATTATTTTACTGATTGGTAGGTACTAATTGTGATTATATAAAATTATAAACAACTCAATGCAGAACTCACACTTCATGATTATGTTGCTGTTGTACTCTTGTCGCGAACTCAAGGTTAGGTTACACTGGATTACACAATTAACCGCCAAGTGGACGAGTGGGCTATAAGTGTGCATCCTCGCACACTTGCTCCAAGCATGCTTGGAAATAGCCTACTTTGCGCCAAAAGAATTCGAACAGTACTTAAGATGGCGGCACTTCCGGTAGTGACGTCGAAGTGTACTTGCAAGCTGCTTATACCCTGTTCACACTGGGGAACTTAATCACTGTTAGGTTTAACTATGATCAGCTATGCGCAGTGCATTGTGGGCTAACTGTGTTCGAGTTTAAATTGAGCGTTCACACTGAAACGGGGTTAACGCCAGGTTAGGTTAGGTTATCTTTTTCTAAATCTGTGCGTCCACATACATAACCTTCTAAAACTCCGATTTCGGCCGTTTCAATCATGGAAAATGAAGATGTGTTGCGAGTTTTGTTACTGCTGATTAGCCAGTACATTTTGAAGCGTAGGAGGAGTAAAAGGAGTCTTGCTCTAATGCATATGTCTTTAGTTCGACAAAGGATGCTCGCAAGTAACTGTGCGGTGTTGGTGGCGAAAATGTTGGCTGCAAGACGCATCAGGATGATGACAAAAAGGTCGCTTTGGACAAAACCTAGAAGTGGCGACTGGTGGGACTCAATTGTTCCACAGTGGACTGACTGACTCCATGTGGAAAGAAAACTTCCGGGTGGAGCGTGCCACTTTCCAACACATCTGTGACATCTTGTCTCCCTACATACAACGGGAAGACACCCGACTGCGGAAGTGCATCTCTGTGCACAAAAGAGTGGCAATTGCCATTTACCTCCTCTCCTCGACAGCAGAGATGCGGACCATAAGCCATCTGTTTGGTGTGTGGAAGAGCACTGTTTGCCAAATTTTCCACGATTTCTGTGCCCTTGTCGTCGTACACATTATGCCGAATACTATAAAGTTCCCAGAGACAACGGAGGAGGTGCGTGATGTTGTCGAAGGTTTTCTGCAAACCTGGAATTACCCCCAGTGTATTGGCTGCATCGATGGCTGCCACATCAGTGTGTCGCCACCAAAAGGGGACTGCGTGGACTACCACAACTTCAAAGGTTTTTATAGTGTAGTTTTGTTTGCCGTGTGCGATTATCGGTACCGTTTCACGTACACGAACGTGGGAGCTCCGGGGCGCAATAATGATGCTCATCTTTTTACAAAGTGTCGGCTTGCACAGCAATTGAATAATTCACCTGTGTACAAGGAAAACATTTTGTACGTTGGAGATGTTCCAATCACTTCCCACCTCATTGGTGACTCCGCATTTGCCCTTACAACGGGAATGATGAAGTCATTCTTCGACAACGGCCGACTTACCGACTGCCAGCGTCATTTCAACTACAGATTGTCAGCTACGAGAAGACTTATCGAGAACTGTTTTGGAAGACTGAAGTCAAGGTTTCGAAGTGTAATGAAGCGGATGGAGTTTCGGGTAGACAATGTCAACAATATCATCAACACAGCCTGCACTCTTCACAACATCTGCGAAGACAGAAACGACATTGTAGAACGCCACTGGGAGAGCGAGCTACCTTCAGCACCATCGCAGTCAACAAATTGTGTGAGAACGACCCACCAAGGAGAACGAATGCGGACCACCCTCGCCCACCACATGTTCGGCGAAAACCGGACTGCTCCAACTTGAACTCGCACAACTCACGCACATGTTTTGATCCTTACAAATTATCATCATTAAAATATAAAACCCAAAGTTGCTCAAGTAATTTTCTTTATTTTGTATTTATTAACTGGCCCAAAAGCAGGGTTAAGGTATTTAGGAAATCTTTTTGGCTGGCACCATCTTCCTCCATAAACTGCAGCATCCTTGCTGTGGACCGATCCACCGAGTCTGCGACGGATCGCTGCAAAGCCAGCATCTCTTGCAGCACGTCATCGCTGGCTGTCGATGACGTTCGGCGTCGACGCAGACCTGACGCCGTCCCAGGAACGCTCGGGCACTCGACCTCTTGTCCCACCTGCCGAGGGATAATAAAAATTAAGGTCTATTGTAGGTAGGCAGCAGGCTCACAGAGTACGTCAAGTTACAAAGTAATGATGTTGGGCGGCCTTTTCTGATTTTTTAGCAATTTTTAGCACATTAAATTAACATTAAATTGAAATAGCATACCGGTAAGCTGTTCCCCTCGGGGGGGATAGAGCTGGGTGTAGGGCTGGGTGTCGAGCTGGGCGTCAAACTGGATGCGGAGCTGCTCGACGAGCTCGGCAACGACTCGACCAGCAGCCTGTCATCATTTGCTGGCAGTGCACCCAGCAGATTGTGTATCGGGTGGTAAAACTTCCACGAAGATGGGCTGGCCCCAGACACCATTCGCCTTCTCGCGCCTGAAAACAAAGCGAATGGATGTCATACAATGTGATCATTCCTAATCGTCATCATAACCCAACATATTATCACAATAGACCCATGAATCATGATGAAGGGCACATGAACCTTACACAAATATAATGTATGTGCAAAGTATCTAATAACTAATTCGAGGTAAATTAAAGTGGCATATCATACCTGTATTCGCGCGCAAGATTGTTTATCTTATTTTTTATTTCTATGTGGCCACGCGGTGTCGACTGCAAAGATTGGCCGAGCTCGAGCGCCATTTCTTTATAAATCGGGCCGTTTCGTTTATTGGCCCGGAGCGCGTTCACGTGCGACTCCCACACGTGAATCAATATCAGCACCTCGTGGTCCGTCCAATTCCCCTTTATTTTTTCTTCTTTTGCTTCGCAAACGTTATTTCCCGTTGACGCCATTTTAAAAAACAATATCACCACTGGCACAGCCTTCCCCAATCCTACAAAACGTTCCTGCAGCGCAGTTCCCGGGGGGCGGTGAGCGAACTAACTGAGTTAGCTCGCTAATCACGTTCTGGAAACGTTGTTAACGCCAAATCCGAGTTAACGCTAACAGCGTTCCGTTCACACTGGCCTCTTGATCATAGTTACGCCGCTAACAGTGATTAAGTTCCCCAGTGTGAACGGGGTTTTAGAGGAGAATTCGAACACAGCCATGGTGTTACAATCGTCCCCGAGCAGGATTGTTTATTTAAATCTCAATTTTTACTTTTTGTGAGATGTTGTGGCAAATCATTTATATGCAGTGATATTCGTTAAGAAATACTCTCTCTAAACGTACAAACTTCAATAAAATAGGAATAATATAAACATACCAAAAACAAAAACCAAGTCGGATATCAGAAATTCACTTACCATATGTCAAAACAGTTATTTGGCAGTATTTGGCTCAATTGACGTCTCAGCTGGCCAAGTGTTTCAGGACACCTGGAGCCATCTATTACCGACTTGTGGAACCACTTCGCGCGATATTTGAAACAGTCAAACAGAAACTGGAGACACTGTTACAATTGACCCGTGTTACAATCGTCCCCGTTCACCCCTACAATATGTGTCCTATCAGTAGTCCAGGTGTATAGAAAACGTACCTATATGTAAATATTCTTAAGTGATAATTAATATTATTATAAGCAATGATGATTTCATATATTCTGATACAATAAAGAACTATCATTTTGATTTCCTCACCTTCATGTATTCCGATTCTAAACTCTCTTTAATTGCGGCACATGTCTCCCTGTCAAATAAAATGTAAGTATGACTTTAATTGCCCGCTATATATATAGCGCGTGGTTATAAATGTACTTTTCTTTTTTATGATATTTAAAAAAATCTAGTGTCTAGGCTGGGAGATAGAATGCTAACAACTCACTGAGAAAATAGGTATTGATATATCGATGGCCTAGAAGCGGGACCTCGTATCTGCGGAATGTTGATTGTGCAGGAGAGCATAAAACGTGGATAATTAATTTATTTAAGGGCAAAAAAAATGTTATGCAAAAGTGTAAGGTTTAAACCGGTTTCTGGTAATGTGTTAAAGGAATGAGATGTATTTTGATTAATTACTAATTAATCGGATAGATACGAGGTATTGTCACAACAGAAAAAGCAGTTACGAGTTATTGCATCTTTCATAAAACACACTTTATTGGAGACAAATAATGGAAAGAGCATACAGTTTGAAATAAAAATAGCTTTTGGTGATTATTGGGATCAGTTAACAATCATTCCTTTGGTAAATTATCATAGAATGAATGGCAAAATTCTGGCAGTACTGCTTTCAGCTGCTGAAGATGGTCATATTTGCGAGCATGGATATTTATTTTCAAAGCATTCAACCTGGGGAATGTTACAACGGGTGGGACTTTCTTCGGCCGACGAGGAATTTCCTTCCACTCTTCATCGATATTTATTTTAAACTCGATGCCCCCATTGAGATTATATCGAAGTGCTCGTATATCCGTGACGACAGGATCACCGGGGCCGCGGCCAGGACGAATGGAGTCATAGGCCATCAATGGCTTAGTTGCGAAGTCTAAGAAAAACTCGTGGCTCAGGTATTTAGTATCATACCTGTCGATTCCTCCCTTTGCTATCCGTGCTTCATTGCTGACAGCGACATAGTCAGTGGGAAGATATGTCCCTGTTGCGTTATTTTTTTTCCAATGCTGCATGCACACTGTCGCACTCCATTTGCGTGTGCCCTTTGACCAGGTCTTTCTGTTGTACCACAGTTTTGTACTTCTTTGCAAAATGTGAAAGGGCATTAGCCATCACGGCGTTCCGATTTTGATACGTACAGCCGTCGCTATAGGGTAAAAGCCCGGTTATGGATGGTGGTCCAGACTTTTGACATAAATCGGTGAAAATAAAGTATTTTGATATTTTTTTTTCATCGTTACCTTCATAAAAGTACAAATGAATCTGCTAAAGGAAAAAAATATTTTTAGGGAATTTTTTTGTCTTTATTTAACGACATACAAAAATAGGCAAAAAAATCCAAATCCCAGTTATGGATAAGTTTTTAAAACCACAAAAGATAAATATATGATATTGCCCCATTCTTTAGAGTGAGTTTGCTACTGGGCGCACATTAATATCTTGACTAATAGCACAGCTATAATTATTTTGGTAACTCAATGTAAATGCCCGGATTTGGATGAAAACACCTAATCATGCTGATCACATTGCTTGCAGACGATTTGCTTCCTTTTAGATGAGTTGGGAAAACCTGGACATGTCAGATGATACCATACACGGCAAGAACAGCAAGAAAACCAATTTTCCCCATGGCAGTCGGTGTGAAATTCACGTTTACAAACTCCGCATGGTGTTGCCAAATCATCAGCATTCACGGAATGATCATCGTGGTCAGAGTTCCGACCGCCATCTCCTAGCACGAGATCGTCTTCTTCATCGCTAGTTAGGGTTGGAATTTGCTTTCGCATGCGAGAAACCGTTTTCTTTTTGAGCTCTTTCTGCTTTTCCTTGTTCAACATTTCTGCTAAAACTCATCGGAAGTGATGCAACGAGTCTTCGTTACAGCTCTAGATTTTTTCTTAGTCTCCGTTTCCACAATCGGAGCAAATAGTTCCCTCAGAGTTTCTACAACAGGAGAATTCTTGGTCGGCGATCGATTTGGGGCACCAGACCCGGACGAAGCGGAAGTCGATGTTGATTCAGCGCTACCTGGAGTTTTCGAGCCAATCAGTCGTTCCGCAGAAATTTTTTCTTTATTGAGAGGCCAAACGCCACTGCCGACAAACCCTCCGATGACAGTTGCCTGGCTAACAGCCTTAAATTAATCCAGGAAGGAGTAAAAATTTTGAAGAAATCGTATCGGTTCAATTTAGTTTTTTTAGAACGTCGAAGCCGCTTGTCAGATTCTTCTTTAAAAACGTCTTTCAAAGCTTTGAATACGCCGACATCCATGGGTTGGTAGAGATGTGTTGTGTGAGGGGGATAGCAAATGATGTGGACATTATTTTCTCTGGCTAGAACTATGATTTCTCGCGTTAAATGCGACCCGTGTCCATCTAGTAGCAAAAGTATGGGACGTTTGGGAGGGATGAGCGTCAAAAACCTTGTGAACCAGTCAAAAAATAGGTCTGTAACCATGTAACCCTTTTCAGTGTGGGCAAACACTGTTCCTTCCGGGGCATCTTGAATTAATTTTTCGTTGAGAGACTCACCCTTGAAGATTACCATTGGAGGCAAAATGACTGTTCCACATGCATTTGCACATGCAACACCAGTAATGTTTTCGCTTCGCTCTCCTGACATTTTCTTGTAGACTACTTTTGCACCCTTGGATGCCGCTATCTTTCTGCCTTTTGCAACTATTTGCAAACCGGACTCGTCCATGTTGTAAATGTCAGCGGCTTGCACGTTGATTTCTTGGTACTTCTTTTCCAACGTAAAAAACAACTCGTCTCTTACTTCAAATGTCGACATTTCTACCCTGGCGACAGATAAATTCTCTGGTGTTCGCAAAGACAGAGAGTGCCGAGCCATGAAACGTTGATACCAGCGGTTGCTTGGTTTCCCCGAGTTGAATACTGGTGGATCCATCTTCGCTCCGACTTTACCAGCCATTTCCATAATTTCTTTACGTGTGAGACCGTACCCTACCAGTTGCAGTTCCACTATCGCCTCTTTCAGTTCTAACTCTTGAGACATTCCCAGGCATGGCTGAGGCCCTCTAGTAAAAACATCAGTCGCGACGTTACCATTGACTCGACGCCAGAGGGTTCCGTAAGGGATGCCGTATTTTTTTACCGCTGCATGAACGGTGTAACCTCCATCACGAACTGCGTTTATTGCCATAAGCAAGTTTTCTTCGGAATAATCACGCGGCATATTCACAAAACCTGTAAGTAGTAAAATCCGTGTGGTGAGCACCCTGACTGTAATAACCTCAAAACCACAAAATACCATGACTTTCAATCTCTCTGCGCGATACGTAAATAACTTGCATAAATAGGGGACATTTGTCTTAAGGTGGATCCGTACAGAAATTTATTGTTTTTGTTTTGGTAAAATTTTACTCAGATGTGGTCTATGCCGGAAAGAAATACTCAAAAAAATATTTTTAAAAATATTTTACTGGAAATTTTCCGGAAAATGTTAAAATTTGTTTGGTAAACATGCCACCACTCCTTCCCTCAATTAGGTCTAAATATTGGTGATATCATTCTTGACTATTTTTTTTTTCGATCAAGACACTTGCAGCTTGCCAATAAAGGAAGATGAAAGTTTAGAACTGCATACTTTTTCAGTAACATATTTTGAAACAAAGCAAAAAAATTGGCAAATTTACGTCATATTTTAACCATTGACAAAATTTAGAGAATGTCAGCGCGAATTGAATTAAGTGTCTTATTATAATCCCTGAAGTTTGGACATTCCATAAATATTAATTTCATTTCGATCGGACGACTGATACTCCCCCCTAGCGGGACAAGAGACAGGTCAGCAATCGCAATTTTCCATACTAATTTTTTAATTTTCCGGAAAATTTCCAGCAAAATATTTTTAAAAATATTTTTTTTAATATTTCCTTCCGGCATATGACCACATATGAGTAAAATTTTACCAAAACAAAAACAATAGAAAAACTGTACGGAAACAGTACGGATCCACCTTAAGCATCTTCAATGTCTCTAAAAGACATTTCAGTTCCACGTACGACCGCGCTCGCTTGTGTTCACAGGCCCTATCCAGTATCCAGAACCCTCTATCTAAATTGAAAAAACATCATTCAACACGTCGTTAAACTCGTGGTGTCCACGAAGGTGAAATTTGTTCTAGGGTCGCCGTTGTACAGAGAGACGGGGAGGCTGAAGGGAGGTTGTTGGCTCTCTGACGGCGTTATGAAACACGCGGTGTTCACGACGTTATAAGATTCATAACGGCAGGGTCGCCGTCGTACAGAGAGACGGGGAGGCTGAAGGGAGGTTGTTGGCTCTCTGACGGCGTTATTAAACACGCGGTGTTCACGACGTTATAAGATTCATAACGGCAGGGTCGCCGTCGTACAGAGAGACGGGGAGGCTGAAGGGAGGTTGTTGGCTCTCTGACGGCGTTATTAAACACGCGGTGTTCACGACGTTATAAGATTCATAACGGCAGGGTCGCCGTCGTACAGAGAGACTGGGAGGCTGAAGGGAGGTTGTTGGCTCTCCGACGGCGTAATGAAACACGCGGTGTTCACGACGTAATAAGATTCATAACGGCAACACGAGGTGAACTTTGGTCTAGGGTCGCCGTCGTACAGAGTCTGGGAGGCGGTAGGGAGGTTGTTGGCTCTCCGACGGCGCAATTAAACACGTGGGGTTCAGGGCTTCGTCGGAACTTGTGGCGATCATAGCCTCCTTATATCCATGACGACATGACAAGGTTAAACTACGTCATCAGCTGGCGGCATGCCTTTCATAACATTCCTTTGTGGAAGAGATGAATTGTGGAACAGTTTGTAACTCTATTCTTTTTTGGTTTATACAAAACGTCTAGTGGATCACTTGCATTGTGTAACACCTGAAAGTCGACTTTATAAATTGAATGATATTTCGTTGTGGAAGAGATGAAATGTGGAGCAGTTTTGAAACACATTTTTTTAATAATGTTTTCTTGCCTGTGGAACAGTTTTATTGTGGATCACCTACAGCACTCCCTCATTTAATTTATAAAGTCGACTTTCAGGTATTCCACAATGCAAGTGATCCACTAGACGTTCTGTATAAACCAAAAAATGATCGAGTTACAAACTGTTCCACACTTCAGCTCTTCCACACAGGAATGTGATGAAAGGGATGCCGCCAGCTGGTGACGTACACTGCAAAAACAAAAAGTCTGGAAATAAACACATATGTCTGAAAATTAGCCGATTTACGCGTCTAAAGTTGTCCTCGATATTACGTCACATTTTAAGTGTCTAATTTTTCTGTCAGATGGTTAAAAGGAGTCTGATTATTAAAATCAGGCGCTTACAGTAGTCTGTTGTTCTTTGTGTCAGACATTTAGATCTGGCTAAATATTTACTCACACATAACTGCATAATAATTAATATTTCTTCAGGAGGAAAGGATTCATTCAGGATGTACACATTATGGTAGACAAGGTATTATGATTAACAGTAATATGAAATACAAAATAAGTATAGCTTTATTTTTTACCTGCATATTTCACATTGCAAAAAAACGCTTGATTAGCTCGTAAATCTAATTATTGATGGTATTCATACTGTTTTTGGTGTTAACTCAAACTGTAGCTACATAAAACTATCAGAGAATACTATAGCCAATGTGATTTAAATATAAAAGGAACTTTGCAATAGATATAAAATAACAAATTATATCTACTATATAATAAAAACAAACAGGAACCATATTACGTTAGACAGCAAGATAGGCTAAGCTGCGTGTTTACGTTAAAAATAACGCCCCAAAGCAGACCAAGGAAATGCGTGTCCTTTTGGAAACATGGCCTGAACACAAAATGGATACAAAACTATCATAGAATGCAATTTGCATAAATTACTTAAAAAAAATCACTTCTGAACGGTCTACTCTCTTAGGCACGAGTAAATCGTTTCATAAAGTTCAGGTATGCGATAGTTGGTACAAAGCCAGAGTTCTTTAGCCCAAGAACCTCACAATGCAGAAAGTTTAAAAAGTTTTTGTACTAAGCAGGGTAGGCCCGATCCATCACAAAATACGCTCCTATTAGCAACATAATTAGTTCGAAGGCTTTGCGCAGCGGAGCGTGGCACCCAGCGGTTTTCTCGGGAACTAGGAACGCATCGCACACTTCCTTGTTGTGAAACACCAACACGCACGGCCCTTGCTTGTCAAGCGCCTCCATGTCGAATTCTTCCCCAGCCTGAAGCAAAACCATTCACCGTTAGGTCTCTTAGCTTAAAATTAACCAAAATGAGCTTCTAGTTCTAATATGGGTTCTGGTTCAAGAATAAAAATTTTGGTTCCAATAACAGATTCAAAAAATAATTAGCAACTGTTTTCATAAAAGTTCAATAGATAAAACAAATTAGGTTTCGGTTTAACAGCAAGAATTTTTAAACTTTCGGTTTCATGACAGCGCCTACTAAATCTTGGTTTCCACAATTTCTAGGTACATTCGAATTAATATCCTACATGACAAGGCAAAAGCAAAAACATTTACATTGCTTCCTTTAGTGCAATTCCACGGACTAAACAATTACATTGATCACAACCAATAGTATCACGGTATGATTTGTTAAAGACTCACTTCAAAAAGCTCAAGTACCGGCCTATTATCCTTCCCATGCCGAGGCTGTAGGCAGCACAGCAGCCTGATGTACATTTTAAGACTCGTCACTTCACTCGCCACTGCGTCTTCCGGCAAACGAAAGACGCCGCAGAGCTTTGAAGTCGCCGTGTCGAAAGTGGCCTCTAAATTCGTGATGTCCAACATGAGTCCGAAGCCATACATGAACTGAAACAAAAGCAGAGTTAAAATGGATGGAACTGTTATAGGTGGCGATATGAAAGGTAGCGATTTGATGTTAGCTGCCACCACGTTCGATTATAGTAGCGCGGAGACGAACGAGCTCCGGAAGCAGTGAGTTCCCAGCCGTGAAGCGAGTATCTTTCTTGGAGGATATGGTGGGTTGATTAAGAATACGAGATTACATACTAGGGTTTATTAATATTACCTTAAAACTTGGCTCGCGATCGACGTCTGCTCTCGCCGATCGAAGGTGGAAGATTGAGAGCGAGGCAGGGGTGAGAGTTCTATTTATGCGACAGAGAAATTGGGGGTTGCGTCTGCCCTTAGGTCAGCGGCACCTTGATGCAATTGCACACCGCGGCTCGAGGACACCAAAGAGCACTAGTCAGGAAGAGGGGAGACCTAGTGTTGTAGGGGTAAACTTAAAAATTAAGCGACGGCAGCGCCATCTCTTATCGAATAAACAGAACTAAAACCCCCCCGCACCGCGTACGCCCTCCCCCTTACTCGCCTATTCAGTCGCGGTTTTCATCCGAATCTGCCAGCTAAATATTATTTCTGTTTTAGTGACCTTTGTAATTTGAGAGGAAATATTAATGCATGTTTTAACATCATTCGATTGTTACAAGCATTAATATTTATCCTCAGATTGCATAAGTCACTAAAACAGCAACGACATTAAGGTGGCAAATTCAGTGTTACAACATAATTGCAGCAATCCAATAATATGAATCTCAGTATTATTTTTTGACATATAAAAATGTTTAATGATGGTAGTTAGCAGGTGTTTGCATGAAGATATGTAGGGGAGGAGGGGTCTAGTTGTCTCAAAATCTATTTACATGGCCATATCTTCTAGAAAAATGAAGTAACACTTATATACTATTTTTTTTATTGAAAAATACACATTTGGTTATAATGTAATTTTTTTCCCGATTTATTATACCATCAGTTGAAATGCTACGTCTACTAGTAGACCAATAAATGATTGAGACTTTTTACCCCACATGTGGGTCAAGTTGTCTCACATACTGAGGCTAGTTGTCTCAACAAGAAATGTTGTCTTGTGGTCATGTAATGCATCTAATTTTAATAGATTATATTTGGCAGGTCATGAAAATTGTCATTGAACACATATTGGAAGATAACAATGGTCAAATAAACAAAATAATAAAATATTGTTGCAGTCAAAAAAGGCTGCAAACTATTCACTGCACTCAAAACATGTAAAACTATTGCCGCCACTGCGTTGTGAGCAACCTTTGTGAGACCATTCATGGCAAGTGTTGCAACAGATCCAAACTTCTTTTGCTTTACTGCCAAGCCACGGGTCACCACACACAGCACAATCACAATCGTCATCAACACGGAGTGAAGTCGCACCCTTCGTAGTTTTCAAAGCTGGTCTTTTACCCTTTTTACTTTCTGCTCCAGAAAAATTCAATTTATTTTGACGTCCCTTCTTCTTCGCAGCAGTAGCCGCTTTTTTGGCTGCCAATGCATTCTTAACGGGTGTGTCCGTTAAAATAGCCGTAAATCGCTTTCGAGAGTTATTACGAGAAGTTTTCCGCTCTCCTGCCTTCGGTAATGGGCACACGCTGTCTGGTGTCACAACCTTGGTTTTCTGCGGTGTTGATTGCATCATCTGGGCAATTGGTTCATCTTCTTGGGCTGAGGTTCCTGGCTGAGGGTGCACTGCTCGCCCCCCAAATAATGGAGCCGGGTTGAGATCCTCATTAGGGTCAATAACTTCCTCTTCAATTTGGTTTATGTCGATTATGGTTGCATTGGCTTGTTCCGCATGGCCATCAGGATTTGGCCTGTCCGTGACATAACCTGGAGCAAAGTCTAGATCCCCAAAAATATTTTGGTTGAGGGGGCAGATACCCGAGCAAGAAAATCCTGCCATTATGTTAGACGGCGTGCAAGCCAAAGGAAGCGCTCGTTTCACAATACCTGGGATATCGTGAATTGTCATTGTTCTCCCTGGATTGGATCTCATCCAATCATCACATGCAACGTTTACGTAGTGCTTGAAGGGCCCATACACACTTCTATCAAGCGGTTGCAGTTTATGGGAACAGTGTGGAGGGAATGACAAAACCACAACACCATAAGCCTTGCAAAAGTCTAAAGACTCAATCGACAAGTGTGAGTCATGGTTGTCAAGCATGAGGAGAACAGGTCTCTCGACACTGCATCGTGTCGAGTGAACGAAGAACTTGATGAACTGAAAGAAATTCTCCTCTTTCATCCACCCACTAGGATTTGCAGAACCAACACTTCCAGGAGGTCCATTCGCCACGAAGTGATCACGATAGTTGACTCGCGGAAAAACAAAAAATGGCGGGAGTTGGTTTCCTGAAGCGGAGACGGCCAAAGCCATTGTAACGAGAGTTCCTCGCTCAGCTGAAGTTATAGCGCCGACTTGCTTCACACCACGACGAGCAATAACGCGGTTTGGTCTTTGGACCGTTGTAATACCCGTTTCATCGACATTCCATTGATCGGCTGGCGCGAATTTATGTTTATCTATCACATCACACAAGTTTTTGAAAAAGGCTTCCACATTAGTTTTATTGAAGCTGCTGGCCCTGGCAAGGCTCGTTGCTTCTGGTGTTCTAATTGATATTGTCTTGTGCCTGATCAAAAACTTTTGAAGCCAATCTACTCCTGCCATTTCGTTTTCAGCCCATTTTGGGGGAATAGATTTCAGAGACAGTGCTAGAGCATATTGGTATGCTAGTTTTCTTGTCTCTTTCGTTGACAGTCCGAAGTAAATATCTGCAGCTCGTTTCAAATAATCGACTAGCAGACCCTCTTGCTCGTCTGTGAAAACCTGAAATAAAACATAAGATAAGTCCACATTCTTACAGTCCTACTTTGGTGTAGGTACGTAAATTGATTCCGTAAACTAAAATCATCGATGTCGTACCTGCCGGACTCTGCGATAACCAACTTTGAAAGATGGTTGAACCAAACTCTCATGTAAATCTGTGCCAGTTACTTTATTGCAATACCTAGTCAATGTTCGATAATTTATGTTAAAATCTTTGGCAACTTTGCGCCGCGACACGTTTTCTTGAAACACAAATCTTGCAGCGCGCAACATGACGTCAGGGGCTACCAGCCCCCGCTGAGTTTTTCTTTTATAAACTCTTGGCATTTTCAAGTAGGTTCTGTAAAAAAAGTATAGAAAAACAGTCAATTACCGTGCTTGAAAACGAAATTAACTTATATTGATAGCTACATGTGAGGTTGTCATTCTGTGACAACTAGACCCATCGTAGACTTTCAGCTTTACAATTAAATTAAATATGCATCTAGTTCATATATTCCTCATATAAGAACAATTATAAACAAAAAAATGTTTGCTTAAATGAATATAAATATGCACATTCAATAAGATGGATATTTTTACGTAAAATACTAAATAACTCAGCAACAGAAAAGTTACTTACCACCTGTCAAAACAAACAATCTCTTCCAGGAGTGTGAACTATGCACCGAAACAGATGAAATTTTTAGAATAGTAAGATATTCAGACGTCAAAGCAGCACTGATCGGTATTTTTATTCCAGCGCCACTCGGAGTTGAGATTTGAACACTGAGACAACTTACCCCTGAGACTTTTAGACCCCTCCTCCCCTACATACAACATAAATATCACCAAAAGTAGATTAAAAAGATGGTTTGTAAACTGACTATTGCTCTTGACGTCGTCACTGTTCAGGTGTGCTTGACGATCTTCATCCTTGAGGCCTTGGCTGCCTTGACCGCCGTGCCGGAAATCATGCGGTTCCTTCTCTTGCATTGGTTGTGTAGCATCACCCTGCAGAACAATTGCAGAAGCGGTGCAAGCAGAGCATCACCGTGAATGGGGCACTTCAGCCATTGACAATACTTCGTTGACGAAGCTGACCATCAACTTCTCCTTCACTCCATGAAGGAAAATAACGTCGGAGATGTGGGCACTGAAGGAGTCCAACAGGGCCTCAATGAAGTCCACCATGTTCCTTGTTGGATAGGTCAGGTGATCCTTCTGAAGGTCATATTCCTTCAAGGAAATGAATAGGTGGTCTTCGGTTAGCTCGTTCGTCAGAATCAACGCGTTGCAGTCGATGCACGGCATGGTCAAACATAGCCGTTTGGCAATGTAGCCGCAAATGTATGCCGTAGGCAGCCTCCGTAAGCCCGTCAACAAGTCTTCCTCTCGCGAGACGGCCGGTACCCCTAGCAGTCGAGGATTGGTGTCGGCCCTGTCCGATGTTCTCAAAACCTACAAGAAAACAGTACACCTCTTAAAAAAACTGCCCGTGAAAATGTTACTCGCAATGAATTCCAAATTGTTGTTAAGTAGACATAAAAATTACCCTCATCGGTGCAACAGACGAATCCTTTTCCTGTAGGAGAGCCCTAATGTCGCTGAGCAACCGGTCGTTGTCCGATTCGCAGTTTGTGCCTCTGGACCTGTAACTGCTCAGGTTGGTGATTGTTACAGTCTTGAGCGCAGCAGCAAACTGAATCGTTGTTGGATTAACATTGCACACGCCATGTTGACGAATGGTCCCAAACAGGTTTTCGATCGCATCCTGATCAAGTTGCCGCAAGTTAAGGTACCGAAAACCTTTTTCAGTCTTCAGGTATTCCCACAACTTCACAATGGAAATCATTGTTATGAGAATACCTGAAACTGTTGGCGGGGTTAGCTTCTGCAACAAAAAAAAAACTTTTAATTGATATTTATAATATCTACGTAGACAAGCACAGGCAAGTAAATGGCAAACTGTGGTACTTGACTAGGTATTGTATCTGATAGGACACTCACCCGTCCAGTGACTGAGTTTGTGAATCGCCACGCAAGGACTTTGGCTGGCATCTCCTCCCAGAAATGCAGGTGCGGCGATCTCTCTGACAGAACACAACGCATCTCTTTTCCCCGGTCAGGATGCAGAGTGGACCCGTTGACGCTGTCGAAGAACTTGTCCATGAGTTCGACAAACTCGGCAGTGTGCATGGCCTCTTTCGGAAACACTTGACCATCCCCCCAAGTGGCCATGGTAAGCATTCCTGCAGCAACGGTGTGGCTCAGGACCTGAGCTGCCAGGCTGACGCGCATCTTGAAAGACCCCTCTGGTTTCAGGTGGTTAGCTGTCAACTTGAGAGCCATTCTAGCAGTAAGCTGGTCAAGCTCATAAAACTTTTCAAGGTGGTACCACTTAGCAGTTTTAAAACATGCTTGGTTCTCGTCCCACCAAGTTACATTATTCTTCATGAGAATGTTTCTCATACATTTCATAAGATGAGGTGGATCATAAATTATGAAAATCTTTGTTCCATCAACGTAGAAGAATGCTTCGCTTGAGCCGTCAGGCATTGCATCCGATATCTCCCGGATTGCTCCACGGTTGGTGGGGCCCTGATCGCACACAGTTGCAACAACATTCAGTCCCGCGCCTAGCAAAGCACTGATGGCAGCCGCAATAACTTAGCCAAAATATCACTGGGAACTGTGTCGCACTCGCAAGTGAAATAATATGCAATCGGCTGCTTCCATCGTTTTGCCAGTCCTCGAACCATTATCACCAACGCATGATTGGCGACAACTCGTGTCGTTCCAAGGTGACCATAGTCTTCAAACCCTGAAAAGAAATTGTAGCCATATTAAATATTTTTTTGCATGGAATTTACCACTTGAAACAGAATCAGACAACGTGATGGCGAGTCTTTGTACCTGATACGTTGTCCTCGCTCTCGTTGTAATAAATTCCTGAGCGCAGTGACATTTCGTCGAAGAGGACAACACAGCACTTGTCCCTCTCACTCACCTTACTGGTCCGTGCAGCAAGAAGAGCGAGAATCTTCAACGGCAACGGCAACGGGATCATACTCCGTGGGGAGCGCATTCCAGTTCAGGCCTTTTTTTGAATCGTTTTTAAATTCGCTGTCCTTAAAATGAAGCCCACACAAACGAAAAGCCCTCGACTTCAACTCTTCTGAACTTAATCCGCATAACATCTCGTTACCAGAACGAGTCAACCAGGCATCCCTCTGCACTTGGTCTTTAGGAAAATAAAAGAATGACAGTGTCGGGTTTTTCACACGCGTGCTGGGACAGCCTCGATACCTGCAAATCATTTTCACTCGGCCTGTGCCACCACCCATTACACTTTTCTTTCTTCAGATTCTGTTGATACAACCAAGATTGAAAACGAACGCTTGGCTATTTTACCGTTATGTCTGTGAGTCTGTGACGTCAAACGTGACGTCAGGCAAAACGCTGCTACTCTCGCACCATGCAGCGCATTCTTACGCACTCTTACGTCGAATCAACAGTACTATTTTTTAAATCGCCGCCGGCTATGCTAGTCACCACCCGTTGGAGGACACAGTCCGAGAGCTTCTGGGTTCTTACATTAAGGGTTGTAAATACCGGCGGCACCTTTAGTTGAGTTGTGCGAATTGGATGGAAGGAATTTAGGAAGCGGGTGGCAATGGTTAGCCGAAATGTTGGGCAAGCTGAAGGTTAGATAATATGACAAGATTCTGCAGTATTACATCACTCTCCCCCCTGGAAATGAAGCGTTATCCTCCGACGAGGATGATGCTTCCAAAAATTTAACTAATGATAATACAAAAAGCAGATCTAGCAATCCATCGATACAGAACGTTCAATTACATACATAAAAGTTAATCTATCATTAAAATAAGATTTTTCAGACAATAAAATCATATTAGGCGAGAAGACGCAAAACACAAGCTTAGACAAGAAAACAAAAATCAGAATTCAAATATCAGAGAGAAAAAAAAAAGTTAGTAATAATAATCCAGTACGTCGAAAGACTATTGTATCGCAAGATAAAAAAATCGGGTATAAATTCGATAGATACGTACAAAATACATAAATAAATAAATACAGTTTCAGACTGTCACATATTTCAAAACAAAACCTATCAGAATAAGGTCGAAAATAACAAATGGAAAACCATTTTAAAATCAAAATTACGGGTAAGATAAGCATATCATAGCTAACGGTTAGGGTGGAACCAATCAATTTATTATATTCCATACCAGGTGTCGGTTTACAACTTAGAACATACTCAAATGGTTCAGATATTCAAATTAAAATGTAGGCACATAACATAACTCTTAAAACAAATTCGCTTTTCGCATTTCCACTTAAATAAACTAAATTTTAACAAACATAATAAAATTATTTTAGATCCAGATACACAGATTGAATTTTTGTTTTTTGTGTTTTTTGTGTTTTTTTTTTTTGTTTTTTGTGAGAAAACTGTGCTATGGCTTAGTTCGTTTGGTAACGTCTTGAATCGATGTGCTGAAGGGAATTCGGTCCAGAATACTTGAGGTGACGCTTTGTTCGTAGGCTGACGGTTGAATGGGCAGTTGTTCTTGCAAACGGTCGGTGTTTTGACCCGGTACAGTGGCACGTGGTGCTTCGGAAGAAGAGAGACCACCGCCCCCGACGCCGTTTTGTGAGCAGCGACCAGTCCTCCGTATTTGGTGCATTCGCCAAGAGCATGCGTCTCGACGCAATCGCCGGCCGAACATATTATCTCCGATTGATGGAAAGTCAGAACGGATGAGCACGATGCGATATGGATAATAAGAGATCTTTGCGATTAATCTTTGCAATGATCTTTGTAAAGAAAACCCTAATTCAATTGATCAGAAAGAATAGTGTGATTAAGTACAATATCACTTGGTTGAGGCAAAAGGCAAAAATAAATAGAAAAGTTAGTGTGGTAATACTTGAATAACAAATTGTGGTGGCGAATGAAGAGTTTCGTAACAAAGAACGTAGAGCTTAAAGATGAATACAGTTTTCAATTGATGGTGTTTGGCGGTACTCGGTGTTCGTCGCGAGATGAGGGGTGGTTACTTCTCGCTCAGCCCGGTTGTTTTGTCTTCGGCGGTCAGGGCAGTGTTCAGTGGCCGCTGTTCATTGTCCATCGGCGCCAGACAGGTAACAACGCATCGCAGTCGTCGACTACTGCGATGGTGGCGAAGAGACGTCTCGAGTCCATGGTAGTAATTTTACAACCATGACTACTGCTATAACTTATAACTTATATTAGCATACAGACGACAATAATGTTTAAACTTATCCTAATTGACCTAAATATATCCTATTCTATTTCGGTTCTTACACTTGATTGCGTTTCTGGTACTCGTGGGTTTAAAGGCAATTGCTCTGGGAGCAATGCCTTTTGTTCGAAAAATAAGTGGCGGTGACACCAGACAAATACAAGAATTATTAAAATTGTAACAAAAAATGTGACAGACAGTGTATGTCAGTGGCGGACTGGGAGTGCAGGGGCCCGGTACGGAAATATTATTTGGGGCCCTGTTTACTCAAAATACAGTTGAAGCTGAGATAATCAGCAATAACATTAGTTTATGTTAATACGACCCATAATTTTTTCCTACGACTAGGTAAACGATTAGTAGAGCCTACACTCGTTGCAGGATGAGCGAGCCGTAATCTCCACGAGGAAATCCAAACGGAAAACATTTGACAATCATATTGTTGAAAACGGTGCTTTCATGATTAAGTGTTTTTTATTATTATTGAGTATTTTTTTTTCTGATTAGAAAAATACTTCATGTACGAATCTGAAACTTAGGCAATTCGTTTAACTTGTTATCATATATTTTCAATCCAAATTTGGTGCGGATCGGTTAATTAGTTACGAAGCTAGTACCAAAAAACTGAAAAATTAACGGGTTTTTGCTCATTAAAAAAAATGGCTGGTCCGATTTTGCTCAAAAACCATACAGCACCTCGCTGAGTCACCAAAAACGTTTTTGCCAAATTTCGTAACGATCTGTTACCTTTAAGTAGGGCTGCTCGTTTTTGTTACAAACAAAAAAAAAAAATCCAAATGCTTTTTTTTTCCCCTATGTTGTGAAATTGAAGGATTTCGCTCGCTCATCCAATGAGTATCAAGGGCTGGATGCATTCACAATACTATGAAATACTATGAAATAAAAACTAGGCACGTAAACTATGAGATGATTAACGAGCAAGTCAACGGGTGGGGTGGGGGTGACGGGGAAATACATTTATAGATATGGCATATATATCGAGTGCACATAAAAACAATTATTGTGCTATAGGAGAAGAATTTGTTCATGTCTTATTCTTCTAATACTGATGTCAATTTTGACATGACGTGTCAACTTTTCCACTCATATCGAATCGGCCTTTTTAACTTATATCACAGTCCCTTCAATTCTGACAGTTAACATGTTTCAGAGATAATCATTGATATTTACTGAGGCTCCTTTATTTAAGCCCATTGATGATAATATCTACAATTCTGAAAAATGCACTTATCTGTGTCCTACAGGCTCCTATATTACAAATGACAAGAAAACCATTTACGAGTTTCTGAAATAAAATATTGAAATAAAATAAAGCATTGGCAGCCCGCTTCGTGGCACCTGATTTTGCTTTGTAACTCGATCGGGATGCGCTGGAATTGGGCGGACCATCTCCCGGCGACGAACTCATTTTTATGTCACACACTTCACAGCACGTTTTATAAATTTCAATTGCAGAGATCTGAGACAAATTTTAACGCGTCTGCACCTGAACCAGCTCCTCAAAGACTGAACTAAGAATTACAGAAATCAGCAGTGACTGCAATATATAGCATGTAAATTGTAGACACAACTTCGACTCACTCAGCTCAGGGTGTCTGCGATAGCCAGTACTGGGCGGCTAGGAGTCAGTGTCAAGGGAAAAGTAGAGAAGCGGTGCCGTGGCTATATCTCAATTTCTAGGTACCTATGCAATTATTGTATTGTTTGCGTTCAGTATAAAATACGAGGAAATGAATGGGCCTGCTAATCCAAGCTTCTTCGAAACACAATATATTTCGCTAATACGTCTCGTGAGACTAGAAAGATAATAATATTGTATTTTCATGAATTTGAAAGAACAAATTTAAGAGGGGCCCGGTGGATAGTTAATTTTGGCCAGGACCCGGTACGGATTTCCGTACCAGCGTATCGGGCCAGTCCGCCCCTGGTGTATGTAGTAATTCGTAAATCATCAGGACGGTTTTTGGCGGCAATCGTCGCGAGGCGATTCGTCCATTCTCCCATCGGCAAGACGAGAGGCTGGTCGCTCGACGATTGAATATCTTGCAGCACCGAATCGATTTCTTCGGGCGTGCCAAGAGGGTGGTTCGTTTTTGAAGAACGTAAAATTGGGTAAATATCCGGGACTGGGGGCACATGGAACTCTAACTGCTGAGTAATTGTTTCGGAAACATGAGGAAACAACACGAAGCTGTCTGCATAGACGTAGCAATTCGCGTCGACTGTTTACCTCCCTGTGCCTTGTATTAGATGGCTCGTGACTCCGCTAGAAGGTTTCCCAGCACAGTGGATGTGGAGTGATTCGGATAGGACGCTAAAAATCCACGTGTCTGAATCATGTGCTCTGAAAACAGTTGGTTGGTATTGCAGTTTGATTTCGCGCGCACAAAGTCTGGTGGCGCTTGCAGAATCTCCAGGAAGAGTGACAAAAGGCAAGATCGGCTCGAGGTGGCCCTGCGTATTGCCTTTAAGGGTGGGCAAATGTTAATTATTCCCTCCTCGCATCCCAGTAGATCGTGATAAGTTAGTTCGACAAATAATTGCTTATCTTGGGAGATAGCAAAGAACGGGTAGTCCGGATTAATGTAGATGGCGGAGCTATTTGTGAAAAACGTAGGCAGAGGGTGTGTTTGATACAGATCAAAGTACCTTTTGTTAGCTTTAACAGGTATAGTGATAAATAATCGGATAATATTGCCGTATGCCGTAGCGCAAACCTTTGCAATGTCGTAGTAGAGGAACATGTTATCAATTTGAACAGATGTAAGAAAATCTAGGTCGTTACCTAGGTACGGTTGTACAGTGGCAAGAATCGTTTGCAACTTATATGGTGACAGAAAATAAGAACTTAGTTTCTTCAGCGCGGTCAGTTCGAGGGCTGATTGAAACAGATCAACATCCTCTTTGATCGCTGTAAGGGTGTAATCCAGAGATCTGATCGCTGAGTTGATAGAAAACAGGTCGCTTATCGACGGTGATAGTGTGTCAAGACTATCCTCGAATAGTTGTTGCACTAAATAGATTTTATTGTTCAGGTGGCTTAGGGTGCTAGCAAGGCTTTTAATATTCTGCGAATTTCTGTTGCCTACTTGTGCGGTTTCGTTTATAAACGTTATTTGATTGGCTACAAGATGTACAATTTCCTCATTATTGTTAGTCATCCCAAAAGTTTGTTGTTGATAACATCAATATCAGAGTTCACGGCAGATCCGAACAGATATCGCATGCTTAATCCAACGATGTCAAACGGGCTGCGGACCAAGACGTGAGCGTGGAGAGCGCGGTACGACCTCGTTCGGCGGCAGCTCCCTCATCTCCGGGTCGGAACACGACGGTGTGCTCTCCGTCGAGATGGATCGCGAGCCGAATGATTGCGTGAGACTTGTCGTGCATCTTGAACTCGAGCAGCCGCCAAACTGCCTCCGGGGCGCTCACGTACCGACTGTCGATGAAGTTTCGCACTTCGTCCCAAACCAACTCTTGAACCGGCTGCGCAGCGTCGGCCTGCGCAGGCGCTGACACGCGCAGCTCGATCGTGGCTTTGTCGTGACCCTTGTATACGTATTTACAAAGGTACTTCACAGTCTTGGCCGAACCGCAGTGCTCCAGGTTGAGGTGGCAATTATACTTCACACTGAGGTACTTGTTGTACGGTACGATATCCCGGTTATCGACTGGAATGTTCCCTGCAACCGAATGTGTACGTCCATCCTCCCTGCGGCGATAGACTGTGAAGCCACCCTTGCTTAACACTGTCGTCTCTGCAAACGTCTTCGGGAACTTCTTGGTGCACCGGCCGTCTTGCATGCACACGAATCGGGGTCTTCGTGCGCCGCACGGGCCGTGAACCATGTTAGACACGACAATGGCGTGCAGCTGTGGCTCCGTCACAGGATCGGGAAGCTCTGCGCAGATGAGCGCGTCCACATGTTCAGGCGTGCGCAGCTTGTCCTCGGCGCGCAGCACGATGAGGATGTGCGCGTGTGGCAAGCCTTGTTTCTGAAATTCCACCACGTGGAACTCCGCGATGGGCACACCAAGCACGTGTCTCTTGTTGATGTCCACCATCAGCTCCTTCAGCTTCAGTTGGAAGACGCGCGCCGTGAGGTCTGGTCGATCTGCAGCTCTCTCATAGTCCTCCATGTTGTCGACGATCTCGGGCCACTTTCCTCACCGCGAGGAAACAGAACGGCGTAGGTCAGCGGGTCCGTGTTTGGCGACAGGACCGACAGCTGTTTGAGGTAGCCGTCGCGAGGATGTACGCGTATGTCGCGCTCCAGCGGAGGCATTCCGCCGTCAAAGCTCTGGTAGACGACGGCCACGTCGTGCGACGTCGGGGCCTCGTAGGTGCGCCGTCGGTCGTCGAGGAACAGCAAGTCCACCTTGACCGGTGGGCGTCCTTCCGCTTCGGCGCGAGCTTGTTCCTCCCTCTCAAACTCGCCCAGCATTTTCAATCCGTAGGCGAAGGGATTCACTTCACGAATCAGCGCGTCCAGGTTGTGCAACAGCTCGGCGCTCAGATCGGCGTTCTCCCTTCGATCCACTCGCGCCCTCCTCGCTGGTCGGCGTCGAGGAGGTAGAGATGGGAGTACATCGGTCGCTGTGCACCGGGCCCAAGATTACCGATCCTGTGTTGTATGTTGCCGTGGACGCGGAAGCAGTATGTCCCGTGGCCACGCGGGAGGTCGGTCTTGGCACCGTTTGAAGCAAACGACAGCGAGCCAATGTACTGGCGGATGTGGTCGCGAAAATTTCGTGATTCCGGGTGGCGGTTTGTGAGAAGGTCGTGCAACAACTCTGGGTAGGGGAACAGGGGGTCTAAAATCACTTGTCCGTTATGGCAACATGACGTGTAATGGCCCTTGGTTTTTTTTTCGCCGGCGAAGTGCACGGCCGCGCACGTTCTGCACACATTGTCCATGCCTCCGACAGAGTGCTGGACGACGCCGTTCACGTCCTGCCCGGCCGCGGCGAGGTGTGTGCGCAGCAGGTTGTTCGGCGCAAGGTCGGGCTGCTGCTCAGGCTCGCCGGGCTCTTCGTCGACGTCGGCCTCGGCGTCGGCGTCGTGTTGGCGCTGCTCAATAACGGAATCGTCGTCAAGCTGGCTGGATTCCAGCTCGGCGGCCTCCTGGCGGTTTGGGGCGTCTTCATCAGCTGCGCGCGCAGCCGTCAGCGCCTCTCTCTCCATGCTGTTTTCGGCCGTTTGCGCCATACAATCAAGATGATTTTTCTCGATTCGGGCGCTCTTGCGTCGTTCAGCATTGGCCTTGCTGGCCAGACGCCTTTGGTGCTTTGCCTTGGGTGTGTTTTCGTGCAGCCCCCTTGCAGGACCGGGCTGTTCAAGGTCCTCGTAAAGCGTCACGGGATATGTAATTGTGTCAAAGTCGGCGAGCGAGTTGCATTGCGCCGCAAGCGTGAGTGCTGGGACAGGGGTCATTTCAGCCACGGATGGCTCACCGTGACCGTCACCGCCATCAACGTTATGGTCGCTTTGGGTTCTTTTCGGGGGAAGCCTGTATTTAAATGAAAGCGGTCAGTATTTTTACTATTCTTGTCGTCACCGGTGAATGTCTGAATTTCTAGTCCTTTTAGCACTTGACATTGAACACCATTGTCCACAAAGTTTCGATCATTATTCCATGAAAAACTCGAGGTTTATGTGTATTACCGATTACGCATTTATTCATGACATTTTACTTACGTCACCGGGGTTTTCGTCGTTTAAAAACGTGTCGACGACGGCTGCTGTTGATGGGGCGGGGGCGGATGTAATTTTTGAAGCGTGTGCAGCTGCCCGTTTTACTCGCTTGCTCTCGGCATCGGCCTGCCTCCGAGCATCTCTCTCGTCGTCGCCAAGGTTGGCCCATTTTGAGCGTTTACCACGCTTGCAAATTGATTTTTTTCCAGGCATCTGCGATGCTTTCAATTAAAAAAAAAAAGGTTGAAAGATATGATAAAAATATGATGATTGCAACGCCGTAACTTTCCACCCTTCACGAAAACTGACACGAAGACTGTAAACAGGCCGTTCTGACCTTAGAAACATTGAAATTTGGTAGAAGCAATTGAATGATATTATTGTACTTACACCATAGAAATATAAATGTAGATCAGATGAAATTTCTTGTCAAGTTACTTATGTAAACCAGTAATGCCTGGTGATGATTGAAAGAATCGACAAATGATAATTTTTTCAATTAAAATTAGACCGTATAAATTGAAACTATATTTTGGCAAATTAATTTCATCTATTGTAATTTTTTAGTGGGTTAGTCAGTGCTCATTGGTATCTACCCGGGAACAGCCCCGGGAAAAATTAATCATGAAATCAGAGTAGATGGAGAACATTTGAAATTTGAATGGCAATAAAAAGTGCAAAAATTCGCTAGTTTTTTGCACTTTTCACATGGAAATACTGGGCGGATTGACACGAGACCTAGCCTTTAGTTCGCACAGTGAAATTCTACACATTATTCATGCATAAAACAGTTCCGAACTTGCCCATATTTTCTAAAAAAAAGGATCCGACAGATTGAAAGTGTAAAAATCGAAATATCACCATGGCGAGACTGCCGCTTCGCTGGAGGCTGATCAGGGTCATCGGGGTCGCTGTTCCTCATCCTTTTCTTACCAGGCTTTTATGGCGGAAGTTTCGACAGTACCGAAGAATGGAAATTCAAAAAAAAAAATCTATATCAATATCCTCCAATTATAGCACACGCTGTAAAGCAATGCAATACTACCTACTTAAACCTACCTATGGATTAAAAACATACATATGTATAGTGATGTAAAATTCTCGAGAATATATTTTCGGAGAATATTCTCGAGAACATTGGAGAATATTGGAGACATTGGGAAATTGGAAGCTTTGGAACAACCTAAGGTTTATATTATGCTGTAAGAACAAATAATACTAAGCTTTGCTGTATTTTTTCCTTCAGTTTTATTATTTTCCACTTTCCACACATTTTGATGTACACAGTAGGTACAATGCAACTTGCAAGTATTTCTAAATGTCCGACTAGTCATACAGCACTAGCAGTTCTTCGTCATCTTCGCTTCTGATGTCCATATCGACATCGTCTTCAACGTCAATGTCCAACGGCGACATATCAGTGCTGGTGTCTTCTTGTGGGTGGCGTGCACTTGATTCAGTCTCCTTGGCTTGTTCATTTTCTCTCTTGGCAAGCTTTAAGTTATGGTTAACATAAACCAAATGACGAGCTCTTTCTGTTGTGAGTCTGTTGCGCTTTGAAGTATGAACGTTCGAAAAAGTACTGAAACTGCGTTCAGTAGCTGCAGTAGTGGGTGGCATTCCCAAAATTGCAGTTGCTTTCTCACATAGTACGGACCACTTGCAGAGACCGTTCCACCATGTTATCTCGTCAACGGATGAACTCTTCCACAGGTAGGAATTGGCCCAGGTGCCAGTCCTCGTGCGATATTTGGCGATTTCTGTGACATATGACTGCTGATCAATGGTTTGGTCCTTGCTGGCAATGAATGCAACTGCTGCTATTTGTTCCTCTTGGCTTAAATGCTTTCCTTGATATTGAGGAGCCAACAAATTAGCAGCAAAGTTGAGATCAGTCATACAATTTTTATTGAGTTAAGGAGGTAAGGATTTTAAATGAGTTAAGGAATAACATCGGAAAGGAACAAGATAAAAGTATTCAAGATTGCCTAGTTTAATGCCTCTATATATTCCATTAGAAAGTTTATCTTCATAAGTTACTTTTTGAATAGGAAAACAATGTTTTTAGGGTAACTCACCTATTTTCCCACCAATCGGGCTGAAATTTTCACAAATGATGCATCTCACACTGCCACCTACAGCACACTACATGAAACACTCCCTGGCTACTGACGGCCAAAATTAAATCTGTACCAATGTGCCTCATGTACCAATGTCCCCCCTCTCCCCTACTGGACAAAGTAGATACCTACTGGGCAGTTAATGTGTCAGGAAAATCAAAACAAAGGACAAATTGGAAAGAAAATGTGACTAAATACTTGAGTAAAACATGACAGTTCTTTGGCTGACGACCAACGTCTTAATCAGTGGTTACCCCCTTGATCGTTTATTGTATTTTTTGGTATGGTATTTCACCATTGAAAACAAGTTATAATCAACGATCAAGGGGTAATCTCTGATTAAGACGTTGGTGCTACTGGGCATGAGAGCTTTTGGCCAAAGTGTCCGTTGAAATAACAAATAAGATTCTTATAGCCTCCCTCAAGACCTCACAAAAAAGTAACTACTGTTACAGCTCTAAAAAAAGTACAAAAAGAAGACCTGCAACTGAATTTGTTGATAAATTAAATTCTGGCTTCTCATGAAAGTTTCTGCATGACCTAAGCGACCAACTTGCTGACTCAAATATGAATCAATGAGTGGACATTATACACTACAAATACTTAAACGCTATAGCTCTTCTGCATGTCGTACAGAAGCCATCGATAACATCGATTGAGGTTGCTGATTTTCAAACATTTTTCCTACCAACATTCCCGTGTGAAATTTGATACTTTTTACAGAACAAATATTTCTTTATACCAACTTGTAAATTTCTGCTCTTATTGTGGGGTGCAAAATCTGGTTCATGTTGGCGGACTCTATGCGATGAGTGAGTGCACCTTCGTGTGACAGGGATACCATGTAGCGGAGATAGCTGACGGGAGACTTAGAGTTGGCAGCAATGTCGGCTTTCAACTGCTTCGTTATCTGCAAAATAGTCAAATAAACTTATAGACGAATTTCTATAAAACCGCAGCATGTGCACACTTATATTTAAGCAATAATGATGGTATTTACTATAATTACTAATGGCCCGACCAACATTCCCCACTCTATCACATTGGGACATCATGCCTCGAGTAAGAGAGGCACTCATACTTGGACTCCTGAACACTCGTATGCACTGCACTGATAAGAAGGCAGGACATCCCGTCTTCTTTGTGGGCTGAAGTAACAGGCGCTTCTTCCGTCCGGAAGGATGGTCCGTCTGCACAGAGGACGAAGGACAGGGCTGCCCTGCTCCTGATGTATAATATTTTTCTCCTTGAGAGCAATCATACCGAACAGCCTTTTCTCCTCGGAATGGGTAGCCGAAGAATGGAATAGCTATTTCCTGCTCTGAGGAATCTCTGCCGTTTCTTGTAAATCAAATCTGTCCTGTAAATGAATTTACAGTTAAATGGCAAAAAAATAACAATAATCCATAACGAACAAATTTTCTGGTTGCCTAGTGTGTAACCGTACCTTTCCGGTATATTTTACTCGTCCTCGTTGAAAATGAGTATCCTGCTGCATTGATATCAGTGATAAATGAGGCAAAACCCTCTTGATGGTCTACGTGGCCTGAATATGACCTGACTTCTTTCTTGAAGTTTTGTAGCCGGACTCCCAACACGCTGGCGAAATCAGTCATGACTTTGAAACCTGTGACCACGAAAGAATGTTTAAGCTTCCGAATGCATGAATTCCTACATGTGCAAGTGAGGTTAGGGAAATAGACATAGCATGAGTGCTTAGCTTATCAACGAGTACTTCAATCATAGTATGAAATCAATTACAACCTTCGAAAATGCATCTGATGATATTAGACTACCTAGCGTGATATGTTATAATAATAATTACTTACTATAGGCATTTATTGGAACTGTCACATTCCCACGACATGCTCACTCTCCAACTCCAAGCAGTTTGCCCCGCCGCCTTGGATGCGGGTCTGTGAAGATAGTCTTCCCTGGCGCCGATAGTCCCTGGCGCCGGCCGGTCTGCACGGTCGGACCGGTATACGCTGTAGTTGGCCACGTCCCATCGTCGGTTCGGCGTGAGGTGCGTCTCTGTTACTAGCGCACAGCAGATATGGTGCACTTCGAGGAAGTGCGTTAGGTCATCTCTTTGATGCAGAACGACGTTTCCGTTCCACGTCATGAGGGTGCTTGTCGGGGGGCAGGTGTTACACATTGCAGGTGTTAAGGCTGGCAAGGAAAGTTGGCACCAGATGTGCCAGCGCTGTCAGTGCTGGGTGGATGTTTAGGTTGGCAACCATCTTTGTCAAGGAGATTAGCATCGTGCGCCAGTCGAAGGACGTAAACAAGCTTTCAAAGTTGCCTACTTCGGGTAGTTGAGGTTCGCTGTGCGTTGGCTGCGTAGGGCCGTCTTGCGCAGCGGGTGTAGTTGTTGGTAGGGGATTGGCGGTGTGGCCCGAGGTGCCCTGTGCAAAGCTGAAGCCTGTACTCACGGGCTTCGCCGGGACTCGCTGTGGTCTGCGCGCGTTGGTCTGCGCAGCTCCCTGCGTTGAATGCGTCGTTTGGCAGCGCGCTTCCGCATTCCTTAGGTAGACACATCCTCGGTAGTTGGCCGGGTGCTGCCCCTGGCAGTTGGCGCACGTGGCTGGTTGCGTCATTGGCACCTCGCAGGTGGCTGACAGGTGGCTTTTGCCACAACTCACGCAACGGGGCTGGCGTTTGCAGAACTCTGCGATGTGCCCGGTGGTTTGGCAGCGGAAGCACATCTGAATTTGCTGCTTTACATAGCGAGGGGCTTCAAGGTGGGCCACGCAGTTCTGCAACCGCGTTATCTTAGTCAGGTCAACTGGAGCAGTACCTGGCGCGCGGGCGTGCAGCGCGACAGAGAACAGGGGCAGCGGCTCGCCGAGGATCTTCTCGCCGGACGGGGTCAACTTTGAGTCGGTATGACGGCGCAGCTGCGTCACGCTTCTTGAGGGGATTCCGAGCTCTGTTAGTTCGTCATGAATGTCCTGGGTGTCAGCGTTGACCGGGCATCCTCGAACGATGAAGCGCTGAGTTTTGGGGCGTGCTTCGGAAAACGTATAATATTATATTTGGTCAGTTTCCATGTTCGACGTCAGCTGGCGGTATTCGCCAATTGAGGCCAGCTGCACCTTTGAAAATTCACGGCGCGGGGTCACTGTGAAGTTTTTCGTCGCTTGGTTGACATACACAATCAGAGCTTTGTGTGACGAAAAGTTCTTTATGCACACGGGTGGTGTTTTATATTTTGTTTGCGCATTCGTTGGCGTTTGGGCATTGGGCGCATGATCTGTGTCCATATTATCTGACAGGACTTGGTAGCTGTTTGATAGAGTCAGCGTGGGATGTGGCGCTGTCCGAGTGGCAGCGCGCTTCTTTTTGCGTGGTTCATTGGACGAGGAATGTTCTTTGGGTCCTCGCCGTTTGTTGTTTACAACGAGCTTGAACGGACCGGGGACGTAATAGCTGGAGCCGCCCTCCGGTTCGACGGCGTTTAAGGCGGCGGTGACGGTGCGCGGCGCGGCGCGACGTCGACGACGCCGATGGTTGTGCCTCGAGGCACGGAGATCTGCTTGGCGCAGCGACGAGGTGGCGCCATCGGTGGAAAGGACCGGTCGTCTGTCGGCTCCGGTGGGGCTGGGGGCGATGCTGTCGCCTGTGGCTGGCGCTTGAAATACGAGCCCTCGGGGGTGGGGCCGGCTCGATGCCCGGGGGTTCGGGGTGAGTCCGGGTCACTCAACGTCTGGCGCTGTGGTCGGGGCGGCGGCATTCCGGCGGAGTGGGCTGCCTATCCGAGCACTTGAGGTGTTATATATCTCCGTGATACTGTCACTGCGTGCAATTTGCACTCCTGTTCATTGATATTGATGTAAAATTTCAGTATTCACTTACGCACTTGGAAGAAACCGGCTTGAAACGTTTCTAGATGCATTTCACAACTTAGTGGCGTGATTTCTCACTCGAGTCCTGTCAGAGTTAAAAGCACGCAAACTTGCATCTTAGAGTTAGGGTGTGGTAGTGAATAATTATTGTTTTGTCCAATTAATTACCACCCAAGCACTGGGTACGCGAGGGCACTTCCCCAGATCGATTGTTAGTCACAGTATTATTATTTTGAGTACGTTTTCACTGCATTTAACACGACTAAGTAGAAAAATAGCTCGTTATAGCGCGGAGCGCTGCTTACACACGTCCACCCTCGACCGACATATTATGTTGTTCTCACCGCCGATTGGATCGGTGATATGTTTGCTACGAATTTCAGACTTTTCACCCGAAAAAAAGTTACACAATCGCAAAAAAAGTGATAATTTTTCACGTGATTTCTCCCACGAAACGTCGTGATATTGCACCAAGTGATATTACACAATCGCCAGCCTGTTCTATTTTCTGAAGGACGTGAGTGCGACCTGCATTGATTATCGAAATGTTACCGTTCACTCACCAAAAATGCTGGCCACTCGGAACGGGTCCAGCATATCTTTGGCCAACGTGCCCTGCTTTGAGGTGTTTGCAACCAGGCCCGTTACAGATGAATTTTTGAGTGCCTCCAACCCAAAAATGGCCACTAGCAAATCAGCGACCAGCAGTGACATTTTTCGATGGTTGCATACACAACGTAGGGGTGGAGGGGTTCAGTTGTCTCAGTTTTTACTTAAATAGTCATAAATCGTTCATATATATATATATATATATATATACACCATGAAAATATATATATATATATATTTTTTTTTTTTTCTTCATGTAGTACATTGATCCTTTGACAGCACCATGAAATATTTTGATATTTTCTACACAGATATGTATCAGACAAAAAATAAAAGAACACGCAATACTGTTTGAGACAACTAGACCCACTGAAGGGGTCAGTTGTCTCACACTAGGGTCTAGTTGTCACAAAGCAAAATTTCCTGATATTGAGAATTATAATTGGAAATTGACTGATTGTATCAATCTTAAAATAATAATAGTTACAACATCCCTAAAAATACATTCAATTAAACATTCTTTAACGCTAGATTCATTCGAATTTTTATCAGACTAGCAGCGGAGCCCGTGCCTCCGGCACTATGTGGTTACGCCTTTTACTTAAAATTAATTATATTTTTTCATTTAATTTTTTTAAGCTCATATGGCTGCCCCTTTACCCTTAAGGCAAACCCTTTGCCCATAAGGCAAATCCTATGTCCATAGGGCATAAGTACGTCCATAATGCATAAATGTGCCAATAAGGCAAAACCTTTGTTCAAAAGGCAAACCCTACGCCCATAAGGCAAATCCTATGTCCATAAGGCATAAGTACGTCCATAATGCAGAAATGTGCCAATAAGGCAAAACCTTTGTTCAAAAGGCAAACCCTACGCCCATAAGGCATAAAGCATACTTACGACTTTTTCTTTTGGTTTTTAACGACATGGGGTGCATGTTCGCCCTATGGACGAATAGTTCACCCAATGGGCGTGAATAGAACCTATAGAACTTAGGGTGAACCATACGCCATTAGGGCTAAATATGCACGTAGCAGTTGAAGTAGCTGTCTAGACTGGGTTCCCAAAGTTTCGACCAAGTTTTCAAATAGAACTGTTCAAATGATTCCATGGGAAAAAAAACCTCTGCTGTGTATAATAAGCTGTGTTTAAATTATAGACAAAGACGCGTGATGGAGTGTAAGTGATATTTTCCCTTTATGCATAGAAGATTTATGTTATTGATGCATATAAATATTATGGTGGACCATACGCCACAAGGGCAAACTATACGCCCATTGGGCGAAATATACACCGATAGGGTAAACTTTACGCCCATAGGGCGAACGATACACCCATAGGGTGAACTTTACGCCCAGAGGGCGAACTATACGCCCATAGGGCGAACTATACGCCTATAGGGCGAACTATACGCCCATAGGGTTAACTATACCCCCACATGGCGAACAATACGCCCATAGGGCGAACTATACGCCCATAGGGCAAACTATACGCCCATAGGGTGAACTATACGTCCTTTGGGCGAACTATACGCCCATAGGGTGAACCAATCGACCATTGGGTGAACCACACGCCCATAGGACTAATTATCCGCCCATAGGGACAAAAATACGCTCATTGGACGAACAAACAGCTTATAGGCCTAATTTTCGCAATACGGGTGAATGTTTGCCAATTGTATGGTTCGCTATGGGCGAATAGTTCACCCTATGGGCGTATGGTTCGCTCTATGGGCGTATAGTTCGCCCTATGGGCGTATAGTTCGCCCTATGGGCGTATAGTTTGCCCTATGGGCGTATGGTTCCTGTATAGTTCGCCTTATAGGCGTAAAGTTTGCGTATAGTTCGCCCTATGGGCGTATAGTTCGCCCTGTGGGCGTATAGTTTGCCCTATGGGCGTATAGTTTGCCCTATGGGCGTATAGTTCGCGTATAGTTTTCCCTATGGGCGTCTAGTTTGCCCTATGGGCGTATAGTTTGCCCTATGGGCGTATAGTTCGCCCTATGGGCGTATAGTTTAACCTATGGGCGTATAGTTCGCCCCATGGGCGTATAGTTTGCCGTATGGGCGTATAGTTCGCGTATAGTTCGCCTTATAGGCGTAAAGTTTGCGTATAGTTCGCCCTATGGGGGTATAGTTCGCCTATGGGCGTATTGTTCGCCCTATGGGCGTATAGTTCGCGTATAGTTCGCCCTATGGTCGTATTGTTTGCCCTATGGGCGTATAGTTCGCGTATAGTTCGCCCTATGGGCGTATTGTTTGCCCTATGGGCGTATAGTTCGCGTAAAGTTCGCCCTGCGGGCGTATTGTTTGCCCTATGGGCGTATAGTTCGCGTATAGTTCGCCCTATGGGCGTATGGTTCGTGTATAGTTCGCCCTATGGGCATACTATAAGGGTTAGACTGATGGACCTTGGGCATTAAGTACAATGTTTTCTTTGCCTTTAACATTTTCGTAAATGTGGTTTGCGAATTTTAGATTTAAATTTCTCCTGAAATATTCAACGTTATTGTAAAAGCAGCGGAGCCCGTGCCTCCGGCACTGTGTGTTTACGCCTTTTACTTTTATTGATAATAACATTTTCCATGAGACAACCTCTTTGCCCATAATACACACCTTACTAAGGAAAACCTGATATTCATCAGGCATAACCCTATGCTCGTAAGGCAAAAATATGCCCAAAAGGCAAAACCCTATGCCAACAAAGAATAACCCTACTCTTAAAAGGAAATCATTTGCCCCTAAGGCAAAAATAAGCCCATAAGCCCTTTACTCAAAAGGCAAACCCTGTGCCTATAAAACAAACTTTATACCCATACGAAAACTTCCCCTACACTCCCCCATAAACTAACCGTTCCCGACTCGTTACACTACCTCTAAGCTTCCGTTAAAGTATACTCATACAGGTACTTCTACACTACCCCTTCACAACCAATACCCTGCTTTTACCCAACTGATAAACTACTCCCACCTCTACCTCTACCCTAATTCTACCCTTCTCAACTCCTCACCTACCCTACCTCTACCCTGCGCCTTTCCTGCGTTGAAAATGTTTTTCCGTTTCCAATGAAAGGTACTCTAGGGTCTGGTGCATACTACTTGCCTTGCTCTCGGGTATTCAAGTTACGTGAGTTGGGCGACGTTTTTATAATTTTATTCAATGCATCGAATCTGCAAAAGTCTAAAGTGACAAAAGTATCCATTAGGTCTCTGCTTATTTTAGTTTTGAACATTAATAGAAATCATTTTTTTGCCAGCTGTCAAAGGCCGTCATGTAGAAAATTTTGCTTTTGGGTTTTCGCGATTTAAAATGCAAAACATAAAGTCTGATGATAACAATTGAAAGTTGGTATACCAATAGCACTCATAAGTCATAATGCATGTTTGAATTTTGAGCTATAGAAATTCATTCTTAGCCATCTGTCAGTTGAAGAAATGTTGGAATTGTTTTTCTGTATTTTCAGAAATTTAAATTGCATTAAAAAGACGAAAAACTGTTTCAAATGAAAGAAGAAACATGATCACGTTTGAGAATGTGTATGAATAAATATCACCTGTAAATTGGCGTGACGATTATTGCACGATGCACTCGGATTACCTGTCTAGGCTGGACGTGCAAAGTTTCGATCTCCTCTCCTTGCAGAATTGTTCGTAAGATTGCTTTACACTTCCATACTGTCCTCGTGGAATGAGCAGTTGCTTTTTTCGTTCAATATAAACTCGTTTATAACCATTTTTTTGAACGGCGAAATTTCGGCCATGTGCCGTTATCAAGTTATCGCAATTGGAATTGAATTTGAAAAAATCCCTACGCCCATAACTTAAAAGGTTCCTAAATGCCCATGTGGCAAACCTTAATGCCCAGAAGAGAAACCTAAATGCCCATATGTCTAATGCCCATATGTCTAAATGCCTTAATGTCTATATGTCCATGGGGAAACTTGCCCTAAACTACGCCTTCACTACCCCTTCCCGACACCTACACAATCCCTAACCTACCCTACCCCTTCACTATCCCCTAAGCTTCCCAAAAAGTGTTACTACCTTCTTGTTCGACTTAAAATTTAATTTTATATTATATTTTTAGGAGTATAAACTTGAACTTTCTTCCTCCAAAATTTCTCTACTACCCCTATACTCTCCCTGACCTACTCCCATACTACCCTAAACTACCCCTTAATGACCAACACCCTGCTTATATCCAAATCTTAGCCAACTCCTACCCCACCTCTACCTCTACCCTAATTCTACCCTATCCACCCCTCACCTACCCTACCCCTAACCTGCCCCTATCCTTCTTTGGAAATTGTGTTTCGTTTCCAATAAGATATTTTCGATCATTCAAGTAACGTTAATATTTCGACGACTTTAAATTTTATTTAATACATCGACTATGCAAACGTAAATTGTGAAAAATGTATCCATTAGGTCACTGCTGCTTAGAGTTTTGAACATAAATAGAAATAATTTTTTTCCAGCTGTCATATTATTATGCTGTCATATAGACGATGCTGGCTTTGGTTTTTCGCGATTTAAAATGCAAGAAAAAGATGTCTGATGATTGCGAATTGAAGTTGGTACGCGTACATGCCCTTAATTATGTTTTTTATTACATTGACGCGTAAATTGCAATGTAGATGAGTGAACGTTGCACTCACGGGTCACCATGCATGTTTGGGCTTGGGACTTGGCATTTAATACCCATTTTTTCTGAAAAATGCATGTTTGAGTTTGGAGCATTTTTTAGCGAGCTGTCAATTGATAGAATTTTGGAAATATTTTTCTTTAGTTTCTGCAATTTAAATGGCCTTAAAGTGACATAAAACGGTCTCAAGTGAAAGAAGAAACATGATCACCTTTGAGAATGTGTAAGAATAAAATTGCCGTTATAATGAATGCACGATGCACTCGGATTTACTGTCTAGGCTGGACGTGTGAAGTTTCGATCGCCTTTTCTTGTGATTGTTTTGACACTTCCATGCTGTCCTCGTGGAATGGGCTGTTGTGATTTTATTGCTAAAGAAACTCGTTTTCAGCCATTTGTCGAACGGCGAAATTTCTGCCATGTGCTGGTATCAAGTTTTCGCTATTGTAATGTTATAGTTAGTGAACGTGCCTGCCTTAGATTATCTGTTCTTAGTAAATAAAAGTGTATCGTGTCACGTCGATAAGTGCACGTTGCACTCGGGGAAGCTGTCTATAGGCTGGACGTAATAAGTTTTGGTCGAATTTTCCCAAAAAAATAATTAAGTGATTGCATTGATACTTGAATCGGTCGGCGAAGAATGAATTATTTACTCAATTACTTGCTTACTTTTCTCCATTTGGCTTTAATTCAATTAATTGAATCGCTTCAGGGAAATATATCCTGTGATAGTAAGTCGCTGCATCTTTGAGTTGTGAGAGATGGGAATTAATTATTTTTCCAGCTGTCAAATGGTGACATGTCGGCGATGCTCATTTCAAGTTTTCGTAAGTTGAGTTGCTATAAAAAACGTGAGACGATTGAAAATGGGAGATAAATCAAGTACGTACCCGAATTTAGGTGTTTTTAGTGAATATAAAGTAGTTAAATGCAGATTTGGTGAGTGCACGTTGCAAACCATATAATATAGCAAAGGCCAAAATCTTTGCGAAAGTTGGCGGTATCTTTTGATTTAATTCAATCCATCAACTCTGGAACACCCCTAGTGAAAAAAGGTATCCTGGTAGTCAGTGCCTGTTTGAGTTTTGAACCCTTGAAATTCATAATTTGCCAGCTGTCAGTGACGAAATGTCAGAAATGTAATCGTCATGTTTTCGCACAACAAATCGCACTGATTCGATGAAAGACATCTCCAAATGGTCAGTAATGCATGTACGTACCAAATTGAATGTGTATTTATTATTATTTCGTGTAAATTAGCTCGAAGTAGCTGTCTAGGCTGGGAGGCGAAAGTTTCGACCAAGTTTTCGTAATGAAATGCTCATTTAATCGCGAGGAAACATGTCCTCTCAACAATCGAAACCCGGAGCAACCAAATTACGGACATTATATATAAGAGATTCTTCAAAATTCAGATTTCAGATTCTTCATATTCTTCGGTTTAGTCGCACCCATTGACAATGCATTCCAGGCACACAAAATCTGGACGGGGTCCTGGTGTGCAACTTTGGCGGGACCATTGTTTCCACGCTTCATTACCTTTACTTGCCTGCCATGGATCGCCACAAATGGAGCACAGGCAGTTATCGCCATCATTTGGCGCAATGTTTTCGAGATTGATCCTTCGCCTAGCCTGCTTTTTATTTTTGGCGCTGTCTTGTCTTTTGCAGCAGGTCTCTTCGCTGAGTTGCTGCCTTTTCGTTAAAATCGCCGTAAACCTCTTTCTAGCGTTATTTCGGGGATTTTTTGTTTCGATCCGAGCTTTAGCTTTTGGCAAAGGACGTAAACTATCTGGAGTTACAACTTTGTTTGCAGCAGGCTTACTGGCCGATGACGTTCCTTGATTGTGTGATACATCGACTTCCCTGACGGTGACGGGTTCAGCCGATCCAGGGGTTACGGCAGTTTCAGGATCAGCGTTTTCAGCAGTTTCAGCGTGTTCGGTAGTTTCAGCGGTTGTAGCGGTTTCAGGATTCGGACGATCCGTAGCATATCCCGGCGCATAGTCCAACTCTCCAAAAATATGGCGATTCAATGGATAAATTCCAGAGCATTGGAACCCAGCCATGTTATTTCTGGGCGTTGCAGCCAAAGGCAGTGCAATTTTTACAATTCCAGGAATATCATAAATTGACATTGTTTTTCCAGGGTTCGTTCTCATCCAATCGTCACAAGCTGTAATCACATAGTGCTAAAAGGTCCGTATACGCTCGTGTCGAGGGGCTGCAGCTTGTGCGAACAGTGGGGAGGAAATGACAGAACTGTTACCCCATTCTCTTTGCAATAATCGAGTGTTGCTATTGACAGATGCGAGTCATGGTTGTCTAAAAGTAAGAGCAGGGGACGCTCCTTCGAGCATCTTGTGGAATGCACAAAACAATGTATGAATTCGAAGAAATTATCTTCTTTTATCCATCCGCTTGGATTTGCTGTACCACAAGACCCTGTCGGCCCGTTAGTCAAGAAATGATCGCGATACCTTACTCTCGGAAAAAACAAAGAATGGTGGAACTTGAATGCCTATTGCAGGAACGGCCAACGCCATCGTAACCAAGGTCCCACGTGCCGAAGATGTTATAGCGCCTACTTGCATTACTCCCCGACGAGCCACGACGCGGTTGGGTCTCTGAACCGTTGTTACACCCGTCTCGTCTACGTTCCATATGTCGCCAGGCTTAAAGGAATGACGGTCTAGGACAGTTGTCAAGTTATGAAAGAAAGCTTCAACATTAACTTTGTTAAAGCTACTGGCCCTCGCCAAACTAGTCGCTTCTGGCTTCCTGACTGACAACTCTTTGTGGCGTTTCATGAACTTTTTGAACCAGTCCTCACCGGTGCATTCATTCTTTGCCCAAGTGGGGGGAATATTTGTCAGTTTCAATCCAGTTGCATACTGAAATGCGAACTTGCGACCTTCATTTGGTGTTAATCCGAAGTAGATATCAGACGACCGTTTTAGGTAGTCTTCCAAAGCATTCTCTTGTTCAATTGAAAATATCTGTCTTGAATTCACATACCCAACATATATTGATGGCACAACTGTATTGTCTTGTAGGTCCCCATCAGCTACTTTCAGGCAGTACCTGGACAAAGTACGATAATTGATACCAAAACCATCTGCAACTTGTCGCGCTGAAATTTTTTCGCACAAAACCTGCCGAGCGGCTTGAAGCATCAAGACAGCGGGTGTTTCGCCACGGGTAGTTTTCTTCTTGTAGGTCCTCGCCATGATGGTATCTGAAACACATACAAACTAATATAATAATTGCGAAACACAATCACGAAGATTTATTTTTAACCTAACTTTATTTGACATATTCATTTGAGACAACTAGCCCCAAAACAAATTTGATGATAAAACCATTCATTTTTAAATGAGCTCGTAATTAATATATTCAAAATATGAGCATTTGAAATCCAGCATGTCTGAGCTTAATGAAAACTATTACAATTTGGTAGTAACACAGTTTACTTGGATACTAGATCGAAAATTGGAGGAAGTGAAAAACTTACCAAATCAGCGCCAAAACAGATATTTATCTGTCAGATCTTCATTTGACCTCGAAAAACATTGAGATTTGTAGTGAGGGTCTAAAAATACCAGAGTGCAGCACTGCCTTACAAAAAATCAGAAACTATTCGCCACAAAGGGAACTAAATGCACTGAGACAACTGAACCTTGAGACAACTGAACCCCTCCTCCCCTACTCTGTCCGTGAGTAGGGACTCCAGAGGAATTTCAGCCTGGGATGAAACAACAAATAAAAATACTGTAAGGTTGAGAAGGATGAAAGCTGAACTAGCAAGTAAGCTAAAAGGGGAAATTATGTTACTTAACCAAGATGCAAACCATTGATTTCAAAGTCCTCGACAAGAATTAAGAGGCACTAGGTTTGTATCAAAGTAAGGTTGCACATCTTTCCAGATTCCTTTGTCTTCCATGACAGTTTAACATATTATGAAACCATGCAATCTGTAAGAAGTTGTTGGCTGTGCAATGGTTGTGGTCTGATGAGACTGATTTGTGATGCAAAATAGGGCGAGGGCATATGACATTTTGACCTGGGAGGTGTGATAGCAGACAGTCAATAGAGAGAGAGAAACCACTAGGTACCTAGTTCAGCCGGTGGTTGGCACCCTTTGCAGTGCAAGCAGGTAACGGCCAATCACGCGCCACCTGCGACTAGATATTATAGGTGATCTGCTTCGTAGTGTTTGCATAGTGCCAAGATTATGACTATCAATGTAACATCCCGTTCAAATTCAATTGAAAAAATATGGGGCCAGCTGTCACACGTCTCGTCTTTAACGCGTAGCATCCAACGAACGTCAGCAAGTGGGTACTGCTGACAGTGTTAGCGTGCGCTTGGTCACGATTCCGCTAGCTGAGGCTGAGGTTATGGGTTTAGAATGGTGAATTTACTACGTAACCACGGCATCAGAAGACAATTCCTTTCTCAAAATACAAACGAACCAATTACGATGAGAAGATATCGCACGTCATACTTGTGTTTGCGAGCATCGGCTAACGGAATCACGGCCGAGCGAATGCTGCGCTGTCAGCGGGACCCAACCAGTGACGGAATATCAAAGAGTAAAATGTGCTATTACTCGGCCCCATTTAAAAAAAATATATATTCAAATGGGAATCTACAAATTAATTGGTGTACAATAATACTTGACACAATATAAAATGCTAGGGCAGGTCTGAGACCAGGCAATGACCGTAATGATGCTTACTTTCCGAGTTCTCCAGCCATACCATAATGGTTTCAGCCGCCTTGCGCATTCAACATTAACCACCAGCCCTGAACCATTCGGTCACCGATCAGTCCGTCAAAACGTACTTACCACTGAGAGGTTGTCTGCAGAGAATTTTCGTTCTGATCAAAGTCGCCTGATGATGAGTCAATTGGGTCCTTGGCCACACGCACAGGTTTAGGAGTAGATGTTACAGTCGCCGATGTTACAATCGTCGATGTTGAAGTATTCAATTTTGAATTTGGCGGCGTCGTAGCCGGACGCCTAGGCCTCACAGGATCCAATATTGTCCGCTTTGCCGGCAGAAAAGCAGTGCCGGCTATAGACCCCAGCCTCTTGGTGGCCTTCTGGCAAGAATCCAGTAAGTCAGGTTAATCTGATGGCAGAAAAATACAAAATACAAGTAATTATTTTGAAGCTGTTTACCCAGTTTTGAAAAGGTTTCTTAAGGGGTTTCACACCCACCTAAGAACGGGGTTTTTATATGTTCTATGGTTTTATTATGCTAAACATAACTTACTAAAAATATAGAAAAAAATATTGTGCAGGAAAATTGGTTAGGGGCTCGGAAAATGCGATGAAATCTTTTGTACGTTCCAAAAGTCGCAAAATTAGAGATAGCGTGGTCAGGATTTTTTTCCTGGTGCATAATTGTGGTACTTATGTGACGAAGCATTTTTATCTCTACAAGTTTGATACAAACGGAAATAGGGAATTTTGAAAACTTGAAAAAGAGGTTCAAATTTTACATGGTTTTAAACGGACTGCCAGTGGGAAACAATGAGATATTCGCGATTTTAAAATAAATGGTCATGAGGCCTAAACCATGCAGATTCCAAATATGTAAGTTTCATTCTGATCGGTCAAGAAATGTAGATTTCCCCCTGTACACAAGCAACGGTTGCGCGAAGCAAATTTTCGCAAGATTCCAAGCCGCGATCTTTATGAACTGCCTACATACAGGCGTCAATTCTTCATCGCATAGCAGCCAGCTACAGCGACCTTGGAACGTTTCGTGCACCAAAAGTATCTCGCGCGAGAGTTTATCTCATAAGCCTCTAGTTTATATTTTTGTGCTAAGCTCAAATGAAATGATTTACGTCTTACGAGCACTGCGGTAAAAAGTCTCGCCTTCCAAGCTCCCGACGTATTTTAGAATGTGACACGACTTTGACGAACTTATTTTTGTTTTTTGAGTATTCGAGCGCTGCGCTTCCCAATAGTGGTATAGCTCACCTTTTGCCGTAATTATCATTAATAATGATCAATAATTAGTAATTATAAATTCTTGGTAAATTGACCGATTGGCCGATTGGGCGCCTTCGCCTCTGTGGGTTGTCGCTATTGTAGCCTTATTGAAACTGAGGGTTTGATCACACGGAAGCACACGGAAGCACTAATAAGCAAGGGTTATAAATCACTGGTTTCGAATATTAGCTCATTACTGATTGGTATTGGAGGCTGGACCTTACAGGCACTCCAGTGATATTTTCATCGATGCGATATTTTGGTTTGTGATGTTCGAAATCCCTGTCGCCTTCCCACGGCCGTGGCCCAGGGCCTACCCACTGACTACCTGCATCTCCAGGATCGCTTCGACGGGGCACATCAGGCACTTGGCATATCTTTCTACCCCACTGAAAGCCCAACCCCTATCCCGACCACATGGCACATGACACAAAGCCAAGCATGCAAGTCACAGTACTCTTCGCAGCTCGAAGTTCGGTCGGTCGCTGCTCACTTATCGTTCAGCAAACACGTTGTGTTGTGTCTTTGTGTCCTTCTGGCAGTATGTAGCATTTCGTGTCAGCTTTATTTTTTCAATATGCGAAAGTGAATCAAGTACCTACAGCGGTACATCATTTACAAAATGGGCCCTAAATGACCATTCGCAAGGGCCAGCAGACCTAGGATGACAACGAAGCGCGCCAAACTCACCACTAAATTACGTGCGCGTGAGAAGGCATTGCGTCCGTCAAACTTCACTTGCAAAGTTCGTTCAAAAAGGAAGTCTCAATTACACATCCACACCCTTGCAATGATACTCTCTAATTAATCGTTATCAATAAATCAATCGATTTTCGGATTGGCCACTATTTATCACTGACCAATTATTTCTGGGAATATTTTATTGCCTTGGCTTAGATTTGTGAAAGAACAACATTCCGCAGTGCGATAATAGGCTTATACCGACACGACATAAAACTCGTAAAAGTAAGGAAATAGATCAATGTAATATCCGCAATTATCATCCGATCACTGCGATTCAAAATGATCTACACTCTGTATGCTGCCACGAATCCAATGGTATCAATAGCATAATATAATTCCCGATTTTGTGTGCCATTATATTATGTCACTGGGATATGTTTTGAAATGAAGTGATAAGAAAAATTCCTTCTCGAGCGTTAGTCCTTCTACTTGTGGTTGTGTGTATAATGTAAGAGTATTAGCTCATGACCAGGGGGTGGTAAGCAGGATAGGGCCATGTAACCCATAATAGTTGCGCACCCACCGCGGCTAGATGGCGCTGTAGCGGCAGCGTAATTTGATCTTAGGTTTGAAATGATGGAATGCTTGTAATTATGACCGTTGATAAGACGTGCAAAACAATCGTGGTAGTTTAGTGATAAGCTCACAAATTTTTTCGTAGCCATGGGCTGGAAAAAGTGTATTTTTCCAGCGTGTGGCAAAACAAGTGCCACGAATCCAGATACGTCTTTCTTTAGGTTTCCTAAAAACCATGAAAGATTTCAATTGTGGAGTGAGAGATGTGGAAAAGCAACGGGTGATGTTGGAAAGGATTGTTTTATTTGCGAGGACCACTTCCTCGCGAATGATTTCGTGAATTTAGCCAGGAAACGTTTAGTTTGGAATGCCGCACCAAACTTGCCTCCCGCTTTGAATAACGTCGAGATTGAATACGTGCCCGAAGAGAACGTGGCTAGTAAGTTGTCAATATATTTATATGAATGCATTGACAGGTGGTCATCAACTGAATTTGGCTCTAATTGTTTTATTTTGCAGGTCCGTCTCAAGATATTATACAGCCTGAGCCAACAACACCATTGGCACCAAACATGGTACCACCAGACCCTGGTTAGTCGATCTTTATCGTCAAGATGTTCTACTACAAGTATTCTTCTATACATCTATCACACACGACATAATTACCTACTAAAATCATTTAAACTTTTATTCATTACAGTTTTTGTGACTCCTCTGCCCGAAAGACCCGAAGAGGAACATGTGACACCTGCCAATAGTGCGCCCGGTAAGCGACAAATCCACCACATTCTGGAAAGACTTACGTTATACCTACCTAAATAAATCGAACAAATCTGTATTAGTTGTGCAACATAATTTTATTGTGTGTGTGAAACATGATTTGAAAGCACAAAACTTTTATAATGGGAATTTTTCTTGTACTAGCTCAATTGACACAGCCAGATGCCCCTCGACCAAACGTCAAGGCAAGTCACTCCCTTCTTCGCGAGTTTGGCATGCGAAGGGCAGACGTGACCCCGAGGCGACGGAAGCTCATGGCTAGTTACAAAAAGGCCTGTCGAAAAATAAACCATCTCCTTTTGAAGAGTACCAAGCAAAAAGAAGTTTTGCGAGTACTAAACTCGAAGTCGGCGGAGTCTGCGATGGAGATACTGCTCTCCCAGTCTGGTACTTTTTCACCAGCTATGGCAAGGATCCTTCAAGGAGAGTTCAGGAATCACCACCGACCACCAAAAGCTCGCCAGTAAGATTTGCATTTAGTATTTTGTTAGGCTAAAAATTAAAAAAAAAACTGTTTAGTCTATCATTACCTACTTATTGGAGACATAAAAAAAGGCATAAAATTATTTTGATTTTTGTTCCACAGGTGGAATCTTGATGACAAGCTGCTAGCACTGGCAATAATGAAAAGAAGTCCACGTTGCTATGATTACATGCGCCATGTCATCACTTTGCCCAGTCCGAAGACATTGAGGAATCTTCTGGGAAACATTACGTTTAGGCCAGGCATTAACGAAAAAATTATTACTCACCTCGGCGAGCGAGTAGCCAAAATGTCTGACAGAGACAAGTGTTGTGTCATTTTATTTGATGAAATGTCTCTGCGATCTGGGATCTTCTACAATGCAACCGACGACAGCACAACAGGTAAGAGAAATCTCTAAACTCCATTCTGGAACAGAAAATAAAAGGTCCATTAGTAAGAAGTACTACCTACCTTACATGAAATTAACAGAAAAAAAGTAGGTTAATAATGTAGGTACCACAGTAACTTTAATGACCAATAGAAAAGGCCCTACATTTTAATTTTGACAACCTATTTGTCAATCACCGTACAAATAAAATCAAATTGAAGTAAATTTTTTGATGCAGGGTTTGAAGATTATGGCCATCTTGGCACTACCAGAGTGGTGGCCAATCACGCTTTGGTGGTGATGGTAAGAGGTCTGAGCAGAAAATGGAAGCAGCCTGTAGCCTATTACTTCACATGTGATACGGTTCCTAAAGAAATTCTGGCTGACCTGCTTAAACATGTGATCACAGCTTTATTGAATGTTGGCCTGAATGTCATCGCTACCGTCTGCGACCAAGGGCCAACCAACCGTGGAGCTGTGAAAATACTTCACGGAGGGACTCCCCCAACAAGTGATGATCCATTTTTCTTCGTGGAAGAGAAGAAGATTTTTGTGTTGTACGATCCACCGCATCTCGTGAAATGTATGCGCAACTTGTTCTACCAAAACGACATTTCATGGGCAGATGATCAGTACATCACTAAAACGGCAAGATGGGACCACTTGCAAACATTTTACGAGCTGGACCAGCAAGGTGTTCGGATGGCTCTGAAGCTTACGGGTAACCATCTAAATCCGGAAGGCTCCTATAAAATGAGGGTCAACTTGGCCGCCCAGATGCTGAGCCACACCGTTGCGGCTGCAGTGATGACCATGGCCTCCTTTGGTGATGGGACCAAGTTCCCTAAGGAAGCTCTCGACACTGGCGAGTTTGTTGAGACGATGGACCAGTTGTTTGACAGCTTCAATGGGTCGACTCTTCACCCAGACCGGGGAAAGAGCCTGCGGTGTTGCCTCTCCGACAAGTCGCCACATCTTGAGTTTTGGAAAAAACTTAGGCAGAAGGTTCTTGCATGGAAATTTCACAGCCGGAAAACTGGCAAGGTAAGCATTCAGCGTTCGGCGTTCCAAACATAAAAAAGAGTCTTGGGTTGGGTATGATAAATGTAATTTTAGTAAATAAATTAATAATTGAAATGTTTTTTTTTAACAGAGTCAGAAAACCCCACCAACTGTCCATGGCATCCTGGTTAGCATGTCTGCTTGTGCAAAACTTTGGGAGCATCTGAAAAATGAAGAGGGCTTCAAATTCATCAACATGCGGAAACTGAACCAAGATGCCATCGAAAACCTCTTTGGCGTGATTCGACAGCACGGAGTTTGCAACGTGAATCCCACAACAGTCCAGTTCGTTGCATCTCTCAAGACGGCAACCATAACGAACCTCAGCTGTTACAAGTCGAGGGGCAAGAACTGTGAAGACGACGACAACTATCTTCTAACCGACTTGAAAGCACTGCTGGAAAAAAAAGATGACTCAGTTCATATGCCAAAGGTAATTCAAAAATTGCCTTTAAGATGGTTGTTCTACAAACTGGTACAAGAATATACATTAGTGGCTAATTGGTCTTATATTTTTAGGAGTTGAGGTCAAGTGACCGTTCCAACACAAACCCAAGGCTGGCGGAGGTCCCAATTTTCACCGACGAGGAACAATCGTTGACAGGATTGCGGCGATTGCCCACGGCGTATGTCTGTGGCTACATAGCCAAAAGGCTTTTCATAGGTGAAAAATGTGGCCAGTGCAAAGCTGCATTAACCACCCATGAATATAACAATGACCATATGTTCATTTCTTTGAAGGAGTATGATCTGACTAAGGAACATCTAACGTACCCAACATCAAACCTGATAAACTTAGTTGAATCACTCCTGAGAAGCTTTCAAGACCATATCTCAGACGTTATATTCATGAGTGGAGTAATGGCATCGCTGATCAAATTTTTCAACGAAGAAATAGACTTTGATTGGCTTCACGCACAATGCCCCACTCACTCAGAAGACTTGAAAAGTCGAATTGTTCAACTTTTCTGCAGAATATTGATCCATAACTACTGCAAGCGCCGCAACCGGCTTGTTTATGGCAAATCAGTCAAGGCTGTTGTGAAAAAGAAAAGGATGAAGGTTGTGCTCCACCAGTGAACAGGTAAAAACTGTTTGCAGTTACAGTAGGTAAAGATCACATCGTAAGTTCCTACTACCATTGAATTTGGAGTCTTGTTGGTAGAGACTAATCGCATCTACAGGACTGGTCGCTTGCAGCTAGCCGTAGTTGCCACTACCATACCTACCCCCTGTTTGCTCTCAAGTCAGCATTTTCTCTTAGTCAATCTTTAAATCTAATTAAACAAAGTTACTGAGTAGCCCCCCTCCCCCCCAACTCCTTACAGTAAGACTAGGTACCTTACAGTAGGTTACCTACCTTTCTTATGTTGAATTTTCTCTGCTGCCGCAGGAGAACCATCGTAGAACCATCAGTCGAAGCCTTGTCACGAGTCCGGCTTCAGGCTTTGGGTCGCAGCCGATGCCAGCTCTGTTATTCTTTGTTAAGTAGGTACCTATCTGTGGTGATGCAACTCCTGCAAGGAATTATATATATATATATATATTGCGTTATATTTACATCAGTTATATAAATCAATCGATCAAAAATTGATTTTTGGATCCAGTTTTTAAATCTTTGTTCACATGATTTAACCTCAACTTACTTGCATTCTACCCAAATGTCAATTCACATCTGTTTCCACTTGATGGTGTCATTACGTAAACTAACGCCCCCTTACTGGACTCGCTGCTTGTGTTTCACTCACTATAGTTACTTTCCTATTGTGCCAAATTATGCATATTATTATATTGTACAATGTAATTGTGTTAATTTTGTTAATATAGACTTCTACTTAGCAACAATTCTGCATTTTTCCACTTAGGTTTAAATAGCTATTAGTTTGCAACCATCACTGTCTTTCTTTACTTGTCTAATTTGATCTCAATTAAAATGCGCCGCCTCATTTTTGTGACAGGCATTTTAATTTTCGTATCAAATTTCACAAGTGAAGAAAGGCAAAACTCCAGATCCAAAATAAATTCGAATGCTTCGAGGTGCGGGGAGGGTATTCCGTGCGCGGGGTACAGCGGGGACCCCTTCAACTCGCACCCATCTCCACTAGAAGCGCTGGTGTTCCCGAAATTTAAGAACCTCCCATTTAACGTTAGGTTGCCACTCTTCCAATTAAACCTCTTTGCTCATGACTAGACGTTGTAGCTTAGATGTCTGCATGTGCTTTGGGGGTGGGGGGCATGGTGCAGGTGGCCAGAGCAGTTCGTCTTCGATGTTTCGCCTTGTTTCGCGTAGGAATAAGACGGGAGCGTGAGAAAAACACATCCTACTTGCTTGAGGGCGCTTGAGCGACTGATTTTAAAAGAGTGCGCAGAGTACGCATTAAGAACATAGTGGAGTTGCCACGGGTGTGAATCCCGTTAAAGCTGATGATATTAATTGAAGATTTTTAAAAACTTGTTGGTAAGATTCTCACGGTAGTGAAGCTCTAGTTATTTTAATGTCGCATATCGGGAATGGGAGAATGGGAATTCATCTATAACAAGGCTATGCAAACACTCATATAATCGTGTTGTGGATGAGCGTAATATTTACGCTCACCCTCAACGCAATTATATTGCGTGTGCGCATAGCCTAGAGGCTTATATGATCAATTTAACATGTCCAGTGATAATTTAGCAGCTTTCTCAATGACATTCGTTACCTGAAAATATCATGATATAGTCGTCGTGAAGTCTTACTGACTAATTTTTTCAAGCAAAGCTCCACATGTAAAAAACGGTGTTAACCATGTTTTACATTGGGGAGATACGCTTATAAAATTGGTCCGTGGTTGCTACGCAGTTTCATTGTTAGTGCGTTGGAACCCGACGTGATTGGTCGGTGAGTTTTGAGCATAAAGTCCCTAGTTACGGCCTTTAAACTCTTAATATTACCATAATCTTGAGTATGTATTTCAGCCCCGGTTTTTGCTCAAAATATCGAAATGACTGCCATAGTTCCGCTATTGCTACAGTGTGTTTTGCCTGAAATTATATCGCGTTTAAAAATGTCAACACCACCCAGATGTTTATTGTAAATTTTAACAATCTCGGGGCATTCAACCTCCTTGCGTTCTTTCACCTTGGAGTCAAAACGCTTCACTTAGCCAATAGGCTCTTTTCTTGTGAAGGTTGATAAGAAAGCAACACACTTGTTGTCTTTCCACACAACAGAGGTCACATCAATCCCATCGAATGTCGCGAGATATTCATCAGATGTTCCACGAGGGACTTACTTGAACTCGTCGACCGTCGGCAACTTACATTGCGGAATTCTATTTCGGCGGCACGTACCCAGCGCCAGAATTCCTTGTCTGAACAAGTATACCAAGAGAGGTACAGCTGTAGTAGTTGTCCATGTAAACTTTGTGTTCAACGTTCTTCGGAACATCGCGACATAAACGTACAACTACGTTGGAGCTTGCACCAAGATCAGGTTCACTCGGGTGTCGTGCCGCTGCATCGTTTTCTTGACCGCTGTAAATCTCGAACTTGGATGCATATCCGCACAATGAGTTTATATCCCCACTTATGGGGTTTGTTTTGCATGTATTGACGGAGATGAAGCCGAACCTTTGTAGCGCACATCTGCTCGTCTATTGATAAACTTTCCTCCATAGGCACCGACATTATTCTTTCAAGTAGATGGTCCATGACGGGTCTTATCTTGAGTAGCTTGTCATGACCAGGTTGACCAAAAGGAACAGCATGAGTATTATCATTGAAGTGAAGAGAAGATCGAATTTTCTCAAAATTGTTAAGCGACATCGTCTTCGTTACTAACTCATTACCAACGATTGCATCCCAGTAGCCTCGAATGTTTTCACCTTTCATGACGGAGCTCAAAATACAAATTCCCAAGAATTTGTGGATATCATCTCGTGTAAAGATAAAAGGCTTACTAGGATCTACTTGTGTGCAGTAAAGCCTAGATGCATTCAATATATCGTCGAGGAAATCATCTCCAAGAAAATACTTGACAAATTGAAACGGAGTGTCGAGACCTGCTTAACATCGGGAAAGTCTACGCATCCCGAAAATTTCTTTTCCGTATCAGGAAGGGATAGATTTTTGTGCTTCCATGTGTAAAGGTCATTCACAACAGACGTAGCAGCAACGCAAACGCGAACGTAATTATCTGGCTGTTCACATCATAATTGATGGCATACTTCGCAATTCTGAGTTTGGAAAACAATTGTTTGGTGGTACTTTGCCACTTCCTCCTCCTACTCCGTTACCATTTGCAACCGAACCAATGCCATACTTTTTTGCTGCCGATGAAGCGTTTGGCCTCCACAACAATATTCTCCGCCCATTTCCAGGGAAAAACCTATCCGAAGTGAAACGAATTTTTTACTATCGCCTTTCGAGAGCACGCAGAGTGATTGAAAATGCTTTTGGCATTATGGTTGCTAGGTGGAGAATTTATCATCGGGTAATTATTGCTCAGCCTGAGACTGTCGATAACTTTGTGAAAGCTACAAAGCTACAAAGCTACAAAGCTTGTGAAAGCTAAACAGAGAAATGTTTTCGAATGTCTTAATCTCCATGATTTTCCGCTCCAACTTCCACTGTGGGCAGTCGCGGGACCACACAGGGTGGGCTGCCGAGCAGTTAGCACAGTGGAAGCTGTTGCTGCACGCGTCCGTCTCGTGGTCCTCTTTGGCGCATTTCCCACAGATGGGCTTCCGCTTGCAGTCCAAGCTGGAATGGCCGAACATCTGGCAGGTGAAGCACCGCAGAGGGTTGGGAATATGAGGCCTGACGGGCAGACGCAAGTAACCAGCAAATATGCATTCGGGAAGTTTAGGGGTGCCGAAGGTCAGGATGAGCAGTGGTGTTGGCTTCAAAGCACCGGTCTTTTTGCTCATCACTCGATAAACGTCAGTGACGCCTTGGCTTGCAAGTTCTTTTTGTATCTCGTCGGCCGAAAAGTCTTGTAGGTCGAAACTGAAGATTACTCCCTTAGAGGTGTTTAGGGATCGATGTGCAGTCACTGATATCGGCATGGTGTCGAATGACGTTGCCGATTGCAATTTCAGTGACTGCTCACCGTTTGTAACCTCAACCAGGAGTGAACCATCACGGAGGCACTTAGAACTTTTAACTTCCCCAGCGAGAAGCAACAATCCACGTTTCTGAGCAAAAGGAGAAACGGTGCGGAAGGATTTGCCGCTCTCCAATTTAAGAATGAGGAAGAGTGGCTCCACACTCCTGGGAGCCACCACATCCCTCAGTGAAATTACTTCCTCCATAAGAGGGCGTAGGCGTTTTTTAGGATGAAGGGGGGGAATTTTTGTTTGGGTTTCCATATGAATGGAAATGGTTTCATCCCCCGGAGCCCTGCCCACCACGGAGCCCAACCAGGGGGACATCCCACTGGGACGCCGGGGTTGTCCGGGGGATATAGTTAGGAGGCACCTGCAGTCGCGAGTGACCGCAACTGGTGGGGCCCAGCAACGCCCATCACGCCACCGGTGCCCCCCTCCTCATCCACGCGTGTGGCTTTAACGCCCCAGGCGAGCCGATTGACTGGGGGTGGATTAGCCCCCAGCCTCCTGTTTTGGACGAAGCGGAAACCAAAGGGGTGTGTTGGGACAATTGTCTTTAATAACTAGACAATTGCCCCTCAACCCCCAAGAAAATCTTTTCCGCCCGTACAGGTCACTGCGCACGGCAAACACGCAGGTAAGCGTTTAGACCTGCACAAGGGGTCGGCCGGAAGTGAAGACAGGAGAGTGTAGGATAGAGAAGAGACAGCAATAAGGTAAGGCTCGAGGACTCCCTGAGCAGGTCACCAGTCACCAGACATCGCTGGAGCCTACAACGACCGACAGTCATCCGAATCATATCCATGTAGAAAGCCGGGTCGTCAATGGGGGGAACCCCGCCGCTGTCGCAGAAGACAGACGGTGGGTTCGGGAGGTGGCAAAAGAAATGAAGCAAGAAGGGAGGTGAAGAAAAGATGGTGAAATGAAAGGTGGGGAGGGAAAGACAGCCAGATCCTCCCTCGACCAAAGTCCGGGTCCCGCGACAACGACGGGGTGGGCTAGTCTTGGTCTGGGTCCTCCCCGGGAGCCTGTCCGGTATAGGAGACCTTGGTGGGAGTAGAACCTCCCCCCGGCATGGCCTCCCGGATCATCGGACCACACAAACCCCTTCACCACGGTAAGGTGCTAGCCTCGAAGGGGGTCTTCCATGGCAGCATACTTATCGTCGAGAGTAGGGGCAGTAGATTGGCAATGGAACATGGTGAGGAGAGGGTTAAACATGTTTGACTAATCTTTGTATTCAACTAAATTTAATGAAGAGAATTATTATTGTAATACAATGTACCTACACATAAACGGAAACTTAACATAAATGGAAACGATATATTCTGACCGAGTTAACACATAAATGATCTACTTCTTGTTCTTCCTGTCCCTAACTTAGGCACTCGTCAGCAATTGAACTATGTCTAATTTCACCTCATCTTTTGTTACTTCGGAAAGCGGCTTTAAGCAAGTGCAATATATTTAGCAAAAGCAGAATCTCCATCTTCATTTAGGGCGGCTTGAGATCGATCAGAATTACTAACCAGCTGCTGCGTTACACTGACTACCTTTGAAATCTGTTCTATTATCGAGACACTTTCCTCCGTCATACGACGTTTTTTGCTGGTGGCATTAACTCGAACTATCGGGGTTCCAGAACCAAGGTTGCTCTCGGTGGAACCAGACGCGGTGGAGTCAGATGCGGTGGAGCTGTTGTGGACTGGCAGTGTCAGTGTCTGGCCTACGTATGACCCTTAAGTCCTGGGATACCTGTAGAAAAACACAAAAACGGTATCAGACAATGCCCGGTGGCAACGACACTACAAATATAGCCCATTCCCAAAAACTCTCGACAATATTCGTGATAGAAAAGACAAAACACAATATAAGTATGGGCAAAAGTCCAATTGTTCGCGCTCATTCCGATATAACATACTGGTCCGAAACCAAATAAACACCAACAACTTACTCATTTGAGTCGGCTGAGTCGGTCTGGGTCGGCTTGGGCAGGTGGGTCGTCAGCATTTTCTTCGCAAGTTTTTTCCGGTTCAATTCGCTTCCTCGCAGTCAGAGGTAGCACCGTCTTCCTGGGCACTACTACATCGTCCCTAAACGAACACAGCTTCATCAACGGCCATGTGCTGGACGTGTAGGCTCCGCGCCACTTTGGGAGGCTTTCTTCTCCTCCTTACGTAGGCGATCGTATCGATCACGAAGTTGCTTCAACCGTTCTTGGCATTGTATCGATCACGAAGTTGCTTTAACCGCCCTTGGCATAAGTCTCTCTTCGCGGAGTCAATTGAATAACGACAAGTCTTGGCATAGGCCATGGTCTAGCACTAGGTTACTTACCAGTGATATCCAACTTGTCAGCAATCGTTTATTCTTACTTTGACCTCCTGCAACTGGCAGCGGTTGAACTGGAGCAACGACAACATTAGCACGCGTTGCCCTTTCACGTGCAGTGCCAGCATTTGGTGCTACTGCCGAGGTGGATGCAGCTGGCGTAGGACAAGATGTCACTGGAGCTGTTGTCGAACATGAAGCACTTACAGTCTGTAAACGAAACACGAGCGTAGGACGAGCAGTAGCGGCAACTGACGACGTGCTTCCAGTCTTTGTAGCTGTCCAAGCATGAGCAGAGGAAATGCAAAAATTTATTTTTTAATTTTTTATTCCAAGTGGTCTAGTGTGTATGACCTTGAGAATTTCGACCCAATTGGCTATCCCCGCCAGCATATTCCACGATTACCGCTGACAACTCGAGAACTATGATAGTTACAGTTTTCGGGTTCAAAGCATTGGAAAGGAAATGAAAAACTTAATGAGGTGATATATATTTTTTTAAGTTTTTTTCGTCTCAAATTAACCCGCAACGTTCTACATCTATGTTTTTTGAAATGTCTATAGCTCAGTTGAGTATACTTTGAATCTGCTGATATTCTTACAGAATGTGGTCAGTATATGCATCTTTAGTGCCACAAATTTTCAAGTTGGAGAAATCACACGTTTCCGAGAAAAAAATTCCTGCGCAATGTTTTTGTTAACCCTTTCATGGGCAAATTAATTCCTTCGAAAAAAATCGTTTTTTAGCGCAGCTCCCCCCAGGGATAAAGGCATTTATCACTATGGGGATATGCGCTGGTGCGTTTGGTTTCTGACTTTCGTCATGACGATCCCCGTTAGCGCGGTTCTTAAAATAAACGCTCGAGTAGGGCATCGTTTCTCGTAATTCAAACTAGAATTTTGAATTATAAATTAATTTGTGTTGCGCTGCGATAGTTAAAACCTCAAATAATAAGTATTTAATTAAATAGTTTCAAACCCTGGCTCAAGTTTGTTGATTTTTTCAAACCACAAAAGATATTTTCATAAAAAAAAAAGAAGAACACTGACATTGAAATCTGACACATTTATATTTTAATCGTTTTAATACCATTGAAAAGTCATATATTGGCTGGAAATGTACTCGGTTTTTTTCAAATATAATGGCATTGGCCTCAGAAGACAGATTTCCAGTAATTTGGTTAGGTAATCTAGCCGATTTTGAAAATAACATTTCATACGTCGGATGGCGAGATTAATGTTTGTTGTTTACTAGTTGAGTGGCCTTCGCCTTGGGCCTACGCTACCGAAACCAAATGCATTGTAAGAAGTAGCTTTGTTCAAGGCATTCTTGTGGCACGTGGTGCTCTCGGCCATATAAATATTGGCATTGTACGTGGAAGGACTACAAGGCAGAACCAACAGAAATGGATATCATCTACATGTGTCTGTACCTAGATTCTAGTAGGTAGGTAGGTACATATTATGTACAATTTTGAACACAAAGGTTCTTTATTATGAGATGTCAGTCAATGCTGGGCAATTAAAACACATCTTCTATCTGACTAGGAAGGTAGGTACATTCTGGAACGTCGTGGAAAGGTCTTGGAATGCAAAGTGTGCCTATGATCGTAAGATTGTGGGTAAAATGATGGCTTTACAACAAAAAGTGGTTCTTACCTTAGTTGTTGTATAAGTAGACTAGTACTAGCCTTTTCACTGAACTACATAGGTACTCTACAATAAGGTTTTATTTCATAAAAATCATTCGGGGCTTTCGAGTACGCTTCTCCAAAATCTGAAAATTCATTGAGATATCATTGCTCTCAAAGCAAATAGTTCATGCAATTCATATTTGATATGTTACTGGGCATACGGAAAAACTTTATAATCTTTGATTTTGGAAATTGGGCACAGAATGAATAACAACAACCAGAAAATCTCTATAATATAACCCTCTATAACCTAACACTGACAGCAGCGCAACTCAGTTTGAGGCTATTCCCACCACACGCAAATTACACTCATATTTCTGTGAATATAAGGGCTATCATATGAGTCGTGAAAGCATGGCGAAGAATGTTTTAACTTTTGGTTGACTTCAAAATGCTTATAAGAAAATATTCAGGCTATTTTTATGAACTTTGATAATTATATTCTAAAAGTAGTGGATAAGTGTGTATAGTCTATTTCCAGCTGTTCCAGACATGGGCTTGGGGACATGATAAGTCTATTCACTCTGTTTACATAAAAGATAAAAATGGTCTTAGAAAATAATATTCTGGTTATGAATGTTATTAGTAGGTAGAGTACCTATTAACTTTGTAGGTACATACCTACCTACACTGAATGTGTAGTTTAGCTCCCTTCCGTCCCTTGGTTCCTGCATTAGTACTATCCATTATAACCCATTGGTACTAGGCACCTATATTTATTATTTTACCAACAAGTTAACATATTATATCACATATATTTGCTCATTTCCCATTCACATTCATTTTTGTCAGAGTTCATTCTCGTTAGTTTAGCAAGCTGGTACTGCTCAGGAACTTAATATAAACAGAATATAGGTAGGTACCTAGGTGAAGGTAGGGATCGATAGTAATGTTTTAGATTTTAAATATTCTGATTTATCGTATATATATATACTATATATATATATATATATATAATTATATATAAATATATTATTAGGGCATCGTTTCTCGTAATTCAAACTAGAATTTTGAATTATAAATTAATTTGTGTTGCGCTGCGATAGTTAAAATCTCAAATAATAAGTATTTAATTAAATAGTTTCAAACCCTGGCTCAAGTTTGTTGATTTTTTTTATAAATATATTATATATTATATTATATTATATATTATAATAAAAATAAGAAACCCAACTCAGCTTTCATACGCCCAACGTAGGATATTTTTCCGAAAGTCATTTAATTATGTTCCTCGGACATAATTAGGCCCGGGTTCTAAATCAAGGCATAATTAGGTCGTTGAGGAATATTGCTCTTTCGGGAATAATTATGACCTTTGGGCATATTTATGGCTTAGAGGAATTTTTACGTCCTATAGACGCAGGGGCGATTTTTTGCCCGAAGAGCATATTTATGCCCCGTGGGCATAATTTTGTACCCCGTGGGCCTATACTTGACAGTAAAATGTACACACGCTACGCCCTATGGCCATATTTAAGTCCTGTGGGCATATTTACGCCATATGGGCGTTTAACAAGGTTGTTACAACCCTACAACGTTAACACGTACCTACACGTCCGAGAGTCAGATCTGGTCCAAGAGTCCGACCTGGTCCAAGAGTCCGACCTGGTCGAAGAGTCCGACTCAGTACGGGAGTACGAATGCACTTTCCGCCATAAAGCCGAAATCTCATCCAATATCTTTTTGCCCTTTATAAAAAATTATACCAGGAAAGCTGCGCCTATATAGTATGACTTTAGGCATAATATAATTATGTTGTTATGTAGTTACTATCACTACAAAAGAACGACTTATATTAGCGTATTTAAAGCCTATACTTTACAGGTAGAAGCATGTCCTACGGGCATATGTAGAAAAACCTTTAGCATAGGTAGGTGTGCCCTATGGACATACGTAGGTATGCGCATAGGGCGTAGGTTAGTATGCTCTATGGGCAAAGGTATGTATGCCCTATGGGCATAGGTATGTCTGCCCTATGGGCATAGGTAGGTATGCCATATGAGCTTAGCTAGGTATGCCCTATGGGCATATGTAGGTATGCCCTATGGGCATAGGTAAGTATGCCCTGTGGGCATAGGTAGGTATGCCCTATGGGCATAGGTAGGTTTGCCCTATGGGCATAGGTAGGTATGCCCTATGGGCATAGGTAGGTTTACCCTATGGGTAGGTTTGCCCTATGGGCATAGGTAGGTTTGCCCTATGGGCATTGGTACGTTTGCCCTATGGGCATAGGTAGGTATGCCCTATGGGCATAGGTATGCCCTATGGGCATATATACGCCCCATGGGCGTATAAACGTGCCCTATGGGCACCAAGCTCGGGAGCGTAGCTCCCGTGCTTGTTTAGTGTGAAACCATTGTGAAATTTCACAAGCTAAAACCTCCAATCAAAATCAAAAATTTTTTTTGTGTCCTTCCCACCAAAATTTTGGTGGGAAGTATACTTCCCGCTGCCCAAATGAGACTCTTTTTTTTTCGTTTATTTTTATTTTTTATTTTTTTAATAATTAAAGACACTTTTGGTGGTAACTGGTTGTACATATTGCGATTAATACTTAACAGTAAACACCCTAATACAATAGAAAAAGGTCAGATTAGGCACCAATTACAAGTCTTATAAATGAAGCCCCGAAACAATGGAAATTATAATTTGGCAGCAATTACAATAACTGACTTCAATAGCAGCCTTTTATGAATACCCTGATTGGCAATGAATATGATACATTATCACAATATTATAGGAACGCATTCATTTCTCATGAAATGATGTAAAGCATTTGTCAATGCACAAAGGAACAAGACATGACGAGCACATGAATCGTGTCCTTTTCTCTGCAACTTGAGTGCTGCAGTTGCGGCAGCGACGAAATTTTTTATTGTTGACGGGAAAGTGTTTCCCGACACCACTGAGCCTTACTTCTTCAGGTACTCTGCCTCTATTGGCCTGAAAGCTTGCTGGCCGGCCTCGTGTTTTACGGGAGCTGAAGCTGGCTATCAATTGCCGTGCGAGGTGTAGTCGAAAAGTGAGCTGATTTTCTACTCTTTTCGAGTTTTCGTTTTTCTTGTCAAGTTTCCACATAACAAACGAGTTCACGATTGCAAGATCAACTAGGTAGAAGAAAATTCGGTGCCACCACTTTACTGATCTTCTGCCAATCGCGTACCGCTCTTTGAGCTGATCGAATCTATCTACTGCACCCATGATTGTATTGTACGATTGCACAACAATTGGGCACGAGATTGATGAGCTTGAGCCATCTTTGTTCTTCCGTTTCACATCAGTTGTATCCCTTGGACTATGGGCAGTAGACAGCATCGATACTGGTTTGTTATCCATCCATTTAGTTGCCGCTACTTTTCCCTTTGCCGCAAACATAAACTCACCTCTTTTTAGCTTGTCATTTGATTTGAGCATTGGTGGTAAGCCTTTTCGGTTCGTGCGAACAGTTCCACATGCATAAATTCCGTCGGCATAGAGGGCGTTCATCAGATCAACGGAGGTAAAAAAGTTATCGAACGCAAGAAGGGTACCAGTGTTTTTGATGTCTTGTACCAGGCTAAGGACAACACGCTCTCCCAACGTCGTTGAAAACACCGGGTTGTTCTCTCCCGCCCTCGACTTTCCCACATACATTTCAAATTTTAAAACATATCCTGTCATTGAATCTGCCAAAACCCACACCTTATACCCCCGTTTCACAGGCTTCATTGGCATATACTGCTTTAGTGTTGATCGGCCCTTGAAAGGAATCATGGACTCATCTACAGCACAAGTTGCTGATGCCTCGTACATCTCTTTGCAAGTTTTATTCAACTTGTCCATTATGGGACGGACCTTGTGAATCTTGTCATGATTTGGGTCACCTCTAGCTAGGTGAGTACTATTGTCATTACAGTGTAAGGCTTCCAAAAATTTTTTGAACCTCTTGCTACTCATCACATCAGAAATTACTTTTACACCCAGCCCAGGATCAGTAGACCAGTAGTTCTTTAGCTCTGGCAAACAATGAATACCCATAAGTATTTGCATACCAATCCATGCCTGTAGCTCTTCTACTGTCACGTCAGTATAATTCTGCATTGCTTGTTGAACAACTACTCCTTTTATTTTCTTTGGGCGAACCTGTCTACAATACAAGTTTGTTTGGTCAGTAACGTGTTGCCAAAGGTCACCATCAAATATAGTGAGAAAGACGTCTTTCTCTTTAGAAGACGGCGGAAGCCCGTGCTTGCTCTTCGGCTCTCGTTTCCAATCCATTCCAAGGGAATCGATATCTTCTGTGTTGAATCCCCATTCCAAAACCTCATCTTCAATTTCGCTGAGACAAACGGCCGGCTCGCTATCACTGTCGGCCGGCTCGCTACCGATAACTGCAGGGGGTGGGTAAATAGGCGGGTCATCTACCTCCATCTCGTGGCATTCAAAAACATCCTCGAGTACTCCGCAAGACCCGCTGGTGTCCGCTGCCTGAAGTGCCGAAAGTTCTTCGGCAGCACCAAAATCCGCTTCGACTTCCGAGTCTTCACCGTCGCTGGGGATATCATACAGCGATAAGAGGATGTCTTCTTCGCTAAGATAATCATTTCCTCGCCTTTTGGCACTCCTGATAACAAAAACAAAACAAATATCAGAGAAAATCACCAAAAAACAACTATAACCCAACTTTATTTTCACATGGTACCCGGTTCAGCGGGAAGTGGGCTTCCCATAAAGCTAATATTGATACAAATCATAAAATAATCACGAAATAATTATGCTATTTATCATGAAGGCTTCACAATACAACAACAAACAACATACTTACATATAAAGCTTATTTTTTCACAACTTTTGCTGCAAGCGGCACATGTGTCAATCCTGGGACCAATCTGACAGATGGATTTGCAGTTTTCTGACAGCATCTCGTATATCGAGGCGGTCAGGAGAGACCAGCGGAAAAGGATGCGCATGCGCTTTTGATCTATTTTCGACTTGTCAAAATGGTCGCCGCCATATTGCCATGTTATGGAATTCGATTTGACAACAGATAATTCAAATACATAAATTAGGTTGGGAGGTTAGGTTAGGTTGGGTGGTTAGGTAGGGTCAGGAAAGGTAGGGTTAGTGGTGGGGGGGGGGGGAGAGTTTTGCTAGAAATTAACAGGTTTAATTTGATCACAAAACAATAAAGATTTATTTGCGCATGCGCATCCTTTTCCGCTGGTCTCTCCCGACCGCCTCGTCTCGTATATAACCGCAGAGCTACAGCGGAGACTTGGGAACTATTTTTTTTAGTAGTCCTACATACATCTGCTAGATGGCAGTGCATCATCAGATACGGAAGTATACTTCCCATGAACACAACAGCCGGTTTTACTTGCTGGGAAGCGGGCTTCCCGCCGCCCATGAAAGGGTTAAGGGGACTGTGTAGGGAAGGATTAACATGGCAAATTGGAGTTTTTTAGGAACATTTATCTTGGCAACTACAAGAGCTATCTTATTAAAAATAAGACACACTGTAGCTGTAAGTATAATAAACAGAATAGACCTTGCTTAACTTTGTAACTCAAATAGTTTATTTTTTTAAAATTAAAATGTACGTCACCGATTTGTGCAGAAAATTTTACTACATTTTGATAGATGAAACAATTAATTGTGGCCAATATAAATTATCAATCAAGATGATCAAGGTCTATCTTGTAGAAAACACAGTAAGTAGTTATGTCAAAAAAATTTGAGTCTCTAGCTTGATTAGTTTTGGAAATAATTGTTCCTAAAGAAAAAAAAAATACAAGCTGAGATAATGGCTGTTGAAAGTAGAGATACCCTTTCATGCAGTTCATGGATTCTAAAGAGAGAGATTCAATGTGTTCCGGCACCGTAGCTTGGGTCGTATTCTTCTAAGTCATCCTCTGCATCTTCGCTTCGTTTTTTCTGCGTCCTCCGTCTCTGTCGAGCTTGCTTCGTTGCCGCTAACGCAGCAATATCCGCGAAGTCGACTCGCTTATCGTCGATATCTCGCAGTCCTTGAACAGTGTTTCGGCCAGCTTCTATCCCCATGAGCTGGAGAACTTCTAATTTACCAATGTTTCCTTTATTGAAGCACAAAGCCGCATCATATGCTCCAAACTTCAATGTTTCAATGCCGACAAAGACGGTCTTCGGTAGCCTTGCCCAGATAACGTTATTGAACGATTCATTGCAATTTTGAGTTTTACCATGAAGACATTTCTTTAGCAGCTCCTCGTTAGCAAGATCTTTGAATGTATTTTTTATGGCCATCATTACAGGTTCTGGCAGGGAATGTTGATGGCTGTATTTTTCTTTCGTGACTTATGACCTATTATACGGGCACCAGGAGAGTTCACCTTCGGGACACAGAGAGTGCTGTGGATTAGCGTCTGTGGAAAGCTTGTGGAAGTATATGGCCCAGACATCCTTCTTCATACCTGCCAGGTCTTTGGAGTTTCGCCGAATAGCATTGCCGTAGTACCTTTGGAGCTTCTCAATCTCTTCTTTACTTAGCCGGCCCTTGCCACCGATTCGCTTGCCATCTGATAGTTTCTTGCCCTTGTGTTCGGCTACAACCTTCATCAGACGTGCGCCCATACGCTTCTGCACATGTCCTACGCACTCTAACTTCTCGATGATAACGTTGTCACCGTAAGGCTTACTTTCGACAACTTTCTTGAAGCCTTTTGAGTCCCCATCACCAAGGTAATCAACATACCGCACCCGTCGTGTCTCTTCGGAACGGTTGAACATCCGAACGGCTCCTTCTACTTCCATGCCACCACTGGTGCCGAGGTAGTTGGCTGCACAGCTTACTTCGTGAACTTTTTGGTCCTTCTTGTCCTTCTTGCAAGAGCAAAACTTGGTCAGACACTCAATATCTATTACCTTGCCTCCGTCAACCGATGTAGCGGTCACTACACCGTTCAGGGATGTATGGCCTCGCTTGTGCCACGATCCGTCTAGAGCAACTGGAATGTCTGTTTGCAGTCTTCCCGGCTTGTCCACGATTGGATTTTCGGCTATTGCCTCCTTCACAGCAGCTTGCATTGACGCTTCACTTGCTTCCTTCACGTATTGCCCGATGATCTTGGTATAGCGAGTCTGACGTGTTGATGGCTTCGGTAGATTCAAATTGGCAGCCAACATTTGAGCACCGAAATGGCCTTTACCAATTGAACGCATTCCATAAGTGTATCGCACATTCACTTCATAAAGTCTATTCCTCGTCACTTTGGAACTCATGGATGAGTTGGTGTAACCACATGTTACGCAACTTATCACAATCTTTGAAGCCATGCCGTTGCGGTGAGCCACATCTTCAGTCACAGTCAAGGAACCAATGCTTTCATACACTTTGCACCTGGACGAGTTCTTAATAAGCACAGAAAGCAACTCCAGATCTAAAATGACATTTGATGACTTCTCACTTTCACACTTGTCATCATAAATCCCGTCGAAACTTAGTTTCCTTTTCGAAGCGCTGACAGGAAGGTTAGGTTCGAGGTTAGGTGACACAGGAGCTGCAATATCATCTTCTAAAACGTTTCTTTCAGCGTTTTTCTTCGAATGATTTTCGGAAAACTGATTCCCAAAATACTTCCGCTTATTAGTCTTAGCTCTCGGCATTGTAAAATAGCTTTGAACTGAAATAAACTGCTTGTAAAGGTGGCTTGCGAGATTTCGATGAAAACAAGAGTCACTTTGACAACAAGTCACAACGCACCCTGGTAGGTAATTATGAAAGCTTCCGAAGGCATTGAAAATGCTACCAACGTAAGAACAAGCGTTTCCCCCATATTAAAAAAAAAATCGCGAAATTATCTTAGACATGAAAAAAGTTATTCAAGATTGCAAAATTGATGTGATACACGTCTGTTACAGCTAAAAATTTGCAAAATATCTACAACGGGTACATACAAAATAATTTTTTTGCACGTTCACTTAGGAATATCCGAAACGAGGCTATATTTTTATAGTAAAAGACAACATAGAAAAAATTAATAGCAAAAAAAAAAATCAAAGAAAATGAAATCCTTCCCTACACAGTCCCCTTAAAATGGAACGTTTTTTCATACAATTTATTTGTATAAATGAGAAAGTGGTTTTTCTGGTGGAAGCTTACACCAGTACGCAATTGTTGGTGGGTTTGCTAGGCAGGAAAAATGCGCGTTCGAACCGGGATACGAACCCGGGACCTTCCGCTTGCCGGGCGGTTGCTCTGACCACTGAGCTATCCGGCCGCACAAGATTCCTGCTTCGCTGGGTGAAGTCAGATGGTGGTAATTACAAATAATGGTTTTCAAATAATGGTATTGAAATTACACAATGGTAAGAACGTTTATTAATATTTAAAAAAAAAAAAAAAAAAAAAAACGGTTCCCTAACTGGGTACCTAACAAGCGTCACATTTGTAAGGAGTTTTCCCTGTCGTGCATAGGACATGCGCACAACTTTTGTAGGATGGGCAGGAAATCCACTTCTCTCCTGGAACACTATTCCCGTACGGCTCGCTGCAAACTACACAGAAATAGTCCTCGTCGGCGACGGCAGCAGTCTCGTGTCGTTTCTGCTTTTTTCTATTTCTTGTTGGATTTCTGAGATGGTTTTTATTTTTTTTAATTTTTTTCAGTTCTTCCAAGGCATTATTCACTGGTGAGTCGGTGAGGATTGCGGTGAACCGTCGCCTCTTGTTGCCGTTTGTATTTTCCGCGGTCCCGCTTTCGGGAATGGACGAAGGTCTTCGGGAGTCACAGCGGGCTTCGTGGGCGTGCGATGATCTGATCCTGCACATCAGCATTGGGTGTGCTAGACATCACCAAAACCGTTTCACCATTCGAACATTCTCCGTTAATTCCGGAGCATCCAGCCACCGGCTCAAGATGGCCTGTTTCCGCATCAAGGATATAATCCCCGATGTCAAAAGCTTCGCAAGCATTCTCTTTTTGCTTATCCACATCGTCAAGAAAAAAAGTCCACGTCCTCCATGGCATCTTCTTGCGATGGAATAGGGGTAACAGGTTCGGGACGATCTGTGACGAAGCCAGGCGCATATTCATGTGGAGAAAAAATGTCCCTGTTAAAGGGAACAATTCCGCTTACCCGAAACCCGGCGGCAATATTTACGGGTGTTATTGCCATCGGCAAAGAAATTGTCACAACCCCCGGAATGTCGTAAATCGTCATAGTGGATCCTGGGTGATTCACCATCCACGAGTCACATGCGGACATTTTCAATGGTCCGTAAACGCTGCGGTCCGATGGCTGTAGCTTGTTGCCGTTGCGACCACAATATCGCCTACGGCTGCTACATTATCCTCGCTGTCTTCACAGTTTTCGTTTGCTTCCTCTGCTTGACTTGCCTTCGCAAGTTCTGCTTCGAATATTTCATCAAAATTTCCGTATTCATCGGATTCAATGTCCGTGTCCCCTTTTTCATCCAGGAGTACTTCCAGCAAGATTAAAATTTCTTCCTTGCGGACCGGCAAGCGTCGTTCTCGCGACATTCTCCCCTTTTGGTGAAAAAAAAACCGTGGATTGATGGTAAATTACTGCATTCCTTTAACCATGTTTCATTACTAAATACTATCTAGTATTTTGGTTGCACACGAAATCATCAAGCGAATTCGTTAGGAGGCTATGTTAAGTGTCATGTAACTCACGTTTGTATACTGACGGGACCCAACAGTCCCCAACATATTTCATATCATATATCACACAACTGTCACTTTTAAAACAATTGTAAGTGTTTCTAATTACTCTAGGAGGTTAAATAATTCATAAAAACTACAGGAAACAGTCTTACCTCGATCGTAGGCGTGCGTCCACTCTGATCGATGGATGATGACAGCTACACATTAACGCACAACTTGCTCACTCTGGTAGACAATATCTGAACCAAATCCCTAGATAGCATTATAATATATGGACTGGAAATGGGACTGGAGAGTTCCGACAGTATTTTGCAAGCGGTAAACCATGTAGTGCAATAACTATGAAGGTTACAAAGTTGCGGGACTCTGGTGTCCCGCCAGTAGCGAAATGGTTAAAAAAACATGTTATTTCAAATTTGAAGATCTTCTTCCGACTCATTTGAAGCTTTGGCTCCTGCTTCCGTCTCCTTCTGGCGGAGTTCGCGCTCTTTCTGGGAGTTCGTAGCTCCTGACACTTTAAATTTACGACAGTTCCAAATGACCCCTTCTTGAAATAGGGGAACCGAGTGCTCACAGCCTCTGCAAAAGAAGATCAAACGCGTATGTTTTTGATTATTTCACTATGGTTATCTTTTTTTATATTATATTTAAATGAGGTATGAATTTACCTGTTGGTCAGTCCCACCTGTGTCAATGTGCACCTGTGGCTTCAAGGACAGGGGAAAAAAACTAACAACTGAAGAGCTCAAAATTGAAAAACGGAAAATATGAAAAGAAAAATTGAAAAATGGAATAATTGAAAAATGGAATAATTGAAAAACAGAAAAATTGAAAAATGGAATTAAACCCAATTAAACCCATTAGACCTTTAAAAATTAGACCCATGCTTTGATCATAGTGGTAAAAAAAGAACAGGTAAGAAATTTGAAAACAAGTTTTTAAAGGAACAACAAGCTCCTCTTTGCTCTTCATTTCTTGGCTGGCGGACCAAAACCCTCCAAAATTTTGCAGCTGCAGCACTCGCTCCATCTCAACCAGACCACGATCTAACGGTTAGCTGGAATCTCACCAGCTTTGATTTAACACCTTCATTTATTTCCCTGAAGCCTGGAAAAATAGATCTTACTGCAAAGTATGTGCAATGTAATGCATTGTTGTAATGTACTTATTGCAAATGTGAGTGAAGTGATGCAACCTTGCCAGAAACTTAAAGCTTGTCCCATAGATCAGGTCTCCTGGCAGAATGAAGTGGTTCACTGGGGAAGCTTGCCAGACACTATATTGTCATCTGATAAATTAATTAATTTTCCAACCGTGCCTCTACTAGTGATTTAAAATGCTCGAGCATTATCTTCTGGAGGATATGCTCGAACCGAGCATGGATGGATCTAGGATCTAGGTGCATATCAATCAAATTAATTCTGTGATGATCTGAAGACGTATATTTACAAGTTCTCATCAGTTATCCGCATCCCCAACGTCATGGCTACTAATACATACACCAATCAACCAGCTCTCTCTGGAGTCAGTTTGTTTCGCTTGCTGGTGTGCACAAGAGCGTGTTTGCTAAAACTACGTCCAGCAGCAGCAGAAGTTGGCTGTGTGGTTATGATGAAGTTCACTATTGCTTCATCGCTGAAAGAAACAGTTCATAGGATAAAAATATTTTAAATACCAATTACGCAATGTCGTGACTCTTAACTCTCGGGCAGTCAGCCACTAGAAGCCTGGCCGGGCGGTGCGAGCCGAGCCACTGCTTCCTTCTTTTGTCGTAGTGTGCGGATGGAAGCACACTTTTAGAAAGAGAAGGGACGGCTCTCTCAGAACCAAGTCCTTTGGAATAAATGCTGAGTAGGTGGTCAGGTTCTGGTGGCAGACATCCCGGGCCCGCTGAAACTCTCTCCTGTGTCGCAGCCTGGAACTACAACACAAAACACGTAAATATAACGTACAATTCTCCCACTGCATAGGGGAGAGGCTTGTACCTTGGGACATTTTTTTTCTCTGGGGCACATATTTTTTAATTTATCACCAAAATATTATTTTCTTGCGCCATCAGGTAGGGGAAGGTTACCTAAGACGGGAAGGTTTTGGGGGCTTTTTTTCTCATCTGATAGATATGAAAGATAGGAAATTGAATATTTGGCAGATAAAAGAACACTATCTCGGCGACCTTTTGCACCTTGAACAAATTTATGTTTTAAGTTTAAATTAAATAAAAAATTAATTAATATGCATTTCAATGTGTATGTTCCCATCTTTGGTAATTTTTACTTAAGATGGGAAGTGCATTTCCTAAGATGAGAAAAAATTCTAAATAGGTAAATAAACAGTGGTCGATCCCAATAAAGTTATGTAATGATCATTGAATCATTACAAAATATTCAAAAACAAAGAAGAACCTGTTACTCGCACTTAAAACAAGTGAAGTACAATTCATCCGATGCGCCTTGACAGAGTGTTCATCGGAATGTAATACTTGATGCTAGCCGCTTTCAAAGTGATCTTGTTATCCTTGTATTTCTCCAAAGCAATGTTCATATCTGCCTCCAGCCAGCTCCCCGATCAGTTTTACGTTTGTACTTATACTTCGACATAGCAATCTAATAGAAAAAGATAGCTGTAAATACAATGATGACCAAAAGTATTATTTCATGGACGGCCTTGACCTACCTCCACCATGAGGCACGATTTTTCCCGTCTTAAGCAACCACACATTCGTAATTTAAAACAAACTTCAAGATACAAACAACATACTATATTCTTTGCAATTAAGCGTATTTCAAGCGAAACATAGCAGCTAAATAATTGACCACAGATTAACGGTATTAGTAATTGATTACATTACCTAAATGATAAAATCCGACGAAGGCGAAACTGATAGCTAAAATGAAGAATTTTTTATAAGTGTGATAACTTCCGATTGTGACCATGAACTAGTACTTTTTTTTCACGCACCGTAGCAGTTGCTCCGCAACGTCGTGCTGATGGCAAAACTGTGCTGCCATCTACCATAGGAAAAAAATACCGAATATTCCCGTTTTGGGTTACTTCCCGTCTTAGGTAACCTTCCCCTACGCAATCCAATGAAGAACAAGAAAAAAATGTCTAATTTGGTGTTGAACTCAATTGGATTCCATTCCCACAATGTAAAAATTTAAAAAATCTGTCCCAAGGTACAGTATGGGCATGTACATCTGTATCTCATAGCTCTTTGTATCAGCATAATAAAACTTAAGGGACAATCCCAATCTTTTCAGGTATTTTACAACTATATCATCTCTATTCACACTAAGTACTTCTGCAATAAAGTGAAGGACTCTCCGCTTTCCTTTAATTGTTGAGAGTACAAAGTCTCCCTCAGAGGGCGGTTCTTTAACATTGAAGAAATTCTTTGGCTGCCGATGCTTTTCAATTTCATCTGGCTCAGACTCCGTACCACTATCAGCGATACTAAAAACGTCTTCTTCGGACGATGAATCGAATATGTCTACTTTAGTCCGTTTTCAGACTTTTTGAGGACACTTGGGAGGGTTGGCTGCCTGTCTCTTCGCGCGGATAGGAACTTTTTGCTTCTTGTTGAGACGTGCCGCTGCAGCTTCTTCAATAGCTTTCTTTTCGGGAGAGTCGGTAAGTATGCGGCACCGTCCTGGTTTCCTTCCTCCCGGACGTGCTATTCTTGGGGCGGCCTTTGGGTATGGCCTGACATCTTCTGGAGATATATTACTTCGAACATGCGTATCGGTGATTAAGGCAGGAAGGAGTCTCAGGCGAGGCAAGAGCTTGGTCTGCAGGAAGGGGTCGGTCAGTTACGTACGAACTAAGGAACTCGTCGTCTGTGAAAATATTTTCATTAATAGGCCAAATTCCGGACACTCTAAAACCAGACTTAATATTTATTGGTGTATAAGAAAGTGGATAGGCTTTGCCAACACATTCTGCCACGTCATAAATTGTCAACGGCCTGCCTCCATTGCCTCCATCCACTCTCCACAAGCAGTGTTGTAGTGAGCTTTGAAGGAGCCAAACACAGTTCGATCTAGTGGTTGGAGCTTGTGGCTTGTGTAGGGTGGAAATGTCAGTATGACAACTCCCGAATCTTTTGCAAGTTGAACCACTTCTGGAGTAGCATGGCTGTCATGATTATCTAAAATCATCAATACCGGGTCTTATTTGGATGGTTTGACATGGTTCATGAAATGGTTCATGAAAGCCAGAAACTTTTCCCCATTGGACCAACCAGAAGCATGTGCATGGCCCAGAGTGCCGGGTGGTGCACCTTTCAACATATTTTCACGAATGTGAACTCTCGGAAAAATCATCATTGGAGGAACCGAGTTGCCAATAGCAATGACAAATCCAATTAGAGTAGTGTTCGTTCCTCTTTCCCCTGAGGTCATGGCACCCACCTGTTTCACTCCTTTTGGTGCTACAACTTTTACAGGTACATGAACCTATAATACTATAAATATTGTTGGTGGGCATCAAAATTAGACAAATTTTATTCCTGTCGAGTTCTTTAGGAAATACAAGAGAAGTAATAAACTTGTAGATTGATTGTTTATTGTCAGAACATCACTCTGTACAGATTCACTGTCATGTCTGCCGAGCCACACCTAGTCTCTCCCTAGACCTGGGGCGCCACCTATCAGCTAGCTCATGACATCTCTTCCCTTCCAATTTAAAACTCACTTACAACACATATTTTCCAAGTCCAATACAACACTCATTAATTACATGATTACAGGACCCTTAAGATCCACAGCCAACCTTACATTTGAAACTCAGAATATCTGCTTGGTTGCTTAACCTCTCGACCACTTCTGGTCCTTTTCACAGGTTGTGCCTCATTCTGATTCTCTCGGTCTGTCTCAACCTCTGTTTCTCCTTTATCCTCATTTTCCTCGTCACTTGAGAACGTAACTTCACTTGGAATTGTACATGATGACTTCCTAAGAAACTTCCTGTTGCGTCGCAAAATTGTCTCATTTTCGTCCTTAACTAGATATGACCTTGGAGTCGTATGCGGCGTTATCACCTGAGCTGATTCCCAAATATTTCCTTTGTTAACAAGCACACTTTCCCCTGGTTTTAACGGATGTAGGCTTCTTGCTCCACGGTCATAATACTCCTTCTGTCTTTTCTGTCTTATTACCAACTTTTCATCAACCCCTAGGTTAATCTTTGGTTTCAGTTGCTCTACACATACTGGCAATTTAGTTTTTATTTGCCTGTTGAAGAGCAGTTGACTGGGTGTCAAATCTACACCACTGACTTGAGTACTCCTATATGCTAATAATGACGTGTACAAATCAGTTCCGTCCAATTTACATTTCTTAATCCACTTCTTGACCGACTGGACAGCCCGTTCCGCTAAGCCATTGGACTGCGGGTACCTAGGGCTAGATGTCACAACGTTAAAACCCCATTCCTTAGCAAACAAATTAAACCTGTGACTCGCAAATGGCATATTATCAGATATGAATGTATCTGGAACACCAAACCATTTTAATTTCTCAATAATCTCGCTAGCTGTTTTATTCTTTAACAATTCTAGTTCAATCCACTTACTATAGTAGTCCACCACCACTAAATAGACATCGCTATAATAGATATCGCTATAATAGACATCGCTATTTTTGACCACGGCCTGCTTGGCAGCTCATGAGGTATCATGGGCTGTTTTGAGTTTCTACTCGCAAAGTGCTGGCACGTACCACACTTTCCCACCAACTGCTCAATTTCCTCGTTCATGCCAGGCCAGAAGACCACTTGTCTTGCCCTGCTTTTGCATTTTCCAATGCCCAAGTGACCTTCATGAATGATGCCAAGCAGATACCTCCTCAACTTATAAGGAACACAAGGAACATAAGGAACAATAAGTCGATCTCCATAAAACACCAACCCTTCTGTTACATGAATGTCTGCTTGTAAGGGCCAAAATATCCTACACTCATCTTCCACACTCTTCTTACACAGTGGCCATCCCTGGCTACAATACCTCACTAACATTGACAATACTTCATCATTTACAGTTTCCTTAATAAATTCCAACTTCCGTTCATCACTCATTGGCAGATATTTCGTTATGGTGTGAACAATACACTTCATTTCCACATCTTCTTCAACCACATCATTAAGCGGTGCCCTAGATAGTGTATCTGCAATATATAGGTGCTTCCCAGGTATGTACTTAATCAAAACATTGTACTTCATTAATCTTTAAACAAGTCTTTGCAATCTTGCCGGAATTTTTTCCAGATTCTTTTGCTGAATTGACACTAGAGGCTTGTGATCTGTGTTAACAACAACACTTCTGCCATACGTAAAATTATTAAACTTTTCTAGTCCGTACACTATCCCTAACAGCTCTTTTTCTATGGTTGCATAACGACATTCCGTATCCGTCAAACTCCTTGATCCATAGGCTAGCGGCCTTCCTTCTTGCATGACACACGCACCTAGTCCATCTGCAGAGGAATCAGTTTGGAGCGTTAGTTCTTTTGTTTCGTCAAAGATCCCTAGCACTGGAGCACTGACAAGTTTTAGTTTTATTTCTGAAAATGCTTTGTCATGTTCATGGTTCCACTGCCACGGAACATCCTGCCTTGTCAGGTGTCTCAAGGGTGCACTCATATCCGACAAATTTGGAATGAAGATTGACGTATACTTGACCATTCCTAGGAACCGCATTAATTCTGTTTTTGTTGTCGGTGTTGGCAGCTCTATTATTGGTCTAGTATGTTCCTCATCTGCCAAAATGCCTTTGTCCGTCACAATCCTTCCAAGATACTTTACCCTGCTAACCCTGTGTTGGAATTTCTCTCTGTTAAATCTTGCCCCAACCTCTCTAGCTCGTGCAAACACTGCCTGCAATGCCTCATCATGCTCAACTTGTGTCTTTCCATATACTATAATGTCATCAAAATAAATCTGAACATTGCTTAGATCACCGAACAACTTCTCATTTGTACGCTGCATGATTTCTGGACTTGAACAGACCCCAAACGGTAATCGTTTAAATTTGTATCTGCCAAACGGACTGTTGAATGTGCAGTAGTCTGAACTCTGATCAGACAACCTGATCTGAAAGAACCCATCCTTCAGGTCAAGTACTGAGAAAATCTTCTGCCCCGAGAGTCTAGCTATGATGTTTTCTGCCGTAGGAATCACATGATGTTCTCTTTTAATCTCCTTATTTAAGTCACGAGGATCTTAGCACAATCTGAGCGAACCGTTCAACTTCTCTACTATAACTAAACTATTTACCCAATCCGTGGGCTTAGTCACCTTTTCAATGACCTCATCTGACTCAAGTCTGTCTAATGTTTCTTTCAACTTCTTGTGAAGACTAAGTGGTACCCTTCTGCATGGATGTATTACTGGTTTTGCTCCTTCTTTAAGTATGATTTCATGTGTCACTGGAAGGTTCCCTGTTCCAGTGAATAGATCCCCATTCTCCTTAACCAACCTCCTCTTCAACATATCCACCTCCACATTGTTGATTCGTTTGGTGAGATTCAACTTAACACAATCATCTAACCCTAACAGCCCTTGGTCAATTCCTTGCACAACCGTGAAATCCACACTCTTTTGTGTCCCTTTGTTACTGATGCAGTCGACAGTCACAGTCCCTTCCGGTCTGATTTTAAACCCTCGATCACCAAAAGCTGCTATAAAGTACTACTTTTGTTTTCCGTAACTCCGGTCTGACCTTCATCTTTTGCCACTCTCTCAATGGGAGTATACTAGTCTCTGCTCCTGAGTCTAACTTCAACTGAACCATTCTATCATTGTTTAACAGAATGCTTGCAAGCCATTCCTTATCGCTGGACTTAATACTATTTACAATTACATGTTGAGCCTGGCTTACATACATTCCTTCAGACTTGTTGCAATGATCCACTTCCTCGTCACTCATAGAAATCTCGTCTTGTTCTTCTCGAACTACTTGGACCTTCTTCACGCGTGAAAGATGAACATCATTGTGACCTTCTGGATCACTTTCCTCTTCTGCCGATTCTTCATGCAGCATCTGAATTTTTTTCTTGTTCGCTCCTTTCTTCACTCCTGGGCAACAAGCAGCGAAATGATTCCGTTCACCACACAGTCCACATTCTTTCCCATATGCCGTACACCGTCCCCACTTATGTTTATATAATTTTGCACTTTTTGCAAACAAAAATCGTGTCTTGATACCTGCTTGTCTTCTGACTTCCAGTTTTTCGAAGTTCATCACAACTTTTTTCTTGTCGCATAACCTTTGCCTGAAGTTTAGTCTCTTCACTAGCCTTAGCTTTCTCTATTGCCCGTTGCAGTGTTATATCCTGTTCTCCAAGCAATTTTCTTGAAGTTTTACGTCACTCAGTCCAAACACTAGTCTGTCACGGACAATTGACTCCGCAGACCCCCATACATGCAAGACTTTGCTGCCGTTTTAAGTTCCGTTACGAACTGATCAATAGTCTGTCCTTTCTTTTGCTTTATAGCCTCCAGCTTAAACCTCTCAAATAGTTCACTTTTCTGAGGGGTACACAACTGAGAAAACTACTCAATCACCTTATCAAGTACATCTTTGTCAGTCGCCGGCGTGAACACAAATGTGTTGTAAATATCTAAAGCCTCCTCGCCAATTACACTCAGGAAGGTCGCCACTTTTACATCTTCCGCCTCTTTCTCGATCTTTGTCGCCTCGATGTAGATTGTGAATCTTTGATACCATTTGGCCCAATTTTCAGCTACATTACCCGAGAATATCAGTTCCCTTGGTGGCCTATGGACGACTCCAGTGGTAGCACTGGCTCCTTCTTCATTCATTTTATCGATCGGTCTTCTGAATTTCAACACTAGTAATAGTATCTATTCACCGACGTCCACTGCTGACACCATGTCGTGTTCTTTAGGAAATACAAGAGAAGTAATAAACTTGTAGATTGATTGTTTATTGTCAGAACATCACTATGTACAGATTCACTGTCATGTCTGCCGAGCCACACCTAGTCTCTCCCTAGACCTGGGGCGCCACCTATCAGCTAGCTCATGACAATTCCATACCTACCAATATAATTTCACAGAATTTCTTGCAATATAACCTCCAAACATCATGTCAATATTGTCCCAAGGTGCAATCCCATAGAGTGTCCCAAGGTTCAAGACAGACATAATTTTTATAAAAAAAAATCATGTTCCTTATATTGCCAAGGAAACAATAAAAGTAACTATTTTATGTTGTAGACAATTAAATTCATTACAAAATGGTATATTTTGAGGTAAGAATTTTCATTTACCTGAAGAGCAGGACACTTCACAGTTTAGAAGAACATCCAAATCACTCTGGGCTGAATCATGCATTTTTTTCTCTAATTCGAAGTAGGCAGCCATTTTACGTCAAAACTGAATCCAGCGACATCTGATGGTACAGGCTAGACAATTCCACCAACTTTATAAAATTTATCCCACTATAAATCCCTACACTAGTGTCACTGTCCCAAGGTACGAGCCTCTCCCCTACTTTTTATAAAACTCTTATTTTTCTAACGTGCTACCAGATGCTGGGGCACCCGGCAAAGGCGGGCAACTCCCTCGTCCCACGCAGTCTTTGTAAGGCCCGAATACCACGTATGCATTCTTGGTTCTGTCTAATACAGCGTAGAAAGTTTCTTGACAACCAGAACCTTGGCATTTTTAACTACAACATCAATTATCGTGCCAAAGCTTGGCGTGTCATCTTCGTCGTTGCATACCTAAATTATTCCACCTTAATTGTATTCGGTGCCATTCACTTTGACATGTTTCGATATCACTACCTTCCTCTCTACATCAAAAATATACAAACAATTTTAAACATGTCATCATTTGAGAACTTCTTTCATCCATATCCACTTTTTTGAGTTCAGTGAAAAAACAGGTTTGAAACTGAAATAATTGTTGCCCTTTCGTTTTAACATTTTTTTGTCGTCTTTGAGTCAAAATATTGTTACGGTGGAGGTGCGTGGGTTCCATTCTCATGGTTGCCAGCGATTGGATTAAGTCCTGTGCGTTGGGGGAGTTGTTTTCAAAGTTTACGTTAAACTTCCCACAGAGAATCAAATTGTTTTTCGAGAGTGGTTCTATGGTCTTTTCAAGTTTTCTTATGAAATTTTTAATGCTTTTGTTTGGGGCTCTATAAAGTGCTATGATGCAGGCAACTTTTGTGTTGCTGTTAAATATACCTGCACCTAGACATTCAAAAGTTCCTTCTACATTTTCTATCACCATATTGTTCAGGGGTTTGAATTTAGTTTGTTGCGAATGAATATACCTACACCTCCACCTTTCTTGGTTGCTCGACAATAAAAAGCAGCTTGGCAAAACCCGTCGATAGTGATGGTAGGGAGCTCAGCTTCAGATCTCCAATGTTCGGTGATACACGCAATGTCTAAGGTACCTGATGCAAATAAGGCCACCGTAAGGGCAAAACATTTTTTTGGAGCACTTACTAACTACATTTAATTCCTTTAAAATTTTGCACACACATGTTTTAGCTTTTAACTTCACTTAAGGGCCGGTTTTACAACTTTTGTCAACTCTGGGTTAAGCATCTAACTCCTAGAAACAAATGAATTCCACTGCATCCCATTGGCCGTTGCCATAACAAATAACTTAACTCCCACTTTAACCTGGAGTTGGCAAAATTGTAAAATCGGGCCTAAGTATTTTTATTTTGATATAATTTGGTTATGTTCATATTCATTTTTTATTAATAGAAAGTCACTGCACACTCTCAGTTTTCTTGTGTCAGGCGTGACACAAGTTTACTCATCCAGCGAATCAAACATGTGCCGACAAATTTTGTCTAATGTTTGTGTTACCCGCCACACAAAACTTGTGTCACCATTGACGAGTAAAGAATATGTGTCATTAGAATGCTGGAATGTGATTGGTCGGCTCAAAGACAGCTAGAATTCGATCCACGGCCGCTTCAAATGAATCTTAACCTCACTTTGCGGCCAAAAATGTTACAATAATACAATATTCTGCATGAAATGTATTTATTTTATGTTCCGTAATACATGGTACGTGCTAAAATAATCGCCTTTGGGGAACACCAACTAGGAAATTAGTAAAGAATAACAATTGGTAACTACCTTCTGTGAAAGAGATACCTAGGTGGTACTTGCTTAGCACTAAAAAACTATATAACTGTAGTCCTAGGAACTTAAAACGTATAAACTAAAACTTAAAATATTTTATAATAGTATATGATAATTAACATTTAGTAGATAGGTCACTCTCAAAGAAAATAGTACGTAGCTTTAGAACACTACCTACCTACATAACAACAGTTTGCGAATGGCAGATATGCTGCCGACCTTATTCTCTACAAAGCTATCACATATTGCAAATGTTGAAATTGGTAATAAATAAATGATCTGATAATTAACTTTCAGTAGATAACTCATGAAAAAAATTATATGTAAATTTGGAACATTCCATAACAACATTGTTCGCAAATGGCACTGATGCCGCAACTAATTCATAGGTTCTGTTAAATACTGATAATATTAATAAGTAAAATAATCACTGACCCAAATGAAGGGAATAGCCTGCGATTTGGCTTGCTACCTAAATAGTAAATTTACCACTGCTAATTGCAGCACGGGAAATATCACATGAGTACTTCAACCTGCTGGTGTTAAAACAAGAATAGTAAAGAATGGAAATAATTATTATTAGAAACGAAATATCAATTCCAAAATTTCGTTTCTAATAATCATCATCTACCGTCCATGCAACGAGTATTTGCATTTAGGATTAAATTCACACTAATGGAAATAATTAATTAAGCCTAAAAACAGCCTCAAAAGGTTGACTGGTATCAAGTAACAGTTTTACATGGAGCTATTTTTCATAACATCTTTCATAAAATGTTTTATCAAAATCTAGTCGGACTAGAATTTACAGTATTTTACATGTTCGAAGCAAAGGTCAATATTACGATGAATTGCAAAAGATATTGACACAAAAAGATGAGGAAAAAATAATCTGTAAGATTTGAAGAAAATAAATTGGAATGATAATAGGGATGTGTTGTAAAAGATGTTTGGCAAAATGCCTCCATGTAAAACGGGTTGAACGGAGAAATTGCCTACGGTTGACACCTATTCATTTGAGTTACTCAGGAGAGCTTCCAGTTCAATGCCCTTCGCTGCCTGACCGAAGATAATCTAAACAAATACACCTCCACAAAGTTGCACAATGGTGCAAGCGCCCCGCAAAACAGGACGTCGAAGACGTAGCGCGTCTTGACTAGAAGCTCGACGGCTCGAAGAGGGCAGTGGCCTGCCGGCAGGACTTGGTGGTCCACCACCAAGAAAAATGGCCCCAGCTCGACCGCGTTCCCCACGCAAATGATGTGCGGCTGGCTGAAGTCGGCCTTCTTGCCTTGCACGTGTAACTGAATGTCAGTTCCAGGCTGGAAAAAATCAAAATATTCAAATAAACCATGCCTAGGTACATACATGACTGTATACATACAGCACAACAATCCAAACAATTCAATATGCATACCGGGACAAACGTGAAAATGCAATTTGAGTGCACATCAATCTGAAATCAAGAGCGCGCATTTTAACCTCTCGTTGCCTAGCCTAGCGCACAAGGTGTAACTGTGGGAATGTCTCAGGTGGAGGGAACAGGTTCGTACATCGCCAAGGACAGCTGGACACTTGAAACATCTAATGTTTGCATTCATGATGATTCTGGAAAAGGTTACAATAAATAAACTGGTAAATGCAAACCAATAAATTAAATATTGCAACGGTAATATTCGATTCTGTCATAACCATGTCCTCCAGAATCCATTATATATTCTGCTAATTGAATCAAAGTAATCAATCAATCATCAACAACAGCAGGAACTACCTATATATACCTTGCAAGATTTCACATTCTTCTTGAGATGTCCCATTTTCAAACAGCCACTTGGCCAACTCAGCTGTGCGTCGAGAGTTGTCAGAGCAATGATCTGCAAAAGTAAAATGGCACACTGTACAACATGAATCAAATAAGATTCTTCGATTAACTAAATTCAATCGGCTCCAACCTCTCTGTCGAACAGAGCTGACCATGTGCATGGCGGTCACCCATCCAATACCTGACTCAGTGCAGTATTGCTTAACTTCAATCCCTCCAACCTCCCTGAACAGAACTGGTAATTTGTTTATTATGGTCACCCATTCATTACCAGACTTGGTGCATAGTCGCTTAACTTCAGTGATCTCAGAGAACTGGAGTTTAGGTAAAGATAAAAATAAAGATAAAACAGAATAATATCAAACAATAAAATCCTTTAAATCATGCAGAAAAATTTGGTTTTGCGTGTTGGCAGTAACAATCCTGCTTTGCGAATCTAGGTCAAATCTAGGTCTCTCTCCCACATCCACACCAGTTTCACGAAGCTGTGCTGTTCCAAACAACCCAGAGGTTGCTCTTGTCCTTGGTCGACGACCCCTAGTCACCCACACCATGCAGCTGCACCATCTGTTGATCACGTGATGTGCACATGCCACTCTCCTTTGTCCTTACTCAATGTTACTCTAAAAAGCACTGTGCAATTCAAATAAAATGCCATCTTTCCTCCCTGTCAAAATATCAGTCGGTGATTTTACGGTTTTATCTGCGGTGTCCACTACTTCAGTAATCTAGATAGTATTACCTTATTACCTGGTAGCTTATGACAAAGACAATGGCTCGACAATAACGTTATTTTTCTTGCATCTCCTCTACGATCAAAAACCACTACCTATACACGAATTTAATAAACCCACTTGCAGTTAATCGTTGATGATATCTCTTACTAGGCTATGCGAACACTCATATAATCGTGTTGTGGATGAGCGTAATATTTACGCTCACCCACAACGCGATTATATTGCGCGTGCGCATAGCCTAGAGGCTTTTATGATCAATTTAAGATGTTCGGTGTTAAGTAAGCAGCTTTCTCAATGACACTGAATATTTCAAAACTTAAAAATCGATTTAAAGAAAAACTACTCAATTGATTTGCTTGAAATTAACACAGTATCTTCTTTTTACGATTTATAATGTACACAGTAAATTTTGTCAAAATCGGTTGAAGATAAAGTTGATTTAGTTGCAAAAAACTGCATAATCGCCAAAAAAGCGTCATAAAAGCGCCATTTCCAAGAAAAGCGCTAAACATACAACAATGAAATTTGTACACAAACATTAAATCGTAGGGGCCAACCTATCTGGAAAGTTTCGTCAAATTATATGCAGATTCTTGGCCTCTAGAGTGCAAAACGTGTTTTGGAAAAACTGAAAAATTTCGTAAAAACTTAATAACATAAAATTTACTCGTCCGAATTGCTTCAAAAACGTGGCAGATCTAAGTTCAGAGAAAACGAAGGTCCACCGAAATTTCCATCAAAATCCGTTTTGGCGTTTGGCCGGAATCGTGCGAACAAACACACAAAAAAAACAAAAAAAAAAAAACAAACAAACAAACAAAAAAAAAAACATTCCGGATTTTTTTAGCAGTAAAGTGTAATTGAAGATTTCGCTTCACTCGCTACGCTCGTTACGCTCATCAACAATCTCTACATTGTAAGACTCCTGAAGGAAACAAATTTCAATCGACATCCCCCAACCCAACCCATGGACAAAGGACAAAGCTTTCAGGCTTGATTTGTATCAGCACAACAACAAGCCATTCAGTCAATTATGACTGACATGTAGGTTTGATTATAGTCACTGCACAAGCCAAGAGAAACACCTCCACAATATGCTAATACTATAGCAACTTGACAACACTTATAAATTAATTTCAATTCATGATTATTAGAAACGAAATATCAATTCCAAAATTTACATCCGTACCGGGATTCGAATCCGGATCTTTGTCCATCCGGGACACTGCATCTACCGTACATGCAACGAGTATTTGCATTTAGGATTAAACCCCTTCGAGGCTAGCACCTTATCGTGGTGAAGGGGTTTGTGTGGTCCGATGATCCGGGAGGCCATGCCGGGGGGAGGTTCCACTCCCACCAAGGTCTCCTATACCGGACAGGCTCCCGGGGAGGACCCAGACAAAGACTAGCCCACCCCGTCGTTGTCGCGGGACCCGGACTTTGGTCGAGGGAGGATCTGGCGCTCTTTCTCTCCCCACCTTTCATTTCACCATCTTTTCTTCATCTTCCTTCTTACTTCATTTCTTTGGCCACCTCCCGAACCCACCGTCAGTCTTCTGCGACAGCGGCGGGGTTCCCCCCATTGACGACTCTGCTTCAAACACGGATTTGATTCGGTTGACTGACAGTCGTTGTAGGCTCCAGCGATGTCTGGTGACTGGTGACCTGCGCAGGGAGTTCTCGAGCCTTACATTATTGCTGTCTCTTCTCTATCCTACACTCTCCTGTCTTCTCTTCCGGCCGACCCCCTGTGCAGGTCAGAACGCCTACCTGCGTGTTTGCCGTGCGCGGTAACCTGAACGGGCGGAAAAGATTTTCTTGGGGGTTGAGGGGCAATTGTCTGGTTCTTATAGACAATTGTCCCAACACACCCCTTTAGTTTCTGCTTCGCCCAAAACAGGAGGCTGGGGGCTAATCCACCCCCAGCCAATCGGCTCGCCTGGGGCGTTAATGCTTCACGCGTGGATGAGGAGGGGGGCACCGGTGGCGTGATGGGTGTTGCTGGGCCCCACCAGTTGCGGTCACTCGCGACTGCCGGTGCCTCCCGACTATATCCCCCGGACAACCCCGGCGTCCCAGTGGGACGTCCCCCTGGTTGGGCTCCGTGGTGGGCAGGGCTCCGGGGGACGAAATGACTCCATTTATATGGAAACCAAAACAAACAATCCCCCCCTTAATCCAAAAAAACGCCTACGTCCTCTTTTGGAGGACGTTATTTCATTAAAGGATGTGGTGGCTCCCAGGAGTGTGGAGCCACTCTTTCTTATTATAAAACTTGTCAGTGGAAAATCGTTTAGGACCGTCTCGCCTTTCGCGCAGAAGCGCGGATTGTTACTCCTCGCAGGCGATGTGAAAAGTTCCAAGTGCCTTCGCGACGGCACGCTACTAGTAGAAGTAGCTAACAGTGAGCAGTCACTAAAACTGCAATCGGCAACATCGTTTGACACCATGCCGATTACAGTGGCTGCTCACAGGTCCTTAAATACCTCTAAGGGAGTTATTTTCAGTTTCGACCTTCAGGACATCCCGACTGAAGAGCTGAAAAAAGAGCTTATAAACCAAGGTGTGATCGATGTGTATCGTGTGATGAGTAAGAAGACCGGTGACTTGAAGCCAACACCATTACTCATCCTGACCTTCGGCACACCTAAACTCCCTGAGTGCATATTTGCTGGCTACTTGCGTCTGCCTGTGCGACCACATATTCCAAATCCTCTGCGGTGCTTCACCTGCCAGATGTTCGGCCACTCCAGCTTCGATTGCAAGCGGAAGCCCATCTGTGGGAAGTGTGCCAAAGAGGACCACGAGACTGACGCGTGCAGCAACAGCTTCCACTGTGCTAACTGCTCGGCAGCCCACCCTGTGTGGTCCCGCGACTGCCCACAGTGGAAGTTGGAGCGTAAAATCGTGGAAATTAAGACGATTGAAAACATTTCCTTGTTCGAAGCTAGAAAACGTTTCAACTCTCAGAATGGCCTCGGTCAGAAATCTTTTGCCAAAGCCGTGGACTCGGGCGCTGCTGTCTCGGCGGAGACGGCTCGTTTGCAGGCCATGGTAGAAAAGCAACTGCAACTCTCCGCCGAGCAGGCCAAGCGCCACGAGGAGATGGAGGAACGCCACAGGCAAGAGATCGAGGCCATGAAGCGAGATTTGGAAGCTAAGAACAAGGAAATTGAATCGCTTAAACAACAAATCACAGAGCTCCATGAGAGCCGTACGCTCCAGCTGCACGCTTCCAAGGGAAGGCAAGCTGAGGCCAGCACCTCGAGGAAGGCGAGGGAAATAATTACCTTCCTTCCCAACACCACCGGTAGCTCCACGTCCACCTCCCTGTCTACCAGGAAGGATGGAATGGAGGTAGACCCTACCGACACGTCGCCGAACACCTGGCAGACGGTGAAGGGAAAGGAGAAGGAGAAGGTGAAAGAGAAGGGAAAATCCTAAGTCCAACAAAATGCCAGACATCATTCAGTGGAATGTGAGAGGATTCATAATAAGAGCACCCGAAGTCAGACAACTAGTTTCGTCAAAAAGCCCCCTTGTCTGTTGCTTCCAGGAATCACACCTGAAGCCATCAGACAAGCCACTCCTGAAGGGCTATGACTTCTATCGTTTTGACTTCACAGGTGGACAGAGAGCTCAGGGGGGAGTTGCAACGGCCGTCCACAACAGTATCCACTCGGAGACTGTTGTGCTGACCACCACCCTCCAGGCCGTGGCTGTGAAGGTTTTCTTTCCCAGCCCCCTACACATATGCAACATCTACCTCCCCCCTGATAGTGTCGTTACCCAGCAATCCATCGACCATCTCATGGACCAGTTACCTCTACCCTTTCTATTGGTTGGTGATTTCAACGCTCACAACCCCCTGTGGGGTAGTCTCAGCACCAATCAGAAAGGTACACTGGTGGAAGACACTATCAGGCTTCGCAATGTGGTCCTGTTGAATAACGGCAGTAACACCCACTTCACTGCATCAACAGGATCACTCTGCGATTGACCTGACTCTCTGTTCACCCTCCCTCGCTCTTGACACTGAATGGTCTGTGCACGACGATTTATGTGGAAGTGACCACTTCCCTATCTTCATTAAATCGTCGAGGATCCCTTCTCTACCACCCAGACACCCAAAGTGGATTCTAAGACGGGCTGACTGGTCACTTTTCAGTGATCTTGCCACTTTCGATGAGGCTGTCCCCGAGGATATCGATTCTCACGTGGACAGCTTCACGGAGGTGGTAATTCATGCAGCCGAGAAATCCATTCCACGGTCGTCTGAAAAACCCTACCGTCTCCCCGTCCCGTGGTTCACTTGTGAATGCAAGTTGGCCATCAGGGCGAGACGGAGGGCCCTCTCCTTCTTCATGTCGCATCCGACCCAAGAAAACCTGATCGCCTTCAAGAGATCAAGAGCTAAGGCTCGGAGAACAATCACTGAGGCCAAGAGAGTGTCGTGGCGGGCCTATGTGTCGACCATCACGGCCCGCACGCCGTCGTCCAGGGTATGGGACAAGGTTCGGAAGTTGTCTGGCAGATCAACTTTCCGTCCCATATCCGGACTGATGCGTGACGGGCTGTTGCAGTCCACGGGCCCGGCCATCGCCGACACTCTTGGTTCTCAGTTCTCTAAAGTCTCCAGCTCAGAGAATTACACCGCATCCTTCAAGCGGGTCAAGCAGGTAGCCGAACAGCAAGGTCTTGTCTTCCGAAGTAAGAACCAGGAAACTTACAACCTGCCCTTCAGCGACTGGGAGCTGGACTCCGCGCTAAGAGCCGCCAACGACACTTCACCTGGCATCGACATGATCCACTACCAGATGATCAAACATCTGAGTACAAGATCTAGATCATATATGCTTCAGATGTTGAATAGAGTCTGGCTCGAGGACAGTTTCCCAGCTCGTTGGAGGGTGGCTATTGTCATCCCCATCCTGAAGCCGGGCAAAGACAAGACCGATGCTGCTAGCTACCGCCCAATTGCCCTTACAAGCTGCCTATGCAAGATCTTGGAGCGTATGATCAACGCTAGGCTCATGTGGCATTTGGAGAAGAACGGCCTACTCTGTGCGGAGCAGTCTGGTTTCAGGCGAAACCGCTCCGTCACAGATAACTTGACCCAGCTTGAAGGATTGATCCAGGACAGTTTCCTCACAAGGAAACACCTGATCGCGGTGTTTTTCGATCTCGAGAAGGCGTACGACACGACGTGGAAGTACGGCATTTTACAGACCATCCACAAGTGGGGTATTCGTGGCCACTTGCCCCACTTTGTGCAGAACTTCATGGCTGATAGGTCTTTCCACGTTCGTGTCGGAAACACTCTCTCGTCGGCTTTCGATCAAGAGAACGGAGTGCCGCAGGGCTGTGTCCTCAGTGTTACCCTGTTTGCGATCGCCATCAACTCCATCACGACATGCATTCGAACTCCGGTTCGTGCATCGCTCTACGTTGATGATTTGGCGATCTTCCACCAAACAGGGAACCTGAACTCGGCTCAGCGGCAGCTCCAGCTAACGATCAACCGATTGGAGAGTTGGGCGGATCGACATGGCTTCAGATTCTCCTCGTCGAAAACAACATGCATGCATTTCAGTCGCCATCGTCTATTTCATCCTCATCCTGTCTTGACGTTGGCAAACCAGGTGCTGCCTTTCTCAGAGTCAACCCGCTTCCTCGGAATGGTATTTGACGAGAAGCTCACCTGGTTACCACATCTCCGTCAACTCAAAGACAAGTGCTTGAAGGCAATGAACATCCTGAAGATCTTGAGCGGTACCTCCTGGGGAGCCGACAGAACGTCCATGCTCCGCCTCTACCGCTCTCTCATAAGATCTAAATTAGACTTTGGCTGCACTGTTTATGCATCGGCGAGGAAATCATATATCGGCATCCTGGATCCAGTGCACAACGCTGGTATCAGGTTGTGTACTGGCGCGTTTCGCACGAGTCCCATCGTCAGTCTGCATTGTGAGGCCGGGGAGGCTCCGCTTAAGATCAGGCGTGACTACCTCCTTGCCAGCTACGTAGCCAAGCTGCGTGGCATGCCAAAACACCCGGCATACAGGTCTGTGTTCGCTCCGCCAAATGTTGTTCTTTACAGCACCAGGCAAAAAGCAACCAGACCTGTTGGCATCAGAGCAAAAGAGCTCCTGGCCGCATTTGGAATGGACCTACCACCTGTCCTTCCTGTCGGAATCGGTCGTATGGCTCCCTGGACAACATCCCAGCCTGTGTGCCTGATGCAACTCGCTCAGCACACCAAGGCCCAGACGAGCCCGGCCGTGTTCCGACAGCTGTTCTTCAGCATTTGCGAACAGTACCCTCAACACTGCAGGATCTACACTGACGGATCAAAGGACAATGAGTCTGTGGGGTGTGCATTTGTCATCGACAACACAAGCGTGTGCTTTAAGCTCAGCCCTCTCTGTAGTGTCTATACAGCAGAGTTGTTTGCGATTCTCAAGGCCCTTGAACAGATCAAGCGTGCCAATCGCAAACAATTTCTAGTCTGTTCCGACTCTCTGAGCTCCCTCCAAGCACTATGTCAGGCATTCCCCACGGACCATCTTGTGCAAACCATCCAGGATAAACTTGGCGCACTATGCTTGGTCGGCATAGAAGTGTTGCTCTGTTGGCTTCCAGGCCATGCAGGAATTGCTGGCAATGAGATGGCCGACAGAGCAGCTAAGGACGCCACGACAAAAGCCGATGTTGACTACACAGCTGTCCCTGTGAGTGATCTTAAAGCCGCCTTCAGGGCCGAAACAAAGAAGTGCTGGCAATCATCATGGGACACTGTGTTAGTCAACAAACTGAAGCCCATCAAGGCAACTATCGACCCCTGGCAATCTTCTGCCCGACACACTCGACGCGAGGAGGTTGTAACAACGAGGTTGCGCATCGGTCATAGCCCGCTCACTCACGTCTTCATCCTGAAGCGCGAAGAGCCACCGATGTGCACCTCCTGTGATCAACCTCTCTCGATCAAACATCTCCTTGTCGAGTGTGCCGTTCACAGGCAACTGCGCAACCACCTGCAGATTCCCGGAAGTTTGTCAGAGGCGTTGGGAGATAACGCCGTGTCGATAGATCGAGTAATTCGATTTTTAATTAAAACTGACTTTTTAAAACTTATCTAGTTTTTAGTAAGTTTTTAAAGCAGTTTATGTTCCAGGCGCAAGTATTTATAAAAACTGCGCCTGGACATGACAACTGGTTTTTTAGCATTGTTTTTATTGCTTTTTAACCCTTGACAATTTTTTACTCGTCTGACTGGACTCAAATTTTTATTTGTTCTTAGTTGGAGTGTAGTTTTTATTGTCTTTGTTGTCATTTTATTTTTAAATTAAGACTGCCATTTTATAAACTGATCTAGGTTAGAGAAGTTTTAAAATCAGTCTTAAATTCCTGGCGCAAGTATTTATAAAGAATGCGTCAGGAAATAATAACTAGTTTTAATCTAGTTTTTCATTGCTTTTTAACCCATGACAATTTTTTATCAAACTGATCAATAGAGTTATCTATTTGTCTTTAGTTGAAAAATTTTTGTCATTGTTTTATTTTAAAAATCTGACCGGCGCACATAGCCAAAGCTGCTGACGCGCCGTTAAGCCCACAAAATCAAATTAGGATTAAATTCACACTAATTTCAGTTCACTTACCAGTATCGCTTGGTCGACATCAACAAATGGCTGCCATGATGTTTTCTTTGCAACTGCTGTTCTCAAGTCAGCGTCTAGGGTCCAAGACATGGGTGGCGGCGCGCGCACATTCTGACACATGTTTTTACTGGCGCGTACACAAAACTTCCCTCAATGTCCAGGAAAGTTTTACTTAAAACTACCTTGACAGATTAACTTTAATCATTGCCTGACACATTTTTGCTGAGAGTGCATAGTGGCCTTATTGCCAGCATGGAGAATATAATAGGGCCACTATCAGTAGACAAAGGAATGTAAGTAAGGATTTGGCAAAAACATGTCGTGAACATTATTACAATTGAACATAAAATTTTATTTCGATTCATTAGCGAAAATAAAACATCAATTAATGGTGATTCCAATAAACCTACTAGGTAATAGTCACTTATAAGATATTATGTTGAATGTTCGTAAGATTAAATCGAAACAGAATGTGACCCACGAAATGAGTGACCTAGACGTATGATTCTTTTACTAAGAAATAATGAAACATGACGGTGTCTGGAAATACAAACTATCGTACCCAACTACAACGTATGCTTTACATGTCCGTCGAGTCCCCACACCGAAGACAAGTGAATCGTCCCTTGTCTTTTGAGGTAATACCAACACATGCTTCATGCACGTACTGTTTGCAATGGTGACAAACACACATGTCCTCCACCTTGTCCTCAGCGCACACCCAACAATACCAGCTGACCTTAGTGTCGGAAGTACTGCTTGTGCTGTTGGGTTCTTGCTTCTTGGTCTTTCGTGGAGAATTCCTTGCGGTGCTATTTTTCTTGGGCATAGGCAGTCCAGACTTCTTTCTTGTGTTCTTTTCCTTAGGCTTGCCTACAATCCTCTTCTTCATATTCCTTTGCAACAAATTGGCAGTTAAAATTTCGGCTCGTGAGTTAATAGATTTCCGGCGTGCTGTCTTCGCCTTTGTTGTCAGTCTAGGTGTTGCTAAGAGCGATAATAACAATTTTATTCATTAGAGCCTAGGGTTTTGCTTGATGTTGACAGGATTGTAGATGTTGCTGTGTAGATGTTGCTGGCGGGTTCTGTTGAACGGTCTTTGTCGGAGTTCTGACCAAGTCTACATCATTAGAAGAATCGTCATCATCGTCATTATCGTGAGAGACGTGGTTTGTGGTTGGCTCTGGATGAACATCGGTAATTTCGCTCGGCGCAAATGCGATGTCCGCGATGCAGTTTGGATTGAACGGTACAATGCCGCACGCTCGAAATCCTGAAATCAGGTTGGGTGCCGTTGCCGATTTCAACCATACCACGTTACAAATTTCTCCAAATCGTTGCTTATTGAGAGTCCGATCGGGTTTCCGCACCCAAAAGTTTAGAACTTCATCGTCCCAATACGACTCGAAGGACCTAAACACAGCTTTGTCCATTGGTCGAAGTTCTTGCGACGTATTGCTTGGCAGACAAAACAATGTTATGTCGTGTTTCAAAGCGGCTTCACAGATAGTGTAATCGAAATGGGAAGCGGCACCATCAAAAATCAACAACACTTTGCCACTTAGCTTGTGATTTGCCAAAATGTTCAATCCATTCAGTAAAAATTGTCGAGGTCATGCTACCTTTTGTTGCCATTTTTATGACAGTCCCGGGGGGCATCTGGTCCTTCCACTCTTCCTTCATTCTTACACCTTTGAAAATGATCATCGGAGGAATGAAATTGCCAACTGCAGAGCCGCAAGAAACAATGGTAACATTCTCCGCATGTTCCGGAGCGATTAGCTGTACCCGCATAGCACCTCTTCTAGCCAAAACATTCTGTTGATGATGGACCGTCAGCCGACAACCCTTTTCATCGATATTAAAAACCCGCTCGGGCTTGTCAAACAGATTCATCTCAATGAGCACGGCTTCTAGTTTACAAAAATAATCATTAACAATGAAACGATTAAGTTTATGTGCCCTCCCCATGTTCATCTGCTTGGCCTTTCGCTTGGCTACTTCTGGGTTTCCCAGATTACCCACTCTATTTCCCACTTAACTTGAATTTAGGAGGTATATCATTGGTAATTTTACCATCGCTATTGATAGTTCAAGAACCGCTCTAAACTACGAAAATCATGTAAAAATTACAACTTCTTACTTACGCGCAATTAGATCAGCGTTCTGTCACGAGTGATCTTCGGATATTTTAATTCACAATTCTGACACTGGAACACTTTATGCCATGAAACTTTGCAATATAGTTATGTTTTACACCAGGATCAAGTAGGTAGTGACACCTAGCCGATATCTTCACAACTTCCAGAAATAACAGCCTGTGGCTTTATTACCTGCCCTGGCCTTATCCACATCAGGTACCTTACACATCCCTTGCCAGGTCTTCAACTGCACGCGGTAGTTTCAAGCAGCAGCCGAAGCGCACAGAAGGAAAAGGTGACAAACACATCCCATGACGAAAAGGCTTGGCAGGACATTGGCAAAATTGGCTTGGACACCATTAATATTGCCCATCGTTACTGAGCAGTTGTCCGCTGCAAAGCCTATCATGTGCCCATGTTGAAGTGGTATGTCATGGTCTCGAAAAAACCCTTCAATTACTTTAAAAATGTCATCAGCCGTGCAGGATGGCACTTCTAAAAGTGCAAGGAAGCGGTCTCGAACCTAAAAAATATTAGTTTAATTCAGTTAACTGTTCATACTGTGTGTTCATACTGCAATTTATATGTACACTCCTGGACACTGAAAACCGTCCACTAGAAAATTATACAAGTCCCGAGGGAGGTTGGCTTGAAAAATAGTGTAGGTAAGTCGGGTACACACCATGCTGTATGCCATGTGCTTTCTGAACCTATACCTCGTTATGATAAACCAGTTTTCCTTATCAGTAATGCCTGCACAGTGAAATGAGGATCGACCAAGCTCACAAATATGATATCTCGTGAGTCTTGCACACCATTTCAGCACCCCCCAATGGCCTATAACTCGTAATTTTGAAGATGCAGAAATAATTCGAAAACTTCCTGCCTCTTCTCTTTACAGCAAACACGTATTCTGTATTCTGGAAAAATAAACAAGTATTCTGGAAAAAGTTTGTTTCCATGGCACGATTTAATTTTCTCTCCTTTTAAGGTGGCCCAAGCGCTTGACAAACGGTTTTGATCAATGACACTTTTGGTGTATCCATAGCCTAAGATATTCTACACCAGAATATACCAAAAAAAAATCGATCTTGTGTGCAGTTTTCGAGAAAATAGCTCTCAAAGGTACGAAATTTTAGCATTGGCTCTTATGGCGGCCATTTGAAATCGTGCTCTTTTTGTCACTCACCACAGTTTTATGAAGAAACCTATCGATAAATATGAAAAAAATAAGTTTATTTAGCTGCGCTCATTCATTATGTTTGAAACAAAAGTGAGAAACGATACGTTTGTGTGAGTTTTTAGAAGTTATTGGCTCCCAAGTGGAGCAATTTGCGTTAAATTGCACTTTCACTTGGCAACATGGCAACCTGCGATAAGGCGGGATTTATACTTGGTTTTAAAAGTATACCTAGTGAAACTGTAGGTTTTTAGTTTATTGGATAGTGATTCTGTACTTACGTCAAAGTCTTGTGCTGTGGCCGTGATTATATATATGATTATATATATATATTTCATATTTGATATTATACGTGATTATATGATGGGAAAAGGTTGGAATTTATTTATTTATATATTTACTTAAAATAACGTATTCAAGGTTGAATTATTATATTGAAAGGTAGGACTGGAAGCGAGGCGGGTAAAATGTGCGACCGTACAGGGACGCTAACAGCATAGGTAATCATCAATAAGAAACAATTTAATTTAGCAGTGTGGTAAAAGATGGTTTTTTATTCAACTGACTGAAGGTAACTGATGATCAAGTCCACAATTTTCTTGTTTTTTGTTACCTTCTCAAAAAGCAGTGTTTCTATTCCTTCATTCCTACCATTCAGGTACTCAAAATGAAGCATATCTAAAGATACATCAGCAGCAACAATCTTGCTTATCATCTGGGCTGACACACCTACATCTTTTAGTGGCTGTAAGGCCAATTTTCTCTTTTTCACATCTGCAGCAACTAGCTTTCTGTTACAATACACACCAAAGCTCATCAAATGTTTTTCCATCGTAAGTAAAGGAATTTTACGGCAAATAGCTTGCAGTGTGAGAATGTCGCTGACCGCGTTATGGGCCGTTCCAACAGCTACTGCCAAATTACAAGCAATGTCCGACTGCTTATACGATTTCCGGCCCGGAAATGCAGAGCGACAAACTTTCAATGTGTCCAAGACATCAGAAACTAAAACTTCCAAATGAGAACATAAATTTAAATGTTTACACTCTTTTAGGAGAAATCTCAGGTCAAAACCAATGTTGTGCCCAACCAAAATAATCTTTTTTTGGATTACGGCAAGAAAGTTGACATATCCACTCCACGCGTCTTGTTTTGAAACCGTTTTTACCCTCTCCCCATGCAGATATAGAGATTTTTGTTGGAGTGTCAAGCCTGTTATCTCAGAAACTTTTTCAGGAATCGACACAGGCAAAATGTATGAATTGTATACTGCTTCCCCATGCAATGCAGCAATCTGAATTACGTTTGCCCCTGCACCTAGCCCTGTTGTTTCTAAATCAAAATAAACATACTCCTTGTTGTCAGACGGTGATTGTAAAATATGTTCCAATGATACAACCTCAACCGTAGAGTTATTTTCTTGCAAAAGCCCCATTCCAGATTCATAAGTTGTCCCTTCTTTTCTCTCCAACAATTTTACACCATTCTTTCTCTGGTTGCGAAGGGCCAAGCGACGCTTCTTGGTGAAAAGAAGTGATTTTCTGACTTTTGCTTTATACCGAGTAGAATCGACTCTTTTACGATGCTTGGCCGTATGAATCCCTGGCGACAAATTGAGTTTTTTATTCACTGGTAACACATATTGTGTCCCAATGTTTGTTTGGTTGACTGCGCATGCCAATCTAAAATTCAACGACTCTGAACCACTGTAAAATTTGGCTTTTGGGGCCTTAGAAGCAACGACGGCATTGAATGACTCATTGGCCTGAGTAGAGCCACATGGGGAAATTCTGTTGGCAACTGAAACATATTTGTCCATGTTGGCTTTGAGGTCATGGTAAAGGCCATCCCCTTTCAAACATTCCCCACGAGGAAGACTTTGAAATTTGGCAGAAGGATCTAGACGGTGCCGACACCATTCCTTACAATTGACGTGCTTGTCGAAAGCGTGTTCAACAATATTTAACAAGGCTTCTTTCAACCCAGCAACATCCCCCTTATTCTGTGTTACGGCGTAGGAAAAGCATGTCTTGAAATATTTTATAACCTTGGTTGTAAGGACTTTGTGCTTTTTCTGTAACAAGTACAAGGAATTATTGTACCCCTTTTTTATGTGGTTCAGGTCTGACCACTTTTCGATGTCTGGACGGACGGAACGAATTTTGGCCATGGTCGATGAATCTTCATCTCCAATTATGGTACCGACTTCCACGTTGCCTTCGTCGAGAAGTGGGTTATCAGTAACAAAGCTCAGAGCAAGGTCCGCTTCCATGGCCTTTGCGCTCTTGTCGAAGTTTCGGCGACAATCATGTTGGGTGTTGCCAATGCTGCAGAGCCGACACGACGTTATCCGCGTTGCGTAGGAGAGGACTTTCTTTGAGTGGTGGCCCATCAATGCACCGTGGCCTGAAAACCCAATATACAATTATGCAGTTTTTTTGGTTACATTGAACTAAATTACCTAGTTCAATTTTTAGGGAGAGTCATCTGAACATACAATGAAAATACTACAGCAGGTCGAATAGGTAATTTAAATGTTCGAATTTGGATCATAATCTAGGACCCTAGTTCACAAGGTTCAAAATTTCATGAAATTTATTCAATTCAATATTAGTTTATGTGGTTTCAACTGATGCAACTTGACTGCAAATGGTGGAAGAAAATTCTGTTCAATAAATTTAATGAAACTTTGAACCGTGTGAGCTAGGCTTTAAACATTATATATTAAATATGAAAAAAAAAATGATATAAATTTATTTGGCAAACTGCACACTACAACCAATATTCAACCTAATAAAGCATAAGGTTGTATGATACAGATTGACCACGTAATAAATTAAAGTTTATGAAAAGCATAAAAACGTTTTAAAATGCATTCGCAATAATTATTGTGCTAAAAGAAGGTACCTACGTACCAGATTGGCTATTGTAAGTCTTCCCATTCCCCCGGCACTGCCAGCCCATGTCATATGATGCAGTGAGACGCACTTTCTTTATTTCCATTCTGACATCTTCGTCAACGTCTGCAGCAGATAATAAATATTGGGATGAGAAAAGAATTTATTTTTGATACATAATATTACCTATTAGGTTAGTTGGAGGTTTTCAGTCTTATCGATATGAAAACCTCCGACAAACCCAAGCTGGTGTTGACAGTGAACAATAATTACTGCTGTTTTGATCATTTTTTCGCTCTAAATATGACCGTGTCACACGCACACATACCTTCGATTTGAAGTTTACGTTTAGGCGTGATGTCCGTTGCGGCTCGAGTTGAGGTGGTTTGACCGGCGGAGTGAGAAGACTCAGACGTTGGTACGGCAGATGCTTCAACAATTACCGTTGGTCTCCCATCTTCTTCAATGTTTGGCTCTACATTAGTCGACTCGGGCTGAACTGATTTGGGGCACACAATCACCGTCTGACGTTGTTTTCTGCTATAGGCTAACAGATTTTTCACAGCTGATTCAATGACTGGCTGACTGTCTACCATCCTTCCATCTCCAGAAAGCTGCGTCATTTCCTTCTCTACTTGTATCATTGTCTTGCAGGATTGTGTTGCCATCTCTTCAATCACAGGGCCAACTTTTCTTTCATGACGTTTCAGAAGAGTATCCGAGACCGGGGGAATGTTGGCAGCACTAAGGAGGGTGTTCAACTGAATGGGGCCTATTCCGCAATCCAGAATTCCTGAAAAAATGTGTAAATTAATGTCACATTTTGTTTTATAGGCACATAATGGGTTTTAGATTGATTCGCACAAGAACTAGGTTAGAAACTTACCCATAGCTATCTTCAGATTTACGTCGTAAGTAGGATGCCTCCCGTACCGTCCAGGCTTGCTAGTGGAAGTCTTCACTTCATGCACTAGTTTGCATTTCGTGCAGAACACCCTAAACACGCTGGCTAAGCCACAAACAGTTTCAGAAATGATATTTCTAAGCGAGAGTGTTTCGTCACAAATATTGCACCACAATTGGTTGGCTGTAAACTGGATGTCAATGACGCGTCGACCATGCACATTATTATCCTTAGGTGTAGTAGGCAATTCTTTAACTTCTTTCTCGTTGCATTTGAAGATCAGCTTCCTCATAAACTTTGTTTTCGAAATAAAACCCCCTTTACCATGAAAATATTCACGCGGAGCCGCCATTTTCTCACAGCTGCTAGCTGGCTCATCTGCCGTGTTGCAAAAAATATCCCATTGCAACGTTGCCAAGAGTAGTCTGCGTAGCAATATGCCATAAGCCATTCTATAGTCTCGACAAATTGCAACACTACATACGTAATAGACTACTAAAGTCAAAGGAAGTGAGTTTTAATTTGAGCAGTAAAAGCAAGTAAAAAAATCTTTTAGTCGACTTCTGCAGCTATGGAAATAATAAAAAATATGATAAGCACACCGAATGGTGTAAGCTCTTTGGTTTATTTAATAAAAAGTGCTAATAATCTCATTTATAAAAGTTTGATAAAGCTCTCATGATACTCGCGATTCCAAGCGCTGGGGCCACTTTAATTGCTTATCTTATCTTTGGATCAAGTCAATGGTTGGCTCCGAGACCCGACCTTTTTGATGCTACCTTGTCCTGGCGGGTCGGATATATTATATCAAGTACGGGAGATTAGATAACAAATGACGCCTATTATTACAATGCAGTGGAGGAAATTCAAACGGTTGTCATTTTTAGTATTTTTACCATTGAATAAATGTTTTTTTAACTATTAATAGGTATCAATAGTAAATGTAGTGTAGTTACAGCAAGGATATTGAAATTCGTCCAAACCGTCTAAATACTCACCGGCAAATCTGTGACAAATGCTGGAGCTCGATCATGCCAAAAGGGCTACTCTGGTGAACGAATATTCGCAATGCACGGTTCATATGAATTGTTAAAAGCCCCACTGATAAGAAAACTGGTTTTCCATCATTAGGCAGCTTCCCAAGCAAGTGGTTTCATATGCCATGTGCTCAGCCTCTACCTGACTACCATACCTATACTATTTTCAAGCAAGACGAAATTGGGACTTGTAAAAATTACAGGTGGACGGTTTTCAGTGTCCAGAGGTGTACATAGCAGCCCAGGCTTTATTTATACCCAACATACCTCATACGTTTTCTCGTCTTCATAGCGTACTACAAGAGCAAGACACTTTTTAGTGCTCACGTCAGTAGTTTCATCAATAATTAGCGAAAATGGCTTTCTTTTCATTAAAACCACCACTTCCTGCAAGCTACTAGGTGCCAACAATTTTGTTGTCAATTGAGTTGCCTTTGTGCGGCTGCACATAGTCCCTTTGCTACTTCCGAGTCATAGCAAATGGATTTGACTTATTGTGGAAAATGTTCCATAAGATTGAATGGCAAATTATGTTCCACAAGGAACATTACCGATTTCAATTCACCTTCCTTCACTCCCTTTTTCACGATGTTTGCTTTGGCATTCTCTTGTTTGGACAAGAGACCACTTGTCATCGGTTTCTTGCCGGCAGCACTGTACCCATCCTTATGGAAGGAACCAGCGGCATGGCGCCTTGGATGCGCGCGCTTGCCCACCGTTGATAGTTTTATTGCAGGCTTTGCAATAGGTACAGCCATTCTTCACACGTAACCAGCCCCTCAAGCTTGGAATTTCAAGCCATGATGGCTTTAATTTTTGCTTGTAAATATTTTTTGGTTTAGATGCCTCCACTTCTTCCTCCGACTCTTCTGATACTCGCTCAAAATCAGGTAATGCAATTTTCGAACTGGAAGACATAGGACTAGGAGCTGGCAGTTCATCGTTCATCGGCGTTGCTGATGCCTGACGCGGACGCCGTGTGACAAACCTACACATACATCGAACGACATCGTGATCAAATATATTGTTATTCTCGTGATCATCCAAGAAACCTAAGATCAGCATCATACTCATACAAATTGAAAAACGTCAATCTAAGCAAATATTTACCTGTCCATCTGTAAAAACAACGCTCACATAACAATAATAAGATCTTTGAACACAAGTCACAATCCAGCCCAGCGTCAGTCGTGACGTCAACGCATTAAAGACAACTCAACCTGACATTCGTCAAGGTCAAGGCTTGGAGTCTTTAAATCGGGCGCGATCATTTAAACAGCCAAATTAAGAGGATACCATTTTTTTTCAAGTTTTCGAGAAGGTCCGTGTAATTAAATGGCTCAATTAAATTTGAACCACTCAAATCTCAAATTCTGAAATTGTACTAGATTCAAGCCTTTTTTCTAAAGGATAGTACTGATGTACTGATGTACCTAATGTACTAGATCTATTACAATTATACTGATGCGGCAACACTGTACTTATCTAGAGCCGGTACAAGGGTTGCGCCCTTGTGTGGCCAGTACAATAACTTGCATGGTGGCAATTTACAAATGGCAGAGGGGAATAGATAACACTCGGCCATCCTTCCACTAAATCGCCCTCGATTTGGTTTACAAGTTGTGACAAAACAAAAATACAATATTCAACACAAAAAATTTTACAAATCTGAAACAATTGTTGATAGAATCTTTCACATAACGGCGCTTGTACGGAAACCAGTAAAGTTCCTTGATTTTGGCCCCTTCGAGGCTAGCACCTTAACGTGGTGAAGGGGTTTGCGCGGCCCGATGATCCGACAGGCCATGCCGGCGGGAGGTGTTACTCCCGGCAAGGTCTCCTATGCCGGACAGGCTGTCGGTGAGGGTCCAGACCAAGACTAGCCCACCCCGTCGTTGTCGCGGGACCCGGACTTTGGTCGAGGAAGGATCTGGCTGTCTTTCCCTCCCCACCTTTCATTTCACCATCTTTTCTTCATCTTCCTTCTTACTTCATTTCTTTTGCCGCCTCCCGAACCCACCGTCTGTCTTCTGCGACAGCGGCGGGGTTCCCCCCCCATTGACGACCCGGCTACCAACATGGATTCGAATTGGTCGACTATCGGTCGTTGTAAGTTCCAGCGATGTCTGGTGACTGGTGACCTGCACAGGGAGTTCTCGAGCCTTACCTTATTGCTGTCTCTTATCTATCCTACACTCTCCTGTCTTCACTTCCGGCCGACCCCTTGTGCAGGTCTAAACGCTTACCTGCGTGTTTGCCGTGCGCGGTAACCTGCACGGGCGGAAAAGATTTTCTTGGGGGTTGAGGGGCAATTGTCTGGTTATTATAGACAATTGTCCCAACACACCCCTTTAGTTTCTGCTTCGCCCAAAACAGGAGGCTGGGGGCTAATCCACCCCCAGTCAATCGGCTCGCCTGGAGTTGCATAGCTTCACGCGTGGATGAGGAGGGGGGCACCGGTGGCGTGATGGGTGTTGCTGGGCCCCACCAGTTGCGGTCACTCGCGACTGCCGGTGCCTCCTGACTATATCCCCCGGACAACCCCGGCGTCCCAGTGGGACGTCCCCCTGGTTGGGCTCCGTGGTGGGCAGGGCTCCGGGGGACGAAATGACTCCATTTATATGGAAACAAAAAACCAAACTCCCCCCCTTAACCCGAAGAAACGCCTTCGTCCTCTTTTGGAGGACAATATTTTGTTGAAGGATGTGGTGGCTCCCAGGAGTGTGGAGCCACTCTTTCTAATTATAAAACTAAATAGCGGAAAATCTTTTAGGACCGTCTCTCCTTTTGCACAAAAGCGCGGTTTGTTGCTCTTGACTGGCGAAGTCAAGAGCTCGAAATGCTTGCGAGATGGATCGCTGCTAGTGGAGGTAACTAACAGTGAGCAGTCACTAAAACTGCAATCGGCAACATCTTTTGACACCATGCCGATCACAGTGACTGCTCACAGATCCTTAAACACCTCTAAGGGAGTTATTTTCAGTTTCGACCTTCAGGACATCCCGACTGAAGAGCTGAAAAAAGAGCTTATAAGCCAAGGTGTGATCGATGTGTATCGTGTGATGAGTAAGAAGACCGGTGACTTGAAGCCAACACCATTACTCATCCTGACCTTCGGCACACCTAAACTCCCAGAGTGTATCTTTGCTGGTTACCTACGTCTGCCTGTGCGACCGCACATTCCCAATCCTCTGCGGTGCTTCACCTGCCAGATGTTCGGCCACTCCAGCTTCGATTGCAAGCGGAAGCCCATCTGTGGGAAGTGCGCCAAAGAGGACCACGAGACGGACGCGTGCAGCAACAGCTTTCACTGTGCTAACTGCTCGGCAGCCCACCCTGTGTGGTCCCGCGACTGCCCACAGTGGAAGTTGGAGCGTAAAATCGTGGAAATAAAGACAATCGAAAACATTTCTCTGTTCGAAGCAAGAAAGCGCTTCAACACTCAGAATGGCCTCGGCTCAAAGACATTTGCCAGAGCCGTGGACTCGGGCGCGGCTGTCTCGGCGGAGACGGCTCGTTTGCAGGCCATGGTGGAAAAACAGCTGCAACTCTCCGCCGAGCAGGCTAAGCGCCACGAGGAGATGGAAGAACGCCACCGGCAAGAGATCGAGGCCATGAAGAGAGACCTAGAAGCTAAGAACAGAGAAATTGAATCGCTTAAACAGCAAATAACCGAACTCCACGAGAGCCGTACGCTCCAGCTGCACGCTTCCAAGGGAAGGCAGACTGAGGCCAGCACCTCGAGGAAGGCGAGGGAAATCATAACCTTCCTTCCCAACACCACCGGTAGCTCCACGTCCACCTCCCTGTCTACCAGGAAGGATGGAATGGAGGTAGACCCTACCGACACGTCGCCGAACACCTGGCAGACGGTGAAGGGAAAGGAGAAGGAGAAGGTGAAAGAGAAGGGAAAATCCTAAGTCCAACAAAATGCCAGACATCATTCAGTGGAATGTGAGAGGATACTCTACAAGAGCACCCGAGGTCAGACAACTAGTGTCGTCCAAAAGCCCCCTTGTCTGTTGCTTCCAGGAATCACACCTGAAGCCATCAGACAAGCCACTCCTGAAGGGCTATGACTTCTACCGTTACGACCACACAGGTGGACAGAGAGCTCAGGGGGGAGTTGCAACGGCCGTCCACAACAGTATCCACTCGGAGACTGTTGTGCTGACCACCACCCTCCAGGCCGTGGCTGTGAAGGTTTTCCTTCCCAGCCCCCTACACATATGCAATATCTACCTCCCCCCTGATAGTGTCATTACCCAGCAATCCATCGACCATCTCATGGACCAGTTACCTCTACCCTTTCTTTTGGTTGGTGACTTTAATGCTCACAACCCCCTGTGGGGTAGTCTCAGCACCAATCAGAAAGGTACACTGGTGGAAGACACTATCAGGCTTCGCAATGTGGTCCTGTTGAATAACGGCAGTAACACCCACTTCACTGCATCAACAGGATCACTCTCTGCGATTGACCTGACTCTCTGTTCACCCTCCCTCGCTCTTGACACTGAATGGTCTGTGCACGACGATTTATGTGGAAGTGACCACTTCCCTATCTTCATTAAATCGTCGAGGATCCCTTCTCTACCACCCAGACACCCAAAGTGGATTCTTAGACGGGCTGACTGGTCCCTTTCAGTGATCTTGCCACTTTCGATGAGGCTGTCCCAGAGGATATCGATTCTCACGTGGACAGCTTCACGGAGGTGGTAATTCATGCAGCCGAGAAATCCATTCCACGGTCGTCTGAAAAACCCTACCGTCTCCCCGTCCCGTGGTTCACTTGTGAATGCAAGTTGGCCATCAGGGCGAGACGGAGGGCCCTCTCCTTCTTCATGACGCATCCGACCCAAGAAAACCTGATCGTCTTCAAGAGATCAAGAGCTAAGGCTCGGAGAACAATCACTGAGGCCAAGAGAGTGTCGTGGCGGGCCTATGTGTCGACCATCACGGCCCGCACGCCGTCGTCCAGGGTATGGGACAAGGTTCGGAAGTTGTCTGGCAGATCAACTTTCCGTCCCATATCCGGACTGATGCGTGACGGGCTGTTGCAGTCCACGGGCCCGGCCATCGCCGACACTCTTGGTTCTCAGTTCTCGAAAGTCTCCAGCTCAGAGAATTACACCGCATCCTTCAAGCGGGTCAAGCAGGTAGCCGAGCAGCAAGGTCTTGTCTTCCGAAGTAAGAACCAGGAAACCTACAACCTGCCCTTCAGCGACTGGGAGCTGGACTCCGCGCTAAGAGCCGCCAACGACACTTCACCTGGCATCGATATGATCCATTACCAGATGATCAAACATCTGAGTAAAAGCTCACGATCATACATGCTTCAGATGTTGAACAGAGTCTGGCTCGAGGACAGTTTCCCAGCTCGTTGGAGGGTGGCGATTGTCATCCCCATCCTGAAGCCGGGCAAAGACAAGACTGATGCTGCTAGCTACCGCCCAATTGCCCTTACAAGCTGCCTATGCAAGATCTTGGAGCGAATGATCAACGCTAGGCTTATGTGGCATTTGGAGAAGAACGGCCTACTCTGTGCGGAGCAGTCTGGTTTCAGGCGAAACCGCTCCGTCACAGATAACTTGACCCAGCTTGAAGGATTGATCCAGGACAGTTTCCTCACAAGGAAACACCTGATCGCGGTGTTTTTTGATCTCGAGAAGGCGTACGACACGACGTGGAAGTACGGCATTTTACAGACCATCCACAAGTGGGGTATTCGTGGGCACTTGCCCCACTTTGTGCAGAACTTCATGGCTGAAAGGTCTTTCCACGTTCGTGTCGGAAACACTCTCTCGTCGGCTTTCGATCAAGAGAACGGAGTGCCGCAGGGCTGTGTCCTCAGTGTTACCCTGTTTGCGATCGCCATCAACTCCATCACGACATGCATTCGAACTCCGGTTCGTGCATCGCTCTACGTTGATGATTTGGCGATCTTCCATCAAACAGGGAACCTGAACTCGGCTCAGCGGCAGCTCCAGCTAACGATCAACCGATTGGAGAGTTGGGCGGATCGACATGGCTTCAGATTCTCCTCGTCGAAAACAACATGCATGCATTTCAGTCGCCATCGTCTATTTCATCCTCATCCTGTCTTGACGTTGGCAAACCAGGTGCTGCCTTTCTCAGAGTCAACCCGCTTCCTCGGAATGGTATTTGACGAGAAGCTCACCTGGTTACCACATCTCCGTCAACTCAAAGACAAGTGCTTGAAGGCAATGAACATCCTGAAGATCTTGAGCGGTACCTCCTGGGGAGCCGACAGAACGTCCATGCTCCGCCTCTACCGCTCTCTCATAAGATCTAAATTAGACTTTGGCTGCACTGTTTATGCATCGGCGAGGAAATCATATATCGGCATCCTGGATCCAGTGCACAACGCTGGTATCAGGTTGTGTACTGGCGCGTTTCGCACAAGTCCCATCGTCAGTCTGCATTGTGAGGCCGCGGAGGCTCCGCTTAAGATCAGGCGTGACTACCTCCTTGCCAGCTACGTAGCCAAGCTGCGTGGCATGCCAAAACACCCGGCATACAGGTCTGTGTTCGCTCCGCCGAATGTTGTGCTCTACAACACCAGGCCAAAAGCAACCAGACCTGTTGGCATCAGAGCAAAAGAGCTCCTGGCCGCATTTGGAATGGACCTACCACCTGTCCTTCCTGTCGGAATTGGTCGTGTGGCTCCCTGGACAACATCCCAGCCTGTGTGCCTGATGCAACTCGCTCAGCACACCAAGGCCCAGACGAGCCCGGCCGTGTTCCGACAGCTGTTCTTCAGCATTTGCGACCAGTACCCTCAACACTGCAGGATCTACACTGACGGATCAAAGGACAATGAGTCTGTGGGGTGTGCCTTTGTCATCGACAACACAAGCGTGTGCTTTAAGCTCAGTCCTCTCTGTAGTGTCTATACAGCAGAGTTGTTTGCGATTCTCAAGGCCCTTGAACATATCAAGCGTGCCAATCGCAAACAATTTCTTGTCTGTTCCGACTCTCTGAGCTCCCTCCAAGCACTATGTCAGGCATTCCCCACGGACCATCTTGTGCAAACCATCCAGGCTAAACTTGGCGAACTGTGCTTGGTCGGCACAGAAGTGTTGCTCTGTTGGCTTCCAGGCCATGCAGGAATTGCTGGCAATGAGATGGCCGACAGAGCAGCTAAGGACGCCACGACAAAAGCCGATGTTGACTACACAGCTGTCCCTGTGAGTGATATTAAAGCCGCCTTCAGGGCCGAAACAAAGAAGTGCTGGCAATCATCATGGGACACTGTGTTAGTCAACAAACTGAAGCCCATCAAGGCATCTATCGACCCCTGGCAATCTTCTGCCCGACACACTCGACGCGAGGAGGTTGTAACAACGAGGTTGCGCATCGGTCATAGCCCGCTCACTCACGTCTTCATCCTGAAGCGCGAAGAGCCACCGATGTGCACCTCCTGTGATCAACCTCTCACGATCAAACATCTCCTTGTCGAGTGTGCCGTTCACAGGCAACTGCGCAACCACCTGCAGATTCCCGGAAGTTTGCCAGAGGCGTTAGGAGATAACGCCGTGTCGATAGGCCGAATTATTAAATTTTTAATTCAAACTGACTTTTACAAACTTATCTAGTTTTTAGTAAGTTTTTAAAGCAGTTTATGTTCCAGGCGCAAGTATTTATAAAAACTGCGTCTGGACATGACAACTGGTTTTTTAGCATTGTTTTTTATTGCTTTTTAACCCTTGACAATATTTTACTCACCTGACTTAAAGCAAATTTTTGTTTTTAGTTGGAGAGTTGTTTTTTAATTGTCTTTGTTGTCTTTTTATTTTAAAAATAAGACTGTCATTTTATAAACTGATCTATTTTAGAGAAGTTTTAAAATCAGTCTTCAATTCCTGGCGCAAGTATTTATAAAGAATGCGTCAGGAAATAAAAACTAGTTTTTTAATCTAGTTTTTGATTTTTAACCTATGACAATTTTTATACAACTGATCGATAGTTTTATCTATTTGATTTTTTGTTGTTTAAAGTTTTTGTCATTGTTTTTTGTTTTAATCATCTGACCGGCGCAAATAGCCAAAGCTGCTGACGCGCCGTTAAGCCCACAAAATCAATCAAATCCTTGATTTTGGCAACCGTTCAGTCAAATGAGAAGTGCCCAGCTTGATCGTGACACTTCACAACCAACCCTTTTCTCATTGTCTTCGGCACCACGAAGAGTCGTGATGTACCTTCGGTGTGGTACAAGATTCCAACTTCTAGCTCCATTTGACGTATCAGGTAAGCGTCTTGGCGTGTTCAGTCTGCAGGCGGTTACGAGGCCACGGATGTCCTTGTTGTTGTGTTGCATCATGAGGACCTGATCGGTGACAGTCAACTTCTCTTTTACGGTCTGTTGGTTTAGGCCACGGTAGGCAATCACCTGTTCTGTCCCTTCCTTCTTCTTGGCAAGCAACACTGGGGTATGGCGATCTTCTTTCGGAAACAATCCCATGGTCCTTCCTTTCCTTCTTCTCCGGTATTCATTAACTGGTTGCACCAAGGACTCGTGTTGTTCCTCCGTCACTTCATTTTCAATCTTGATCTGCGCCTTGTCAATAGGCAGCCGTTCGGTTGTCCATGGTCATCGGACCTTCCACGACGGTCGAGCGAGCAAAACATTATCCACTCTTCACATTTCTCGGACGATCGGTACTATTTAACACAGGCAGGACAGTGTGTCCTTTATCGAGGACAAACAACGCGTCGTGCTTCATGCCTGCTTCCACGATGACGAGACCATCGATCGCCGTCCCTCCTGTCACCTGAACAAAACTGAATTTAACTGGGACCTCAGTGTCGCAAACGGCCTTCAGCTGCAGTCGATCGGCGCTTTCGGGAGTTTAGGTGGTCAGTTGTTGGATGAGTTCGGCGGGGCTGTTCTTGATGATGAGTTGGTCGCCAATTTTTGCAAATGCCACATGGGGCAAGTCCGTCCAAGTCCGGCCGACTATCAGCTCGACTGGTTCCATGGCGTCGGACACAATTAGTACACAAATGTTCTCTCCTGACACACCGTCGATGGTAATGTTTGCTCTTACCTTTCCCAAGGCTTTAGTCGTCTTGCCACCAAAGCCGGTTAGCACACAATCCGTTGTTTGTGGTTGTAGTCCACATGAAATCGCTGCGCTCGCCTGCATGATGCAGCTCGAGCTGCCGGGGTCGATCAGCGACTGGACACTGCATGTTGACATGTGCGGTGCGTAGATACTTTGCAGGGCTATTGCTTCGGTGGTTCCCACCAAATTCACAGTGGCATTGGGAGCAGCTCGCGGCGAAGTGGCAACGGTAGCTCGTGGTTCAATCGGGTCGATGGCTGCCGTGCAGTGACGTTGGGTGTGTCCCTACACCACAGCGGTGGTTTCTGCGACACTCGTCTCAATCTCGGCGAATGGGCTACTCTCTCTGTTGGCGATAACAAAGCGGTCTCCAATTTTGACAAGAGCCACATGAGGATTTTCGGTCCAAGTCCTCCCCACTAACAGTTCCATGGACTGAGCACTGTCGGGAACAACTAACACCTTCACGTCTTCGACGATCACATTGTCTATTTGGATTGTTACATTAACGATTCCCAATGGTTGGGTCGGCGGTTTTGTTATGTCCCCAAAAGCAATTTGAAGTTTTTCCCACCACTAATCAGCACCTGGCTGTGGCTGAGACGGTCATCGTGCTGCAGGCGCTGCCTGTATCAATCAAGGCAAGACATTGATTTTGCTGATTCACTGTAGCTAACTTTAAATACTTCACCCATGTACCTTAAGACGGCTGTGTCTCGGGCAGGTTTTGTTCCATGCGACCTTCTGTTCCATGCGGTCAAAGGTGTCTTTGTAGCGTTATTCGGAGCAACCTGTTGGCGCCGTGGTTGTGAGTAGTCCCTCGATAGATGCCCGCAGTCGTTGCAGTTGTAGCATCGACGTTGACCGTCATTCAGCGAGCTTCGGGAACGCGGTGTCGACGTGTTCAATGGCGGGTTAAGGGGAATCACACCGACCTAAAAACGGGGCTTTTATATGTTCTACACTCTTAGAAAAAAGTGTCTAAATTTAGGCTTTTTAAGTGCCTAAACCTGCCATCGAATAAAAGGCATCCACAGGTGCCTAATATTTATTAGGCATCTATAGGTACCTTATAAGCACTAGGCACCAAGTGCTTAATATTTATTAGGCATATGGCGCCGGAACCGGATTCCACGTATTTATTAGGCACCCTGATGCCTAATATTTATTAGGCATTCTCATGCCTAATATTTCATTAGCACCCAGACGCCCAAAATGTCACTATGGAGGCATCCGGGGGGCATGGTGCTTACCCATCAAAACAACGTAATTGGCATCCTGATGCTCCTGATGGCATCCTGCTATTAACAGGCACACGACATTGTACAAGACGCTTTTCTTGAATTGTGTCACCTCTTGGCCATGGCATGGCACTAGGTAAGGCACCCAGATTACTGTTGAGGATAATTTAGAAAAGGACATAGGACACAACATGTGGTAATATTTCATATAATGCAAGTACCTACCTGGTTAAGTAGCACCAATCACATTAGTTACCGCGTTTGAAATAAATGGATGAAAATGGAAAATATATGGTGTATCTCTACGTTCTAAAACTAAAAATCTCAACGCATTTTAGCCGCAAGGATAAACATCAGGCTTTCCCTAAAATCTTGGATGCTATCTCACGGCCTTGTGCATTCTATGATATATTTATAAATGAACACACGCTTTTGCTGCTTTGTAAGCACATTTTTATTTTTAGATAAAAATACTGGTAGGCATCAGATTGGTAACATAATATACCTAGATATCGAGAGTGAGACGGTTCCTTGGGGAGCTACAAGAAATGCTGTGAGTCCTTCACAATTGGTACATATTAGGCTCACGAATTACCGACTTTGGGTCATACTATAGATAATAATGATGCCCATATTAAAACCATCGAAATGTGCTCTTCGAGGGAAAATGTTAAAAATAAGTAAAACATGTGATTGAGTATCTTCCTCAAAAAAGTAACATAAAATAGACACATGGAGAGTGGAACAGTACCTTGGGTACTAAGTAAATGCAGTGAAGTTATGCACAATCTTTACACCTTAGGCTCACGAATTACTGACTCAAGGGTCATACGATGGATATTAATGATTCCCATATTACAAACATTGAAATGTGCTCAAGGTGAAAAACTTTTGATTGAATATATATATATATATATATATTTTTTTTTTTTTATTATTTCTTTATTGTAACGGGAACAGGCCCCACAAGTACAATGTAATAAAATTTGCTACGCAACTACATGCAACACACATAGAACTTACAAAATTAATTTAAAAAAAAAAAATAAAGAGATCTCTAAAATTATAAACGGTTAAAAGTTATCACAGATCTTAGATTGCACAGAACAAAGCCGTTTTAAATTTAATTAAGGGTAGATAAAAAATGTCAACGTCACTAATAGACTTACAGCTGTTATAACACGATTGTAGTCTGTTGATACACGAATTTTTAAAAACATTAATTCTACTATTGCATTGTACAAATGTGTCTGTGTTTCTAGTGTTCCTGATGGGTACCCTAAAATTAAGAAGGCTTATAAGGTTACTATCTAGGTGGCAGTTAATGATTTTATAAAGGAAAATCATGTCTGTAAGAAATCGCCTCTTATGAAGAGTTGTCAAGTTTAACATAGAACAAGCGTCTAGGTAGTCTTTCCTATGATACTCAGTGCCTGCCTTTAAACAAATTAACTTGACAAAACGACGCTGCACACACTCGACATAGTCAGTGTTTGTAATGTGGGAGTTGTTGGAGTTCCAGATGACAGTGGCATAATCTACTTGCGGTCTTACAAGTGCCACGTAGAGACGTCTTAGGGTATCAGTCTTGAAGTCTTGAGAACAGTTGCGTTTGATAAATCCAAGCATTTTGTATGCGTTAGGGACTATATTAGCTACATGTCTGTTGTATGAAAGGTCACCGGAGACTGTCACCCCAAGGTCTTTGATGTAGTTCACACGGTCAAGCGTTACACCAGCAAGCGAATAAGGATGCACACAGTAATTTTTCTTATTAGTAAATGAAAGTATGTTGCATTTGCTTATATTTAAGTTGAGTTGCCAAACAGTGCACCAGGTAGATAGGGCGTCAATATCGTGCTGTAACAAGCGACAGTCTGAGATGTTTGATATAGGTAGAAAGAGTTTGAGATCGTCAGCATAAAGTAGTGACTGGGAATACTTAAAACAGGATGGAAGATCATTGACATAGAGGACAAAAAGTAAGGGGCCAAGGATAGATCCCTGGGGTACGCCAGAAGTTACGGGTTCCGTCGTTGAAGATGCAGAGTTTACAATAACAGTTTGAACACGGTTAGATAGATAGCTAGACAACAACCTATGGAGGTTACCACACACTCCGAATCCTTGAAGTTTGTGCAGTAGCAGTGAGTGATTCACACTGTCGAATGCACTCGAAAAGTCAGTATAGATCGCATCAACTTGTTTTCTACCGTTCATATTACTAGCTATATAGTGAGTATAGTCTACTAAATTAGTTATAGTGGATCTACCCTTCACAAAACCGTGTTGTTCCTCAGCAATATACCTGAACACATGGCTGTACATTTGTTTATGCAGTAATCCCTCAAACACCTTTGAGATCACGGATAGAAGAGAAATTGGCCTATAATTAGTGACAAGATACCGAGAGCCTTTTTTAAGCACTGGTGTCACGTTGGCGATCTTCCATCTTGATGGGAAAACACCGCTACGGAGAGCACAATTAAAAATGTCTGCAAGAGGGCGAGAGATAATTTGCCGGCATTGTTTTAGAACTCTAACGGGGATTTCGTCAGGCCCAGGTGATTTACTGCTTTTCAAAGTTTTGAGATAGGAGTTAACGTCACAGGTGGAAATATACAAATCTGATAAAGTATCCTGCGCAAAAGGAGTAACGAAAGGTGGAGTGACTCCAGCATTTGAAGACGGCCGTATCTTAGTTTTAAAGTAGTTTGAGAACATTTGTGCACACGACCTAGCATCAGTGGCTGTGACGTCATTGTACTTCACCTCGAGTGGTACACGTGGAGATCGGGTCTTGCGTTTAACGAATTTCCACAGTAGACTGGGATCATCGTTTACGGCCCGCTCAATTCTCGACATGTAAGCCTTTAGCGCACGCACCTTGTTTCGAAAAGCAATTAACCACACAAAAACAATGCAGAAATTTTACTGGTGCCCCTTGGACTTCGAAAATCTACAAAATACTTTTTTACAGACAAACTATTAATGACAGCCCAAAACAAAATAGCTAGTGCACTAGGTAATTACTCAGTCTTTCAAATAATGTAAGAATTAATTTTATGTTATGATTTGGCTAGCTGGAAGTTCAGAATAACCATAAAAAAATTTAAATTAAATTTTTACAGTTATTCTGAACTTTTGGCAATACTAATCAAAACACAAAAATGACACAGACCTACATTATTTGAAAGGCTGAGGAATTACCTAGTGCACCAGCTATTTTGATTTGGGCTGTCATTAATAGTTTGACGTAAAAAAATATTTTGTAGATATTTGTAGCACAAGGGGTTCCCACCACCTTAATTACCTGATAGTGGTGAACTATATGTAAAAGTGTTTGCATTATATCACGAAACAAATGAAAAGTGTGATGAACCAGCTTCAAAACTCAAAGAAAAAAATTAATCAAATCAACAAAATATCAAAGGAAGCAAAATAAATATCCTGGGATCTTTGAATCCAGTATTCTTACTGTACATACTCAATAGCCCCACTATAAAAAACAAATATATCTGTAAACACAGTCTCATTGATTCGATGGAAAGAGAAAAAACTTAGAGGTTTCGGAAAACTTTCATGAAATTAACATACGAGCTTGTTGGCTTAGCGCCTGTTTTATCTTTGGAATTCAACATTTGTTGAGCCATAAATGACTAGAAACATGCAAAGCTGGAGGGTTAGTTCTTGTCGAGAGCAAAATATGCACCACCAAGAGCAGAAGCAACTCTTTCGCTTGTCGAACCTTGCAGCGGCACATTCTGCACCCTCCGAGAGCAGAAATGAGTCCGAAAGCTCTTCACCATCGTAGAACACGAGCAGGCATGGCCCCTGCACAGGTCCCGAGGTGAGCTCTACTACTTGTCCAGCCTGTAAAATTTGAAGGGAAACTTTGTTCCACTTTGTTCCTAGCACAGTTAATTCAAAGAGGAACTGGCTCCATGATCAACTTCGAATGAACTGTGTAAAAGTGTAGTCGGTCAAAAGTTTACAAAGAAAATTGCGGAGAGTGAGAAAAGTATTTCAAATGTGATACAGATTGTCACTTGGTTTAGGAATTCGTTATTTTAAACCCGGTTTTTCGGGGGCACGTTAAATATCTAGTGGTCTGTTAACTTATTTGCTTAGCAACGTCCAATCAGAGCCTTTAATTTTTGTTGCTAATGGTCCGTTAGCATCTTAACGGGCCACTGAAATACAGGCACTGAGTCGATTACGAGCACTTTAATAATTAATATTTATGAAATCTGGGTAATGCAACAATTGGATCTTTGGTCAGGCTGAAATTTCGGATTATCAATAAGACTTCAATAAGCTTTCAAAACCGACTTTGAAATAGTATTTTAAAATTAGTGTTCTAGAAACCAGTCTAAGAAATGTAAAAACACAAGAAAGAATTGCCATGTTAGAGACGAGTTGCTGCTCTGTCTATAATTGAGTCAAGTAATGACTGAAGACTGGTGGCAGACCCTAGAAATTATGTGAAACCGGCACCATTGGTATTTACCTCAACAAAAGACAAGACTGCTTGACGCCTACATTTGGTCGGGGATGAATCTTCCTCAGCAATCTAGTAAGCATCGTCAGTGCAGCTACATCCTCACTTGCGAAAACGTCGTCTTCTTTTGAGAAAATTTTGGTTAACTTTTCAGTAAGCACACTGAAGCGAGCATCTACTTCGCTTAGATCCACTAGGAGTCCTTAATCGTAGATGAGCTGAAATGTAGCAGAAGTAGAAATTAATCATGGAATCATAATGATCGTACATAATACCTGAAGGAACCAGGGAGTTCTTACCATATCGCTATTGGACAAGTTTGGAAATATGTCAACAATCTTCATGCAGCCGATTTATTTTCTTACAGCCTTGCAGCGCTGGCCCACAGTGGCCTGAAGTAGCTCCTTTAGCCTCCTTTAGCTCCCTTTCTTTCAATTCTACCATTGAGCTGTCCGTAGGTGTTGCTACACTGAAATGTTGTTATTTTTTTAGAAAAGTTCTGACATAATTTTGACAGTAGGTAGCCATTTGTTTTGATATAGATTAATATGTTTGAACTTTACACTGAAAAAAAATATCTGTAAAGTTACTAAAAAAAATTGAGGAAAATGCGTTGCCTAAGATATTCTTGGTAGTAATACTAAAAGTCTCGTTTGTAAAAAAAACTTAATCTTTTTGTGGTTAAGTTACAAAATGATCGTCAGCAAGGATACAGAGTATTTGTTTGTAAAGTCCACTAAATTTATCCCTGTAGACACAAGAAATATTCCTTTGCAAACTTACGAAACATTTTTGTGGGAAAAGTACAAAATTATATGTATTGGGGATACAAAAAACACTTTTGCAATGTTTACTAAATTTATTTCAAAACAGCTACAACAAATCCTGTTGCAAACTTACTAAACTTTTTAGTGCAACAATACAAAATTATAGGTGTAACGTTTATTAAGTATGATTTGTATATTTTACTAAAATATTCCTGTAGACAAACAAAATATTCTTTTGCATCGCACCAAATAATTATGAGTGAAAATGCAAAATTATTGGTTGCTAAGACACCAAATTTTCGTTACTAGTCTAAATTTAAACATTTAGCACAACTAAGTTTCCATGTAAGTAAAAATTAAACAAATCAGTATTAAAAGTCGTACAAAAAATGAAACCAATGAAATAAACAAAGAGCGCTTGCGGTAACTTCGATCTTTCGGATCACAATGTAAAATTGCGTTGGGTTCCGGTAACGTAGGGTTAATTTTGGACCTCTTCCCTGAAAAGTAAATGACACTATAAGCTCACCTGGACAAACATTTAAGTAATTACGTCACAACAAAACTATCTTCCTCTGACCTTGATGCAATAAAAATATATTACAGGTTCAAGTACAAACCTGAATTAACGGCAGCCTCGTTGCAGACCTCTCGATTTTTCCTGCGAATCTCCTGCATCCGATATTGGGTTGCTACTCTTATCCCATCGAGGCCAGATCCGTGAGGCTCACGCAACGAAGGAAAAGTTTGGACCAATCTTTTTGCTGTCTCCGTATACATTTCATCTGTAGGGTAAAGCCCATATTTGCAAAGTTCGTTTGTCATACAGTCTTTCAGTTCCCTCTTAAGACTGCAAGAAGCATTGTGGTACTTCTCCGATCTGCCATACTCATCTTCTGCTTCCTGAAGTTCCTTTCTAGCAATCAGGCTGATCATTAGAAGCGTTGGCTTGAAGTTATTGGTGTCCCACCGAGCTTTACGAAGCAAAGGTTCTTCAGGTGCTGTACAAGACGAGCCCTCTACTTCCTCGGTTGGCTCTTCGCTTCTTGGCTCCTTGTTAGAAGTCTCTTTGACAACTTTCTGTCAGCAACAATCTGTACAGCTGCTTTACTCTCCCCTTCGAGGCTAGCACCTTAACGTGGTGAAGGGGTTTGCGCGGCCCGATGATCCGACAGGCCATGCCGGCGGGAGGTGTTACTCCCGGCAAGGTCTCCTATGCCGGACAGGCTGTCGGTGAGGGTCCAGACCAAGACTAGCCCGCCCCGTCGTTGCCGTGGGACCCGGACTTTGGTCGAGGGAGGATCTGGCACTCTTTCTCTCCCCACCTTTCATTTCACCATCTTTTCTTCATCTTCCTTCTTACTTCATTTCTTTGGCCACCTCCCGAACCCACCGTCTGTCTTCTGCGACAGCGGCGGGGTTCCCCCCATTGACGACTCTGCTACAAACACGGATTAGATTCGGTTGACTGTCGGTCGTTGTGAGCTCCAGCGATGTCTGGTGACTGGTGACCTGCAAAGGGAGTTCTCGAGCCTTACCTTATTGCTGTCTCTTCTCTATCCTACACTCTCCTGTCTTCACTTCCGGCCGACCCCTTGTGCAGGTCTAAACGCTTACCTGCGTGTTTGCCGTGCGCGGTAACCTGAACGGGCGGAAAAGATTTTCTTGGGGGTTGAGGGGCAATTGTCTGGTTCTTATAGACAATTGTCCCAACACACCCCTTTAGTTTCCGCTTCGTCCAAAACAGGAGGCTGGGGGCTAATCCACCCCCAGCCAATCGGCTCGCCTGGGGCGTTAATGCTTCACGCGTGGATGAGGAGGGGGGCACCGGTGGCGTGATGGGTGTTGCTGGGCCCCACCAGTTGCGGTCACTCGCGACTGCCGGTGCCTCCTGACTATATCCCCCGGACAACCCCGGCGTCCCAGTGGGACGTCCCCCTGGTTGGGCTCCGTGGTGGGCAGGGCTCCGGGGGATGAATTTATATCCATTCATATGGACCCTAAAAACCCAAACCCCCCCCTTAATCCGAAGAAGCGTCTTCGTCCTCTGTTAGAGGATATGATTTCGATGAAGGATGTAGTGGCTCCCAGAAGTGTGGAACCACTCTTCCTCATTTTAAAATTGGATAGCGGCAAATCGTTCCGCACTGTCTCGCCTTTCGCGCAGAAGCGCGGATTGTTGCTTATCGCGGGTGATGTTAAGAGCTCCAAATGCCTTCGGGATGGATCGCTCCTAGTAGAAGTTGCAAACGGTGAGCAGTCACTGAAACTGCAAGCGGCAACCTCTTTTGACACCATGCCGATTACAGTGACTGCTCACAGGTCCTTGAATACCTCAAAGGGAGTTATTTTTAGCTTCGACTTGCTCGATTTGCCAACCGAAGAGCTGAAAAAAGAACTTGTATGCCAAGGCGTCACTGACGTTTATCGAGTGATGAGTAAGAAGACCGGTGTCTTGAAGCCAACACCATTACTCATCCTCACCTTCGGCACACCTAAACTCCCAGAGTGTATATTTGCTGGATACCTACGTCTACCTGTGCGACCACATATTCCAAATCCTCTGCGGTGCTTCACCTGCCAGATGTTCGGCCACTCCAGCTTGGATTGCAAGCGGAAGCCCATCTGTGGGAAGTGCGCCAAAGAGGACCACGAGACTGACGCGTGCAGCAACAGCTTCCACTGTGCTAACTGCTCGGCAGCCCACCCTGTGTGGTCCCGCGACTGCCCACAGTGGAAGTTGGAGCGGAAAATCGTGGAAATTAAGACGATTGAAAACATTTCCTTGTTCGAAGCACGAAAGCGCTTCAACACCCAGAATGGCCTCGGTCCAAAATCTTTTGCCAAAGCCGTGGACTCGGGCGCGGCTGTCTCGGCGGAGACGGCTCGTTTGCAGGCTATGGTAGAGAAACAACTGCAACTCTCCGCCGAGCAGGCCAAGCGCCACGAGGAGATGGAAGAACGCCACAGGCAAGAGATCGAGGCCATGAGGAAAGACTTGGAAGCAAAGAACAAGGAGATAGAATCGCTTAAACAGCAGATAGCTGCGCTCCATGAGAACCGTACGCTCCAGCTGCACCCTTCCAAGGGAAGGCAGTCTGAGGCCAGCACCTCGAAGAAGGCGAGGGAAGTAATTACCTTCCTTCCCAACACCACCGGTAGCTCCACGTCCACCTCCCTGTCTACCAGGAAGGATGGAATGGAGGTAGACCCTACCGACACGTCGCCGAACACCTGGCAGACGGTGAAGGGAAAGGAGAAGGAGAAGGTGAAAGAGAAGGGAAAATCCTAAATTCAACACAATGCCAGACATCATTCAGTGGAATGTGAGAGGATACTCCACAAGAGCACCCGAAGTCAGGCAACTAGTTTCGTCAAAAAGCCCCCTTGTCTGTTGCTTCCAGGAAACTCACCTGAAGCCATCAGACAAGCCACTCCTGAAGGGCTATGACTTCTATCGTTTTGACTTCACAGGTGGACAGAGAGCTCAGGGGGGAGTTGCAACGGCCGTCCACAACAGTATCCACTCGGAGACTGTTGTGCTGACCACCACCCTCCAGGCCGTGGCTGTGAAGGTTTTCCTTCCCAGCCCCCTACACATATGCAACATCTACCTCCCCCCTGATAGTGTCGTTACCCAGCAATCCATCGACCATCTCATGGACCAGTTACCTCTACCCTTTCTATTGGTTGGTGATTTCAACGCTCACAACCCCCTGTGGGGTAGTCTCAGCACCAATCAGAAAGGTACACTGGTGGAAGACACTATCAGGCTTCGCAATGTGGTCCTGTTGAATAACGGCAGTAACACCCACTTTACTGCATCAACAGGATCACTCTCTGCGATTGACCTGACTCTCTGTTCACCCTCCCTCGCTCTTGACACTGAATGGTCTGTGCACGACGATTTATGTGGAAGTGACCACTTCCCTATCTTCATTAAATCGTCGAGGATCCCTTCTCTACCACCCAGACACCCAAAGTGGATTCTAAGACGGGCTGACTGGTCACTTTTCAGTGATCTTGCCGCTTTCGATGAGGCTGTCCCCGAGGATATCGATTCTCACGTGGACAGCTTCACGGAGGTGGTAATTCATGCAGCCGAGAAATCCATTCCACGGTCGTCTGAAAAGCCCTACCGTCTCCCCGTCCCGTGGTTCACTTGTGAATGCAAGTTGGCCATCAGGGCGAGACGGAGGGCCCTCTCCTTCTTCATGTCGCATCCGACCCAAGAAAACCTGATCGCCTTCAAGAGATCCAGAGCTAAGGCTCGGAGAACAATCACTGAGGCCAAGAGAGTGTCGTGGCGGGCCTATGTGTCGACCATCACGGCCCGCACGCCGTCGTCCAGGGTATGGGACAAGGTTCGGAAGTTGTCTGGAAGATCAACTTTCCGTCCCATATCCGGACTGATGCGTGACGGGCTGTTGCAGTCCACGGGCCCGGCCATCGCCGACACTCTTGGTTCTCAGTTCTCTAAAGTCTCCAGCTCAGAGAATTACACCACATCCTTCAAGCGGGTCAAGCAGGTAGCCGAACAGCGAGGTCTTGTCTTCCGAAGTAAGAACCAGGAAACATACAACCTGCCCTTCAGCGACTGGGAGCTGGACTCCGCGCTAAGAGCCGCCAACGACACTTCACCTGGCATCGACATGATCCACTACCAGATGATCAAACATCTGAGTACAAGATCTAGATCATATATGCTTCAGATGTTGAATAGAGTCTGGCTCGAGGACAGTTTCCCAGCTCGTTGGAGGGTGGCTATTGTCATCCCCATCCTGAAGCCGGGCAAAGACAAGACTGATGCTGCTAGCTACCGCCCAATTGCCCTTACAAGCTGCCTATGCAAGATCTTGGAGCGAATGATCAACGCTAGGCTTATGTGGCATTTGGAGAAGAACGGCCTACTCTGTGCGGAGCAGTCTGGTTTCAGGCGAAACCGCTCCGTCACAGATAACTTGACCCAGCTTGAAGGATTGATCCAGGACAGTTTCCTCACAAGGAAACACCTGATCGCGGTGTTTTTCGATCTCGAGAAGGCGTACGACACGACGTGGAAGTACGGCATTTTACAGACCATCCACAAGTGGGGTATTCGTGGCCACTTGCCCCTCTTTGTGCAGAACTTCATGGCTGATAGGTCTTTCCACGTTCGTGTCGGAAACACTCTCTCGTCGGCTTTCGATCAAGAGAACGGAGTGCCGCAGGGCTGTGTCCTCAGTGTAACCCTGTTTGCGATCGCCATCAACTCCATCACGACATGCATTCGAACCCCGGTTCGTGCATCGCTCTACGTTGATGATTTGGCGATCTTCCACCAAACAGGGAACCTGAACTCGGCTCAGCGGCAGCTCCAGCTAACGATCAACCGATTGGAGAGTTGGGCGGATCGACATGGCTTCAGATTCTCCTCGTCGAAAACAACATGCATGCATTTCAGTCGCCATCGTCTATTTCATCCTCATCCTGTCTTGACGTTGGCAAACCAGGTGTTGCCTTTCTCAGAGTCAACCCGCTTCCTCGGAATGGTATTTGACGAGAAGCTCACCTGGTTACCACATCTCCGTCAACTCAAAGACAAGTGCTTGAAGGCAATGAACATCCTGAAGATCTTGAGCGGTACCTCCTGGGGAGCCGACAGAACGTCCATGCTCCGCCTCTACCGCTCTCTCATAAGATCCAAATTAGACTTTGGCTGCACTGTTTATGCATCGGCGAGGAAATCGTATATCGGCATCCTGGATCCAGTGCACAACGCTGGTATCAGGTTGTGTACTGGCGCGTTTCGCTCAAGTCCTATCGTCAGCCTGCATTGTGAGGCCGGGGAGGCTCCGCTTAAGATCAGGCGTGACTACCTCCTCGCCAGCTACGTAGCCAAGCTACGTGGCATGCCAAAACACCCGGCATACAGGTCTGTGTTCGCTCCGCCGAATGTTGTGCTCTACAACACCAGGCAAAAAGCAACCAGACCTGTTGGCATCAGAGCAAAAAAGCTCCTGGCCGCATTTGGAATGGACCTACCACCTGTCCTTCCTGTCGGAATCGGTCGAGTGGCTCCCTGGACAACATCCCAGCCTGTGTGCCTGATGCAACTCGCTCAGCACACCAAGGCCCAGACGAGCCCGGCCGTGTTCCGACAGCTGTTCTTCAGCATTTGCGACCAGTACCCTCAACACTGCAGGATCTACACTGACGGATCAAAGGACAATGAGTCTGTGGGGTGTGCCTTTGTCATCGACAACACAAGCGTGTGCTTTAAGCTCAGTCCTCTCTGTAGTGTCTATACAGCAGAGTTGTTTGCGATTCTCAAGGCCCTTGAACATATCAAGCGTGCCAATCGCAAACAATTTCTTGTCTGTTCCGACTCTCTGAGCTCCCTCCAAGCACTATGTCAGGCATTCCCCACGGACCATCTTGTGCAAACCATCCAGGCTAAACTTGGCGAACTGTGCTTGGTCGGCACAGAAGTGTTGCTCTGTTGGCTTCCAGGCCATGCAGGAATTGCTGGCAATGAGATGGCCGACAGAGCAGCTAAGGACGCCACGACAAAAGCCGATGTTGACTACACAGCTGTCCCTGTGAGTGATATTAAAGCCGCCTTCAGGGCCGAAACAAAGAAGTGCTGGCAATCATCATGGGACACTGTGTTAGTCAACAAACTGAAGCCCATCAAGGCATCTATCGACCCCTGGCAATCTTCTGCCCGACACACTCGACGCGAGGAGGTTGTAACAACGAGGTTGCGCATCGGTCATAGCCCGCTCACCCACGTCTTCATCCTGAAGCGCGAAGAGCCACCGATGTGCACCTCCTGTGATCAACCTCTCTCGATAAAACATCTTCTCGTCGAGTGTGCCGTTCACAGGCAACTGCGCAACCACCTGCAGATTCCCGGAAGTTTGCCAGAGGCGTTAGGAGATAACGCCGTGTCGATAGGCCGAATTATTAAATTTTTAATTCAAACTGACTTTTACAAACTTATCTAGTTTTTAGTAAGTTTTTAAAGCAGTTTATGTTCCAGGCGCAAGTATTTATAAAAACTGCGTCTGGACATGACAACTGGTTTTTTAGCATTGTTTTTTATTGCTTTTTAACCCTTGACAATATTTTACTCACCTGACTTAAAGCAAATTTTTGTTTTTAGTTGGAGAGTTGTTTTTTAATTGTCTTTGTTGTCTTTTTATTTTAAAAATAAGACTGTCATTTTATAAACTGATCTATTTTAGAGAAGTTTTAAAATCAGTCTTCAATTCCTGGCGCAAGTATTTATAAAGAATGCGTCAGGAAATAAAAACTAGTTTTTTAATCTAGTTTTTGATTTTTAACCTATGACAATTTTTATACAACTGATCGATAGTTTTATCTATTTGATTTTTTGTTGTTTAAAGTTTTTGTCATTGTTTTTTGTTTTAATCATCTGACCGGCGCAAATAGCCAAAGCTGCTGACGCGCCGTTAAGCCCACAAAATCAATCAACCGAACCCACCGTCTGTCTTCTGCGACAGCGGCGGGGTTCCCCCCATTGACGACTCTGCTACAAACACGGATTAGATTCGGTTGACTGTCGGTCGTTGTGAGCTCCAGCGATGTCTGGTGACTGGTGACCTGCACAGGGAGTTCTCGAGCCTTACCTTATTGCTGTCTCTTCTCTATCCTACACTCTCCTGTCTTCACTTCCGGCCGACCCCTTGTGCAGGTCTAAACGCTTACCTGCGTGTTTGCCGTGCGCGGTAACCTGAACGGGCGGAAAAGATTTTCTTGGGGGTTGAGGGGCAATTGTCTGGTTCTTATAGACAATTGTCCCAACACACCCCTTTAGTTTCCGCTTCGTCCAAAACAGGAGGCTGGGGGCTAATCCACCCCCAGCCAATCGGCTCGCCTGGGGCGTTAATGCTTCACGCGTGGATGAGGAGGGGGGCACCGGTGGCGTGATGGGTGTTGCTGGGCCCCACCAGTTGCGGTCACTCGCGACTGCCGGTGCCTCCTGACTATATCCCCCGGACAACCCCGGCGTCCCAGTGGGACGTCCCCCTGGTTGGGCTCCGTGGTGGGCAGGGCTCCGGGGGATGAATTTATATCCATTCATATGGACCCTAAAAACCCAAACCCCCCCCTTAATCCGAAGAAGCGTCTTCGTCCTCTGTTAGAGGATATGATTTCGATGAAGGATGTAGTGGCTCCCAGAAGTGTGGAACCACTCTTCCTCATTTTAAAATTGGATAGCGGCAAATCGTTCCGCACTGTCTCGCCTTTCGCGCAGAAGCGCGGATTGTTGCTTATCGCGGGTGATGTTAAGAGCTCCAAATGCCTTCGGGATGGATCGCTCCTAGTAGAAGTTGCAAACGGTGAGCAGTCGCTCAAATTACAATCGGCAACGTCATTCGACACCATGCCGATATCTGTGACTGCACACAAATCCCTGAACACTTCAAAGGGAGTTATTTTCAGCTTCGATCTACAGGACTTTTCAGCCGAAGAGATCAAAAAAGAGCTTTTAAGCCAAGGCGTCATAGATGTATATCGTGTTATGAGCAAGAAGACCGGTGCTCTCAAGCCAACACCTTTGCTTATCTTGACCTTTGGCACCCCTAAGCTCCCGGAGTTTATATTTGCTGGTTACTTGCGTCTGCCAGTGCGACCGCACATTCCTAATCCTCTGCGGTGCTTCACCTGTCAGATGTTCGGCCATTCCAGCTTCGATTGTAAGCGGAAGCCCATCTGTGGGAAGTGCGCCAAAGAGGATCACGAGACGGACGCGTGCAGCAACAGCTTCCACTGTGCTAACTGCTCGGCAGCTCACCCTGTGTGGTCCCGCGACTGCCCACAGTGGAAGTTGGAGCGGAAAATCGTGGAGATAAAAACGATCGAAAACATTTCTCTGTTCGAAGCACGAAAGCGCTTCAACTCACAGAATGGCCTCGGTCAGAAATCTTTTGCCAAAGCCGTGGACTCGGGCGCGGCTGTCTCGGCGGAGACGGCTCGTTTGCAGGCTATGGTAGAGAAACAACTGCAACTCTCCGCCGAGCAGGCTAAGCGCCACGAGGAGATGGAAGAACGCCACAGGCAAGAGATCGAGGCCATGAAGAAAGATTTGGAAGCTAAGGACAGTGAAATAAAATCGCTTAAACAGCAGATCAACGAACTCAACGAGAACCGTACGCTCCAGCTGCACGCTTCCAAGGGAAGGCAGACTGAGGCCAGCACCTCGAGGAAGGCGAGGGAAATAATTACCTTCCTTCCCAACACCACCGGTAGCTCCACGTCCACCTCCCTGTCTACCAGGAAGGATGGAATGGAGGTAGACCCAACCGACACGTCGCCGAACACCTGGCAGACGGTGAAGGGAAAGGAGAAGGAGAAGGTGAAAGAGAAGGGAAAATCCTAAATACAACACAATGCCAGACATCATTCAGTGGAATCTGAGAGGTTTCATCACAAGAGCACCCGAAGTCAGACAACTAGTGTCATCAAAAAGCCCCCTTGTCTGTTGCTTCCAGGAAACCCTCCTGAAGCCATCAGACAAGCCACTCCTGAAGAGCTATGATTTTTACCGTCTTGACTTCACTGGTGGACAGAGAGCTCAGGGGGGAGTTGCAACGGCCGTCCACAACAGTATCCACTCGGAGACTGTTGTGCTGACCACCACCCTCCAGGCCGTGGCTGTGAAGGTTTTCCTTCCCAGCCCCCTACACATATGCAACATCTACCTCCCCCCTGATAGTGTCGTTACCCAGCAATCCATCGACCATCTCATGGACCAGTTACCTCTACCCTTTCTATTGGTTGGTGATTTCAACGCTCACAACCCCCTGTGGGGAAGTCTCACCACCAATCAGAAAGGTACACTGGTGGAAGACACTATCAGGCTTCGCAATGTGGTCCTGTTGAATAACGGCAGTAACACCCACTTCACTGCATCAACAGGATCACTCTCTGCGATTGACCTGACTCTCTGTTCACCCTCCCTCGCTCTTGACACTGAATGGTCTGTGCACGACGATTTATGTGGAAGTGACCACTTCCCTATCTTCATTAAATCGTCGAGGATCCCTTCTCTACCACCCAGACACCCAAAGTGGATTCTAAGACGGACTGACTGGTCGCTTTTCAGTGATCTTGCCACTTTCGATGAGGCTGTCCCCGAGGATATCGATTCTCACGTGGACAGCTTCACGGAGGTGGTAATTCATGCAGCCGAGAAATCCATGCCACGGTCGTCTGAAAAACCCTACCGTCTCCCCGTCCCGTGGTTCACTTGTGAATGCAAGTTGGCCATCAGGGCGAGACGGAGGGCCCTCTCCTTCTTCATGTCGCATCCGACCCAAGAAAATCTGATCGCCTTCAAGAGATCCAGAGCTAAGGCTCGGAGAACAATCACTGAGGCCAAGAGAGTGTCGTGGCGGGCCTATGTGTCGACCATCACGGCCCGCACGCCGTCGTCCAGGGTATGGGACAAGGTTCGGAAGTTGTCTGGCAGATCAACTTTCCGTCCCATATCCGGACTGATGCGTGACGGGCTGTTGCAGTCCACGGGCCCGGCCATCGCCGACACTCTTGGTTCTCAGTTCTCGAAAGTCTCCAGCTCAGAGAATTACACCGCATCCTTCAAGCGGGTCAAGCAGGTAGTCGAGCAGCAAGGTCTTGTCTTCCGAAGTAAGAACCAGGAAACCTACAACCTGCCCTTCAGCGACTGGGAGCTGGACTCCGCGCTAAGAGCCGCCAACGACACTTCACCTGGCATCGATATGATCCATTACCAGATGATCAAACATCTGAGTAAAAGCTCACGGTCATACATGCTTCGGATGTTGAACAGAGTCTGGCTCGAGGACAGTTTCCCAGCTCGTTGGAGGGTGGCGATTGTCATCCCCATCCTGAAGCCAGGCAAAGACAAGACTGATGCTGCTAGCTACCGCCCAATTGCCCTTACAAGCTGCCTATGCAAGATCTTGGAGCGTATGATCAACGCTAGGCTCATGTGGCATTTGGAGAAGAACGGCCTACTCTGTGCGGAGCAGTCTGGTTTCAGGCGAAACCGCTCCGTCACAGATAACTTGACCCAGCTTGAAGGATTGATCCAGGACAGTTTCCTCACAAGGAAACACCTGATCGCGGTGTTTTTCGATCTCGAGAAGGCGTACGACACGACGTGGAAGTACGGCATTTTACAGACCATCCACAAGTGGGGTATTCGTGGCCACTTGCCCCACTTTGTGCAGAACTTCATGGCTGACAGGTCTTTCCACGTTCGTGTCGGAAACACTCTTTCGTCGGCTTTCGATCAAGAGAACGGAGTGCCGCAGGGCTGTGTCCTCAGTGTTACCCTGTTTGCGATCGCCATCAACTCCATCACGACGTGCATTCGAACTCCGGTTCGTGCATCGCTCTACGTTGATGATTTGGCGATTTTCCATCAAACAGGGAACCTGAACTCGGCTCAGCGGCAGCTCCAGCTAACGATCAACCGATTGGAGAGTTGGGCGGATCGACATGGCTTCAGATTCTCCTCGTCGAAAACAACATGCATGCATTTCAGTCGCCATCGTCTATTTCATCCTCATCCTGTCTTGACGTTGGCAAACCAGGTGTTGCCTTTCTCAGAGTCAACCCGCTTCCTCGGAATGGTATTTGACGAGAAGCTCACCTGGTTACCACATCTCCGTCAACTCAAAGACAAGTGCTTGAAGGCAATGAACATCCTGAAGATCTTGAGCGGTACCTCCTGGGGAGCCGACAGAACGTCCATGCTCCGCCTCTACCGCTCTCTCATAAGATCCAAATTAGACTTTGGCTGCACTGTTTATGCATCGGCGAGGAAATCGTATATCGGCATCCTGGATCCAGTGCACAACGCTGGTATCAGGTTGTGTACTGGCGCGTTTCGCACAAGTCCTATCGTCAGCCTGCATTGTGAGGCCGGGGAGGCTCCGCTTAAGATCAGGCGTGACTACCTCCTCGCCAGCTACGTAGCCAAGCTACGTGGCATGCCAAAACACCCGGCATACAGGTCTGTGTTCGCTCCGCCGAATGTTGTGCTCTACAACACCAGGCAAAAAGCAACCAGACCTGTTGGCATCAGAGCAAAAGAGCTCCTGGCCGCATTTGGAATGGACCTACCACCTGTCCTTCCTGTCGGAATCGGTCGAGTGGCTCCCTGGACAACATCCCAGCCTGTGTGCCTGATGCAACTCGCTCAGCACACCAAGGCCCAGACGAGCCCGGCCGTGTTCCGACAGCTGTTCTTCAGCATTTGCGACCAGTACCCTCAACACTGCAGGATCTACACTGACGGATCAAAGGACAATGAGTCTGTGGGGTGTGCCTTTGTCATCGACAACACAAGCGTGTGCTTTAAGCTCAGTCCTCTCTGTAGCGTCTATACAGCAGAGTTGTTTGCGATTCTCAAGGCCCTTGAACATATCAAGCGTGCCAATCGCAAACAATTTCTAGTCTGTTCCGACTCTCTGAGCTCCCTCCAAGCACTATGTCAGGCATTCCCCACGGACCATCTTGTGCAAACCATCCAGGCTAAACTTGGCGAACTGTGCTTGGTCGGCACAGAAGTGTTGCTCTGTTGGCTTCCAGGCCATGCAGGAATTGCTGGCAATGAGATGGCCGACAGAGCAGCGAAGAACGCCACAACAAAAGCCGATGTTGACTTCACAGTTGTCCCTGTGAGAGATCTTAAAGCCGCCTTCAGGGCCGAAACAAAGAAGTGCTGGCAATCATCATGGGACACTGTGCAAGTCAACAAATTGAAGCCTATCAAAGCGTCCATCAATCCCTGGCAATCTTCTGCCCGACACACTCGACGCGAGGAGGTTGTAACAACGAGGTTGCGCATCGGTCATAGCCCGCTCACTCACGTCTTCATCCTGAAGCGCGAAGAGCCACCGATGTGCACCTCCTGTGATCAACCTCTCTCGATCAAACACATCCTTGTCGAGTGTGCCGTTCACAGGCAACTGCGCAACACCCTGCAGATTCCCGGAAGTTTGTCTGAGGCATTGAAAGATGACGCCATGGAGATTCAACGAATCCTCCGTTTTTTAAATATGACTGACTTTTATAAACTTATCTAGTTTTTAGTAAGTTTTTAATGCAGTTCATATTCCAGGCGCAAGTATTTGTAAAAAATGCGCCTGGAAATGACAACTGGTTTTTTAGCATTGTTTTTATTGCTTTTTAACCTTTTGACAATATTTTACCTATCTGACGCGAAACAAGTATTTATTTGTTCGTAGTTGATCGAGTAAATTTTATTTGTCTTTATCGTTGTCATTTTATTTATTTTTAAATTAAGACTGACTTATATTAACTGAACTTTTAATAGTGAAGTTTTTAAAGCAGTTTTAAATTCCTGGCGCAAGTATTTGTAAAGAATGCGTCAGGAAAAGACAACTGGTTTTATAGCATTGTTTTTATTGCTTTTTAACCTCTGACAATTTATTTTATTCATCTTACTACCCAAATTTTATTTGCTCGTAGTTTAATGGAATAATTTTATTTGTCTTTGTTGTCTTATTTTTATCATGTTTTATCCAACTGATCAATAGAGATTTCTATTTTTTAAGTTGGTAAAACTGTCTTTTGTATTTTTAAACATATGACCGGCGCAAATAGCCCAGCTGCTGACGCGCCGTTAAACCAACAAAAATCAAAAAATCAAAAAAATCTCCTTGTCGAGTGTGCCGTTCACAGGCAACTGCGTAACACCCTGCAGATTCCCGGAAGTTTGCCAGAGGCGTTGGGAGACAACGCCGTGTCGATAGATCGAGTAATTCGATTTTTAATTAAAACTGACTTTTTTAAACTTATCTAGTTTTTAGTAAGTTTTTAAAGCAGTTTATGTTCCAGGCGCAAGTATTTATAAAAACTGCGTCTGGACATGACAACTGGTTTTTTAGCATTGTTTTTATTGCTTTTTAACTATTGACAAAATTTTACACATCTAACTTGACTCAATTTTATTTGTTTTTAGTTGGAGAGTTGTTTTTTATTGTCTTTGTTGTCTTTTTATTTTTATACTAAGACTGACATTTTATAAACTGATCTATTTTAGAGAAGTTTTTAAATCAGTCTTAAATTCCTGGCGCAGGTATTAATAAAGAATGCGTCAGGAAATAATAACTAGTTTTTTAACCTAGTTTTTGTTTTTTAACTAATGACATTATTTTACCCAACTGATCGATAGTTTTATCTATTTGATTTTTTGTTGTTAAATGTTTTGTCATTGTTTTGTTTTAACCATTTGACCGGCGCAAATAGCCAAAGCTGCTGACGCGCCGTAAAACCCCACAAATCAATCATCAATCATTCCCGGAAGTTTGCCAGAGGCGTTGGGAGACAACGCCGTGTCGATAGATCGAGTCATTCGATTTTTAATTCAAACTGACTTTTTAAAACTTATCTAGTTTTTAGTAAGTTTTTAAAGCAGTTGATGTTCCAGGCGCAAGTATTTATAAAAACTGCGTCTGGACATGACAACTGGTTTTTTAGCATTGTTTTTATTGCTTTTTAACTATTGACAATATTTTACACATCTAACTTGACTCAATTTTATTTGTTTTTAGTTGGAGAGTTGTTTTTTATTGTCTTTGTTGTCTTTTTATTTTTAAATTAAGACTGCTATTTTATAAACTGATCTAGTTTAGATAAGTTTTTAAATCAGTCTTTTCCTGGCGCAAGTATTTATAAAGAATGCGTCAGGAAATGAAAACTAGTTTTTAATCTAGTTTTTCATTGCTTTTTAACCCATGACAATTTTTTATCAAACTGATCAATAGAGTTTTCTATTTGTTTTTAGTTGAAAAATTTTTGTCATTGTTTTATTTTAAAAATCTGACCGGCGCAAATAGCCATAGCTGCTGACGCGCCGTAAAACCCACAATTCATTCATTCATTCATTCATGCTTTACTCTCATAGCCAACATGTGGATCTTCGGTTTTTCACTTTCGAACTCCCAAGTTCAACCTGTTCACCAAATCTAAGGCATAAGAGAGGAAAGTGAAATATAGCTTAAATACTACATTGTTTAGAGCATCCAAGATGTTCTGTGGAGCTTTCAGATTGTCGATGTGTACTGCTCCATTAAAGAAGAGAATCAATGCAGACCACTGCTCCAGAATTCCGTTGACGACAGCCTGTAAAATAAAATAAATATAAGCTTTCAAAATTCAAGCTAAATGAAGGCACAAAAATATTAACTAAATAAAAGACTGTCCGAAAAACTACTTGCAGTGACAACCACCTAGTTTGACTAGGTCGTAGCAATTTGTGTGGCTGTGTTCTAGCGAATTCCTGGCAGGTCCCCAGTTCCTCAATCCGTTTTGAGCTGTTCGGAAAGTAGGAATATATATCTTTGGCAAGATCTTCAATTGATCGAGGTAGTTTTAGGCACGCTGCCGATGCACACAGATGGCAGCTGTGGCAGACACAGCCCATCACAAACAAATCGGGCACATCTTCCTTAAATTGGGTTTGGACTCCTGTCTTGTTCCCCATCATCACAGCAGCGTTGTCAGCAGCAAACCCAATCATTTTTGTTATAGGAATATCGTTTTCCTTCAGGATTGTCTTCACCGCTGAAACAAGGCCGTTTGCAGAAGCGTTTTCGACTTCTATCAGGCCCAAAAATGAGTCCTGGATCGCACTCTTTTTTTCATTGAAGTGTCGAGATACGACTGCCAGACATTTTTTAGTGCTTATGTCCGTAGTCTCGTCAATAATCAAAGAGAATGCATTTTGGCGCATTCTGCCGCTGACTTCTGCGAGACTGGTTGGATAAAGAACATCCCGCACTAATTGAGTTGCCTTGGTGCGGCCACACTGGTAGCCTTTGGCTATATCAGAATCTGGACAAACAGACTTAACGAGTTTGGTTAAGTGGTCCATCATAGCAAATGGCAAATTATGCTCAGCCACGAAGGCACAAAACTTCAACTCTCCAGCTTTAACAAGTTCTTTCAGTTTCTTCATTTTGGCCTCTTCCCCGTGAAATTTAGGGAGTTTGGGTGTGTTTCTCAACGCCTTTATCCGGGTCTTGTGGTTTTTTGTTTCGCTGTGGCGCCTTAAGTGTGTGCCACTACCTATTAAGACCTTGTTGCAAACTTTGCAAAAACACTGGTCTTCCATTTTAACAAGCCAATCAAATTCGATTTTCCATTTTTCAGAAAACTTCTGTTTGTAGTTTCTGGTCGTTTTTTTCCTTTTAATGGTTGCTCCTGCACCCCCAGAATCTGAATAAATTGTCACTAAATTAGCCAGGCGCGGATTTAAGAGTCAAAACTTGGTCAGCATACACTTTCTCGGGTCTCGGGTCTCGCAACGTGGCGCAACGCGTACTCTCGAAGGGGGGTGGGGGGGGGGTGTGCTCGCATTTCGCATTGTCGCATTTGCGGATATGCTGACCGTCAAATCCGTCACTGCAATTAGCACTGGGCGTGTGGAAATAATTTCAATACAATCATTCTTGCATTCGCATTACTCACCTCCATCTACGCTAGACGCACTAGTAGAAATATCTGTCATGGCGGAGTCGACAAGCACAGGCTCACATTCACTCACACGAGGGTCCCGCTCATCATTCGCTGGCGCTGTCCCCGAGCGTCCAGCCGTTGGAGTCTTCGCAATGAGGAACCTTACAGAAAAGCGATTTAATTTGTTTGCCAATTGCAATTCACATTGCTCGCTTTATTATTTTTAGAGGATTAACTTACCTTCTCATGGCGTCGGCACTCTATTATTGTATGAACGCGAACACCGATCACTGAACACTTATCACCAAAGATGAGCCAGATAAGTTTAATTACTCAATTTCAAATAATATTGTCGTAAATGAAGATGATTTTCTTGCTAAAAGAGTCAGGCCAACTCCATAAACTGCTCTTACCATGCTCAGCTTTAGCTTTCCGCGCTCGCCTGTAAAGTTGGCGTTCGAAAACGTCAGCTCAGAGAGCTTTGACCACGTGACAGACCAAGAGCGCCATTACTGACTAGTGGCTACTGTATAGTGGTGCACTCTTGCACATACAATGTTTATTACTAACTTATAAATTATCTTAAAGATTAGGTGCACTGTTTTCAACTCATTGAAAGCTTTAAATATCGAATTACCTGTTCATTACATTCCATATGGTCTATAAACGAATGCATATTTTGTGATGCGCTCGATGCTGGTCGAAACGGGGTCCCTGGCATTGGGCTCGAACTCGGAGTCGGCGACCTGATGCCCGCAGCCGAGCTCGTCGATGGAGTTGAGGAGTTTGTGGGAACGACAAACGTGGAGATTTTGTCGCTTTTTCTACCTCTGGCTCCAGAAATGAGCTTAAGGACTTCTTGCGGCGTTTTTACACACTTCAGCAAGTGGTTTGTGCATTTTGTTGCCTTTTTTTACTTGGTACTTATGTTTACAGAATTTGCAGCTCACGCCTTCCCCAAACTTTTCAAAATAACGCCAGACGACTGCCTTCTCTCGGCCCATATTATGAAGGTTATACCAAGCACACAGTAAATAGGGAAATAGGAAGACGCAAAGATTCTAGTTGGGAACACGCCTCAGCAATCGGCAAGTTTTAGGTTAGGTCTGTCTTAGAAGGCAGTGGCCAGGCCAGTGCTACCAACCTAGAATACTAATTTTTATACAACTTTATCTTCAAAAACCAAACATCCCTAGTTTCGAGAATGATTTCTGGGGTTGGGAATATTCCCGGGAAAATTGTGGGGAATATTCCTGGGAATATTCCCGCTCCCGGCAATATTCCCACAGGAATATTCCCGACTGCCCATCACTATACCCAGGTCCCTCTGCAAGTTTTCCACGGGTTTTAAATGACTGAAGAGTCGATGACAAAGTTGGAAGTGAAACGTTTATGGGCACCCTGAACTGTTTGGGAACAGTTAAAAGAGTGACTTTTACTAACTAATAAGTTGTGGCGTGTGACTTGGCTGGGTGGAACTAGGGCAAGCACCATTGCACGATGTGAAATGATGCTGAAATAACAATGACGAGCTTAAAGCCCTGTTTACGCGGGCATATTTTTGATAGCAGTCTGCTATAGAGGTCTGCCATGGCAGAGTGCTATGGCATACTTCCACAGCAGCCCTGCCGCGCTTTGCCCTGGCCGTTTACATGGGAGCATTTTTCTTGTGTGGTCTGCTGTGGAAATGTCAGTTTCGAGTTGTCACTCTGACAGCTGCTGATGCGCTTGTAGGTTATGTTATACGACAAGTGCAATGACGAGTGATATTGAATTTTACGAAGACTTACCCCTTCGAGGCTAGCACCTTAACGTGGTGAAGGGGTTTGCGCGGCCCGATGATCCGACAGGTCATGCCGGCGGGAGGTGTTACTCCCGGCAAGGTCTCCTATGCCGGACAGGCTGTCGGTGAGGGTCCAGACCAAGACTAGCCCACCCCGTCGTTGTCGCGGGACCCGGACTTTGGTCGAGGGAGGATCTGGCTGTCTTTCCCTCCCCACCTTTCATTTCAACATCTTTTCTTCATCTCCCTTCTTACTTCATTTCTTTTGCCGCCTCCCGAACCCACCGTCTGTCTTCTGTGACAGCGGCGGGGTTCCCCCCCATTGACGACCCGGCTACCAACATGGATTCGAATTGGTTGACTGTCGGTCGTTGTAGGCTCCAGCGATGTCTGGTGACTGGTGACCTGCACAGGGAGTTCTCGAGCCTTACCTTATTGCTGTCTCTTATCTCCCCTTCGAGGCTAGCACCTTATCGTGGTGAAGGGGTTTGTGCGGCCCGATGATCCGACAGGCCATGCCGGCGGGAGGTGTTACTCCCGGCAAGGTCTCCTATGCCGGATAGGCTGTCGGTGAGGGTCCAGACCAAGACTAGTCCACCCCGTCGTTGTCGCGGGACCCAGACTTTGGTCGAGGGAGGATCTGGCGCTCTTTCTCTCCCCACCTTTCATTTCACCATCTTTTCTTCATCTCCCTTCTTACTTCATTTCTTTTGCCACCTCCCGAACCCACCGTCTGTCTTCTGCGACAGCGGCGGGGTTCCCCCCCATTGACGACTCTGCTACAAACATGGAAATGATTTGGTTTACTGACAGTCGTTGTAAGTTCCAGCGATGTCTGGTGACTGGTGACCTGCACAGGGAGTTCTCGAGCCTTACCTTATTGCTATCTCTTCTCTATCCTACACTCTCCTGTCTTCTCTTCCGGCCGACCCCTTGTGCAGGTCTAAACGCTTACCTGCGTGTTTGCCGTGCGCAGTGACCTGTACGGGCGGAAAAGATTTTCTTGGGGGTTGAGGGGCAATTGTCTAGTTATTAAAGACAATTGTCCCAACACACCCCTTTAGTTTCCGCTTCGTCCAAAACAGGAGGCTGGGGGCTAATCCACCCCCAGTCAATCGGCTCGCCTGGAGTTGTAAAGCTTCACGCGTGGATGAGGAGGGGGGCACCGGTGGCGTGATGGGTGTTGCTGGGCCCCACCAGTTGCGGTCACTCGCGACTGCCGGTGCCTCCTGACTATATCCCCCGGACAACCCCGGCGTCCCAGTGGGACGTCCCCCTGGTTGGGCTCCGTGGTGGGCAGGGCTCCGGGGGACGAATTTATATCCATTCATATGGACCCCAAAAACCCAATTCCCCCCCTTAATCCGAAGAAGCGCCTTCGTCCTCTTTTGGAGGAAAGTATATTGTTAAAGGATGTTGTGGCTCCGAGGAGTGTGGAGCCACTCTTTCTCATACTTAAATTGGATAGTGGAAAATCTTTCAGGACTGTTTCGCCTTTCGCGCAGAAGCGCGGACTTTTGCTTCTCGCAGGTGATGTCAAAAGTTCAAAGTGCCTTCGCGATGGCACTCTACTAGTTGAGGTAGCTAACAGTGAGCAGTCACTAAAACTGCAATCGGCAACATCTTTTGACACCATGCCGATAACAGTGACTGCTCACAGGTCCTTAAACACCTCTAAGGGAGTTATTTTCAGTTTCGACCTTCAGGACATCTCGACTGAAGAGCTGAAAAAAGAGCTTATAAGCCAAGGTGTGATCGATGTGTATCGAGTGATGAGTAAGAAGACCGGTGCCTTGAAGCCAACACCATTACTCATCCTCACCTTCGGCACACCTAAACTCCCAGAGTGTATCTTTGCTGGTTACTTGCGTCTGCCTGTGCGACCGCACATTCCCAATCCTCTGCGGTGCTTCACCTGCCAGATGTTCGGCCACTCCAGCTTCGATTGCAAGCGGAAGCCCATCTGTGGGAAGTGCGCCAAAGAGGATCACGAGACGGACGCGTGCAGCAACAGCTTCCACTGTGCTAACTGCTCGGCAGCCCACCCTGTGTGGTCTCGCGACTGCCCACAGTGGAAGTTGGAGCGGAAAGTAATGGAGTTAAAGACGATTGACAACATTTCCTTGTTCGAAGCCAGAAAACGCCTACAAACTCAAAATGGCCTCGGTCAGAAATCTTTTGCTAAAGCCGTGGACTCGGGCGCGGCTGTCTCGGCGGAGACGGCTCGTTTGCAGGCCATGGTAGAGAAACAGCTGCAACTCTCCGCCGAGCAGGCTAAACGTCACGAGGAGATGGAAGAACGCCACAGGCAAGAGATCGAGGCCATGAAGAGAGATCTGGAAGCTAAGAACAAGGAAATTGAATCGCTCAAACAACAGATTACCGAACTCCATGAAAACCGTACGCTCCAGCTGCACGCTTCCAAGGGAAGGCAGACTGAGGCCAGCACCTCGAGGAAGGCGAGGGAAATCATAACCTTCCTTCCCAACACCACCGGTAGCTCCACGTCCACCTCCCTGTCTACCAGGAAGGATGGAATGGAGGTAGACCCTACCGACACGTCGCCGAACAACTGGCAGACGGTGAAGGGAAAGGAGAAGGAGAAGGTGAAAGAGAAGGGAAAATCCTAATCCAACAAAATGCCAGACATCATTCAGTGGAATGTGAGAGGATACTCCACAAGAGCACCCGAGGTCCGACAACTGGTGTCGTCAAAAAGCCCCCTTGTCTGTTGCTTCCAGGAATCACACCTGAAGCCATCAGACAAGCCGCTCCTGAAGGGCTATGACTTCTACCGTTACGACCACACAGGTGGACAGAGAGCTCAGGGGGGAGTTGCAACGGCCGTCCACAACAGTATCCATTCGGAGACTGTTGTGCTGACCACCACCCTCCAGGCCGTGGCTGTGAAGGTTTTCCTTCCCAGCCCCCTACACATATGCAACATCTACCTCCCCCCTGATAGTGTCGTTACCCAGCAATCCATCGACCATCTCATGGACCAGTTACCTCTACCCTTTCTTTTGGTTGGTGATTTCAATGCTCACAACCCCCTGTGGGGTAGTCTCAGCACCAATCAGAAAGGTACACTGGTGGAAGACACTATCAGGCTTCGCAATGTGGTCCTGTTGAATAACGGCAGTAACACCCACTTTACTGCATCAACAGGAACACTCTCTGCGATTGACCTGACTCTCTGTTCACCCTCCCTCGCTCTTGACACTGAATGGTCTGTGCACGACGATTTATGTGGAAGTGACCACTTCCCTATCTTCATTAAATCGTCGAGGATCCCTTCTCTACCACCCAGACACCCAAAGTGGATTCTAAGACGGGCTGACTGGTCACTTTTCAGTGATCTTGCCACTTTCGATGAGGCTGTCCCCGAGGATGTCGATTCTCACGTGGACAGCTTCACGGAGGTGGTAATTCATGCAGCCGAGAAATCCATTCCACGGTCGTCTGAAAAACCCTACCGTCTCCCCGTCCCGTGGTTCACTTGTGAATGCAAGTTGGCCATCAGGGCGAGACGGAGGGCCCTCTCCTTCTTCATGTCGCATCCGACCCAAGAAAACCTGATCGCCTTCAAGAGATCCAGAGCTAAGGCTCGGAGAACAATCACTGAGGCCAAGAGAGTGTCGTGGCGGGCCTATGTGTCGACCATCACGGCCCGCACGCCGTCGTCCAGGGTATGGGACAAGGTTCGGAAGTTGTCTGGCAGATCAACTTTCCGTCCCATATCCGGACTGATGCGTGACGGGCTGTTGCAGTCCACGGGCCCGGCCATCGCCGACACTCTTGGTTCTCAGTTCTCGAAAGTCTCCAGCTCAGAGAATTACACCGCATCCTTCAAGCGGGTCAAGCAGGTAGCCGAGCAGCAAGGTCTTGTCTTCCGAAGTAAGAACCAGGAAACTTACAACCTGCCCTTCAGCGACTGGGAGCTGGACTCCGCGCTAAGGGCCGCCAACGACACTTCACCTGGCATCGATATGATCCATTACCAGATGATCAAACATCTGAGTAAAAGCTCACGATCATACATGCTTCAGATGTTGAATAGAGTCTGGCTCGAGGACAGTTTCCCAGCTCGTTGGAGGGTGGCTATTGTCATCCCCATCCTGAAGCCGGGCAAAGACAAGACCGATGCTGCTAGCTACCGCCCAATTGCCCTTACAAGCTGCCTATGCAAGATCTTGGAGCGTATGATCAACGCTAGGCTCATGTGGCATTTGGAGAAGAACGGCCTACTCTGTGCGGAGCAGTCTGGTTTCAGGCGAAACCGCTCCGTCACAGATAACTTGACCCAGCTTGAAGGATTGATCCAGGACAGTTTCCTCACAAGGAAACACCTGATCGCGGTGTTTTTCGATCTCGAGAAGGCGTACGACACGACGTGGAAGTACGGCATTTTACAGACCATCCACAAGTGGGGTATTCGTGGCCACTTGCCCCACTTTGTGCAGAACTTCATGGCTGATAGGTCTTTCCACGTTCGTGTCGGAAACACTCTCTCGTCGGCTTTCGATCAAGAGAACGGAGTGCCGCAGGGCTGTGTCCTCAGTGTTACCCTGTTTGCGATCGCCATCAACTCCATCACGACATGCATTCGAACTCCGGTTCGTGCATCGCTCTACTTTGATGATTTGGCGATCTTCCACCAAACAGGGAACCTGAACTCGGCTCAGCGGCAGCTCCAGCTAACGATCAACCGATTGGAGAGTTGGGCGGATCGACATGGCTTCAGATTCTCCTCGTCGAAAACAACATGCATGCATTTCAGTCGCCATCGTCTATTTCATCCTCATCCTGTCTTGACGTTGGCAAACCAGGTGCTGCCTTTCTCAGAGTCAACCCGCTTCCTCGGAATGGTATTTGACGAGAAGCTCACCTGGTTACCACATCTCCGTCAACTCAAAGACAAGTGCTTGAAGGCAATGAACATCCTGAAGATCTTGAGCGGTACCTCCTGGGGAGCCGACAGAACGTCCATGCTCCGCCTCTACCGCTCTCTCATAAGATCAAAATTAGACTTTGGCTGCACTGTTTATGCATCGGCGAGGAAATCATATATCGGCATCCTGGATCCAGTGCACAACGCTGGTATCAGGTTGTGTACTGGCGCGTTTCGCACAAGTCCCATCGTCAGTCTGCATTGTGAGGCCGGGGAGGCTCCGCTTAAGATCAGGCGTGACTACCTCCTTGCCAGCTACGTAGCCAAGCTGCGTGGCATGCCAAAACACCCGGCATACAGGTCTGTGTTCGCTCCGCCAAATGTTGTTCTTTACAGCACCAGGCAAAAAGCAACCAGACCTGTTGGCATCAGAGCAAAAGAGCTCCTGGCCGCATTTGGAATGGACCTACCACCTGTCCTTCCTGTCGGAATCGGTCGAGTGGCTCCCTGGACAACATCCCAGCCTGTGTGCCTGATGCAACTCGCTCAGCACACCAAGGCTCAGACGAGTCCGGCCGTGTTCCGACAGCTGTTCTTCAGCATTTGCGACCAGTACCCTCAACACTGCAGGATCTACACTGACGGATCAAAGGACAATGAGTCTGTGGGGTGTGCATTTGTCATCGACAACACAAGCGTGTGCTTTAAGCTCAGCCCTCTCTGTAGTGTCTATACAGCAGAGTTGTTTGCGATTCTCAAGGCCCTTGAACATATCAAGCGTGCCAATCGCAAACAATTTCTAGTCTGTTCCGACTCTCTGAGCTCCCTCCAAGCACTATGTCAGGCATTCCCCACGGACCATCTTGTGCAAACCATCCAGGATAAACTTGGCGCACTATGCTTGGTCGGCATAGAAGTGTTGCTCTGTTGGCTTCCAGGCCATGCAGGAATTGCTGGCAATGAGATGGCCGACAGAGCAGCTAAGGACGCCACGACAAAAGCCGATGTTGACTACACAGCTGTCCCTGTGAGTGATCTTAAAGCCGCCTTCAGGGCCGAAACAAAGAAGTGCTGGCAATCATCATGGGACACTGTGTTAGTCAACAAACTGAAGCCCATCAAGGCAACTATCGACCCCTGGCAATCTTCTGCCCGACACACTCGACGCGAGGAGGTTGTAACAACGAGGTTGCGCATCGGTCATAGCCCGCTCACTCACGTCTTCATCCTGAAGCGAGAAGAGCCACCGATGTGCACCTCCTGTGATCAACCTCTCTCGATCAAACATCTCCTTGTCGAGTGTGCCGTTCACAGGCAACTGCGCAACCACCTGCAGATTCCCGGAAGTTTGTCAGAGGCGTTGGGAGATAACGCCGTGTCGATAGATCGAGTAATTCGATTTTTAATTAAAACTGACTTTTTAAAACTTATCTAGTTTTTAGTAAGTTTTTAAAGCAGTTTATGTTCCAGGCGCAAGTATTTATAAAAACTGCGCCTGGACATGACAACTGGTTTTTTAGCATTGTTTTTATTGCTTTTTAACCCTTGACAATTTTTTACTCGTCTGACTGGACTCAAATTTTTATTTGTTCTTAGTTGGAGTGTAGTTTTTATTGTCTTTGTTGTCATTTTATTTTTAAATTAAGACTGCCATTTTATAAACTGATCTAGGTTAGAGAAGTTTTAAAATCAGTCTTAAATTCCTGGCGCAAGTATTTATAAAGAATGCGTCAGGAAATAATAACTAGTTTTAATCTAGTTTTTCATTGCTTTTTAACCCATGACTATTTTTTATCAAACTGATCAATAGAGTTATCTATTTGTTTTTAGTTGAAAAATTTTTGTCATTGTTTTATTTTAAAAATCTGACCGGCGCACATAGCCAAAGCTGCTGACGCGCCGTTAAGCCCACAAAATCAATCAAGTCTCTTATCTATCCTACACTCTCCTGTCTTCACTTCCGGCCGACCCCTTGTGCAGGTCTAAACGCTTACCTGCGTGTTTGCCGTGCGCAGTGACCTGTACGGGCGGAAAAGATTTTCTTGGGGGTTGAGGGGCAAATGTCTGGTTATTATAGACAATTGTCCCAAAACACCCCTTTAGTTTCCGCTTCGTCCAAAACAGGAGGCTGGGGGCTAATCCACCCCCAGTCAATCGGCTCGCCTGGGGTATTAAAGCTTCACGCGTGGATGAGGAGGGGGGCACCGGTGGCGCGATGGGTGTTGCTGGGCCCCACCAGTTGCGGTCACTCGCGACTGCCGGTGCCTCCTGACTATATCCCCCGGACAACCCCGGCGTCCCAGTGGGACGTCCCCCTGGTTGGGCTCCGTGGTGGGCAGGGATCCGGGGGACGAATTAACTTCCATATACATGGATCTCAAAACCCCAAACCCCCCCCATAATCCAAAGAAGCGCCTGCGCCCTCTTTTGGAGGAAGCAATTCTGCTAAAGGATGTGGTGGCTCCCAGGAGTGTGGAGCCACTCTTTCTTATTATTAAACTGGACAGTGGCAAATCATTCAGGACCGTCTCGCCATTCGCGCAGAAGCGCGGATTGTTACTTCTTGCTGGAGATGTCAAGAGTTCAAAATGCCTTCGCGATGGCACGCTACTAGTAGAAGTAGCTAACAGTGAGCAGTCACTAAAACTGCAATCGGCAACATCTTTTGACACCATGCCGATAACAGTGACTGCTCACAGGTCCCTGAACACCTCAAAGGGAGTTATTTTCAGCTTTGATCTTCAGGACATCACAACTGAAGAGCTGAAAAAAGAGCTTTTAAGCCAAGGTGTGATCGATGCGTATCGTGTGATGAGTAAGAAGACCGGTGCATTGAAGCCAACACCATTACTCATCCTGACCTTCGGCACACCTAAACTCCCTGAGTGCATATTTGCTGGCTACTTGCGTCTGCCTGTGCGACCGCACATTCCTAATCCTCTGCGGTGCTTCACCTGTCAGATATTCGGCCACTCCAGCTTGGACTGCAAGCGGAAGCCCATCTGTGGGAAGTGCGCCAAAGAGGACCACGAGACTGACGCGTGCAGCAACAGCTTCCACTGTGCTAACTGCTCGGCAGCCCACCCTGTGTGGTCCCGCGACTGCCCACAGTGGAAGTTGGAGCGGAAAATCATGGAAATCAAGACGATCGACAATATCTCTTTGTTCGAAGCACGAAAACGCTTCAACACTCAGAATGGCCTCGGTCAAAAATCATTTGCCAAAGCCGTGGACTCGGGCGCGGCTGTCTCGGCGGAGACGGCTCGTTTGCAGGCCATGGTAGAAAAACAGCTGCAACTCTCCGCCGAGCAGGCCAAGCGCCACGAGGAGATGGAAGAACGCCACAGGCAAGAGATCGAGGCCATGAAGAGAGATTTAGAAGCTAAAAACAAGGAGATAGAATCGCTTAAGCTTCAGATAGCTGAACTCCATGAGAGCCGTACGCTCCAGCTGCACGCTTCCAAGGGAAGGCAGACTGAGGCCAGCACCTCGAGGAAGGCGAGGGAAATAATAACCTTCCTTCCCAACACCACCGGTAGCTCCACGTCCACCTCCCTGATTACCAGGAAGGACGGAATAGAGGTAGACCCTACCGACACGTCGCCGAACACCTGGCAGACGGTGAAGGGAAAGGAGAAGGAGAAGGTGAAAGAGAAGGGAAAATCCTAATAACTAAAAATGCCAGACATCATTCAGTGGAATGTTAGAGGATACAAGACAAGAGCACCCGAGGTCCGTCAACTGGTGTCGTCAAAAAGCCCCCTTGTCTGTTGCTTCCAGGAATCACACCTGAAGCCATCAGACAAGCCACTCCTGAAGGGCTATGACTTCTACCGTTACGACCACACAGGTGGACAGAGAGCTCAGGGGGGAGTTGCAACGGCCGTCCACAACAGTATCCACTCGGAGACTGTTGTGCTGACCACCACCCTCCAGGCCGTGGCTGTGAAGGTTTTCCTTCCCAGCCCCCTACACATCTGCAACATCTACCTCCCCCCTGATAGTGTCGTTACCCAGCAATCCATCGACCATCTCATGGACCAGTTACCTCTACCCTTTCTTTTGGTTGGTGATTTTAATGCTCACAACCCCCTGTGGGGTAGTCTCAGCACCAATCAGAAAGGTACACTGGTGGAAGACACTATCAGGCTTCGCAATGTGGTCCTGTTGAATAACGGCAGTAACACCCACTTTACTGCATCAACAGGATCACTCTCTGCGATTGACCTGACTCTCTGTTCACCCTCCCTCGCTCTTGACACTGAATGGTCTGTGCACGACGATTTATGTGGAAGTGACCACTTCCCTATTTTCATTAAATCGTCAAGGATCCCTTCTCTACCACCCAGACACCCAAAGTGGATTCTTAGACGGGCTGACTGGTCACTTTTCAGTGATCTTGCCACTTTCGATGAGGCTGTCCCCGAGGATATCGATTCTCACGTGGACAGCTTCACGGAGGTGGTAATTCATGCAGCCGAGAAACCCATTCCACGGTCGTCTGAAAAACCCTACCGTCTCCCCGTCCCGTGGTTCACTTGTGAATGCAAGTTGGCCATCAGGGCGAGGCGGAGGGCCCTCTCCTTCTTCATGTCGCATCCGACCCAAGAAAACCTGATCGCCTTCAAGAGATCAAGAGCTAAGGCTCGGAGAACAATCACTGAGGCCAAGAGAGTGTCGTGGCGGGCCTATGTGTCGACCATCACGGCCCGCACGCCGCCGTCCAGGGTGTGGGACAAGGTTCGGAAGTTGTCTGGCAGATCAACTTTCCGTCCCATATCCGGACTGATGCGTGACGGGCTGTTGCAGTCCACGGGCCCGGCCATCGCCGACACTCTTGGTTCTCAGTTCTCGAAAGTCTCCAGCTCAGAGAATTACACCGCATCCTTCAAGCGGGTCAAGCAGGTAGCCGAGCAGCAAGGTCTTGTCTTCCGAAGTAAGAACCAGGAAACTTACAACCTGCCCTTCAGCGACTGGGAGCTGGACTCCGCGCTAAGAGCCGCCAACGACACTTCACCTGGCATCGATATGATCCATTACCAGATGATCAAACATCTGAGTAAAAGCTCACGATCATACATGCTTCGGATGTTAAACAGAGTCTGGCTCGAGGACAGTTTCCCAGCTCGTTGGAGGGTGGCGATTGTCATCCCCATCCTGAAGCCGGGCAAAGACAAGACTGATGCTGCTAGCTACCGCCCAATTGCCCTTACAAGCTGCCTATGCAAGATCTTAGAGCGAATGATCAACGCTAGGCTTATGTGGCATTTGGAGAAGAACGGCCTACTCTGTGCGGAGCAGTCTGGTTTCAGGCGAAACCGCTCCGTCACAGATAACTTGACCCAGCTTGAAGGATTGATCCAGGACAGTTTCCTCACAAGGAAACACCTGATCGCGGTGTTTTTCGATCTCGAGAAGGCGTACGACACGACGTGGAAGTACGGCATTCTACAGACCATCCACAAGTGGGGTATTCGTGGCCACTTGCCCCACTTTGTGCAGAACTTCATGGCTGATAGGTCTTTCCACGTTCGTGTCGGAAACACTCTCTCGTCGGCTTTCGATCAAGAGAACGGAGTGCCGCAGGGCTGTGTCCTCAGTGTTACCCTGTTTGCGATCGCCATCAACTCCATCACGACATGCATTCGAACTCCGGTTCGTGCATCGCTCTACGTTGATGATTTGGCGATCTTCCACCAAACAGGGAACCTGAACTCGGCTCAGCGGCAGCTCCAGCTAACGATCAACCGATTGGAGAGTTGGGCGGATCGACATGGCTTCAGATTCTCCTCGTCGAAAACAACATGCATGCATTTCAGTCGCCATCGTCTATTTCATCCTTATCCTGTCTTGACGTTGGCAAACCAGGTGCTGCCTTTCTCAGAGTCAACCCGCTTCCTCGGAATGGAATTTGACGAGAAGCTCACCTGGTTACCACATCTCCGTCAACTCAAAGACAAGTGCTTGAAGGCAATGAACATCCTGAAGATCTTGAGCGGTACCTCCTGGGGAGCCGACAGAACGTCCATGCTCTGCCTCTACCGCTCTCTCATAAGATCTAAATTAGACTTTGGTTGCACTGTTTATGCATCGGCGAGGAAATCATATATCGGCATCCTGGATCCAGTGCACAACGCTGGTATCAGGTTGTGTACTGGCGCGTTTCGCACGAGTCCCATCGTCAGTCTGCATTGTGAGGCCGGGGAGGCTCCGCTTAAGATCAGGCGTGACTACCTCCTCGCCAGCTACGTAGCCAAGCTGCGTGGCATGCCAAAACACCCGGCATACAGGTCTGTGTTCGCTCCGCCAAATGTTGTTCTTTACAACACCAGGCAAAAAGCAACCAGACCTGTTGGCATCAGAGCAAAAGAGCTCCTGGCCGCATTTGGAATGGACCTACCACCTGTCCTTCCTGTCGGAATCGGTCGTGTGGCTCCCTGGACAACATCCCAGCCTGTGTGCCTGATGCAACTCGCTCAGCACACCAAGGCCCAGACGAGCCCGGCCGTGTTCCGACAGCTGTTCTTCAGCATTTGCGACCAGTACCCTCAACACTGCAGGATCTACACTGACGGATCAAAGGACAATGCGTCTGTGGGGTGTGCCTTTGTCATCGACAACACAAGCGTGTGCTTTAAGCTCAGCCCTCTCTGTAGCGTCTATACAGCAGAGTTGTTTGCGATTCTCAAGGCCCTTGAACATATCAAGCGTGCCAATCGCAAACAATTTCTTGTCTGTTCCGACTCTCTGAGCTCACTCCAAGCACTATGTCAGGCATTCCCCACGGACCATCTTGTGCAAACCATCCAGGCAAAACTTGGCGAACTGTGCTTGGTCGGCATAGAAGTGTTGCTCTGTTGGCTTCCAGGCCATGCAGGAATTGCTGGCAATGAGATGGCCGACAGAGCAGCCAAAGACGCCACAAGAAAAGCCGATGTTGACTTCACAGTTGTCCCTGTTAGCGATCTTAAAGCCGCCTTCAGGGCCGAAACAAAGAAGTGCTGGCAAGCGACATGGGACACTGTGCAAGTCAACAAACTGAAGCCCATCAAGGCAACTATCGACCCCTGGCAATCTTCTGCCCGACACACTCGACGCGAGGAGGTTGTAACAACGAGGTTGCGCATCGGTCATAGCCCGCTCACTCACGTCTTCATCCTGAAGCGAGAAGAGCCACCGATGTGCACCTCCTGTGATCAACCTCTCTCGATTAAACATCTCCTTGTCGAGTGTGCCGTTCACAGGCAACTGCGCAACCACCTGCAGATTCCCGGAAGTTTGCCAGAGGCGTTGGGAGACAACGCCATGTCGATAGGCCGAATCATCCAATTTTTAATACAAACTGACTTTTTTAAACTTATCTAGTTTTTAGTAAGTTTTTAAAGCAGTTTATGATCCAGGCGCAAGTATTTATAAAAACTGCGTCTGGACATGACAACTGGTTTTTTAGCATTGTTTTTATTGCTTTTTAACCATTGACAATTTTTTTACTCGTCTGACTTGACACAAATTTTTATTTGTTCTTAGTTGGAGTGTAATTTTTTATTGTCTTTGTTGTCTTTTTATTTTTAAATTAAGACTGCTTTTTTAAAAATTGATCTAATTTAGAGAAATTTTTAAATCAGTCTTAAATTCCTGGCGCAGGTATTTATAAAGAATGCGTCAGGAAATATTAACTAGTTTTTAATCTAGTTTTTTGTTTTTTAACCAATGACATTATTTTATCCAACTGATCGATAGTTTTATCTATTTGATTTTTTTGTTGTTTAATGTTTTGTCACTTTTTTATTTTAAACATCTGACCGGCGCAAATAATTTGACGAAACTTTCCAGATACGTTGGCCCTCACGGTTAAATGTTTGTGTACAAATTTCATTGTTGTATGTTTAGCGCTTTTCTTGGAAATAGCGCTTTTATGACGCTTTTTTAGCGATTTTGCAGTTTTTTGCAACCAAATCAACTTTATCTTCAACCGATTTTGACAAAATTTACCGTGTGCATTAAAAATCGTAAAAGAAAGATACTGTGTTAATTTCAAGCAAATCAATTGAATAGTTTTTCTTTAAATCGATTTTTACGTTTTGAAATATTCAATGTCATTGAGAAAGCTGCTTAATTAACGCCGAACATTTAAAATTGATCATAAAAGCCTCTAGGCTATGCGTACACGCAATATAATTGCGTTGTGGGTGAGCGTAAAAATTACGCTCATCCACAACACGATTATATGAGTGTTCGCATAGCCTAGTTTAAACAGATTTGTACATTTTCATGCCAGTTTGTCTGAGTCCCTAACCTTCACCCTGTCCTTTTCTTATCCCTACCTTAAAATTCTTCACACTATCCAACATCTCTTCACTTATTCTTGAACTGTTCCATTCCTCTACACCCCTTTCTAAAATTCCTATTTTTCTCATTCCTTTCCTTTTCATGTCCAACTTAAACTCATGACCATTCTTCCCAATAAACCTCGCTCTTTCCAATCTACCTCCTAGCTCTTTCCATGCCAACTGCCCACTTATTGCCTTGTAAATATAAACTAATCTACTCATCTTTCTTCTTTTCATTAAATCTTCCCACCCAAGTTGGTCAACAATTTTCCCTATACTTCTATAGTTGTACGTGACCAACTCAATTGTCTCAATCTCATTTTCATTCCTTCCTTCATTTTTATCTTCTCCATCTGCTACTTCATCTTTTTCCTCCTCCTCCTCCTTCTCATTATTAAACTTTTTTTATTTGTTCACAATCTTTATCAATACAACTTAATATCACCAAGACCATGAGATGCAGGCAACAAAAAAATTTGAATGACTAGCACCTCCATGCTACTGGACGAATTTTTGGATTTTTCTTACGCTCAAAATCATATTGCACTTCTTTTCTTTCCAGAGATTAATTTCTTCTCTTTTTTGACGCTTGGCTAGCCTGTTCAGCACGTTGACAGTTAAAAATCGTATGCGAATGAAAGTTCCTATCCTTGAAAATCCATGTATCTGTACTGTATATTAATATTACACATGCTTAGAGTTTAGCTAAGAGAGAGCGCTAGTGGGTAGATGGACGGTCGAGACTGTAGCTCGGATTGTGAGGCAGTGTACGCCAGAGAGTCGGCTCGACAACAAACGTTTGTTCCAGCAATAGTTTGTTTCAGTCTGTGACCAGTACCCCCGTCCTCAGAGAGGACAGAACAGTATCAAGACTTTGTCAGCGTCAGGGAGGAACGCGCGACTGTCTCAATCAGATTCTTCGTAACGCACGGTCCTTTCTGGACAGAGTCTTTTCCGTGATGCTGTAAGAAGATATTTTCCATTTTCAGGACATTGTTTTTCCATGAATCCTTAGGCTCCATTACTAGTCCCCCATAAAACAATTGGCTGACCCAAGTTGTTAAAACGTAAGCCTTTACCTTGTACGTAAAGTCTCCAAGTGCAGGATGGGCTTAAGCTACTTCGCCAACCACCCAGCAACAAATTCAAGACCGTCTCCTTCAGTTTCTGTAAGAGTGTCGGCAATAAGAGAAAGTTCTTCTTGAAACCCTTCACAAACTTCGGTATGATCATGGTCTACATCGCTCTCTCAGACAAGATGCTCTTTTAGCAGTCAGCAGTACCTCGTGGTTAACTGCAGAGAACTTGCCACAAAATACCACAAATGCTGGTGCTAGTTTGTTAACATTGATCGTACTGAAATAATTAATAATAAGATTGGTTTAAAAAAATACCATCTGTCAAGGTAGGAAAAAACAACACATTTACCTGGACTTGGGAATCACCTTCTATCCTTGCTTTCCGTGCAGCTGCTCCCGTGACAGCTTCTGCTGCGGAAAACCTTTTCCCGGAGCAAGTGCTACTTCTGGCCCGCCAGGAACGCAAGCCCCAGCAGCAGGCCGACGAGCGGTGCAGCTGTTTAGTGGATGGACCAGCGGAACCTACAGTGTCAGCTATAAGATAATGGAAATGCTGAAAGCATTCAAACGTTCCACTGGGCAGCACCTTTAAGGTCGAAATGGTCAGTATTATAACTGTGAAGCTCAATAATTAAATCACCATTCTTCATTTTTATCATCATTTAAAACATTGTTCAAACCTGAAGATCCCAAACTGGAAAGAATGTTTATTTATCAAACATTTCCTCAGAAATAAAAACATTTTCCTAACATGAAATAATTTTTATATCTTTCATAGGTAATTAATCAATTACTTTATTTGTTGAAGACTTAGGCGGAGCTTTATTTAGAATATTTTCATGTCAATGAATCTCGAGTGCCACGCCCCTTGGTCTATGCTGTGTCGGGCCCTCCACCATGGGATGGCTTGGGGAACAACAATTGGTTTATTGGCCATTGTTTTGCTGCTATGGGCAACCGATGGTGCGTGCCAATGTCGTGCCAGACGACACAGGACGTCACTAGTTTGGATACGATGTTGGGCACAAAGCGAAGAGTCCGTTTGCTCTCCTTCGATGCATCGCCATCGGGTCTTGGATCGCTCCGTTCACTCGTTCGATCACGTTGCGAGCATCAGTGTACAGTAGCGGGCTTCGGAGACGGCATGGAGCGTCGGCGTCATCAACCACGGCTCCAGAGGATATCCACCGTCACCTGTGGAATCAGATTAAGTTCTAGTACTTACCAATGTTTTTCAGTATCTTATTTACTGGTGCTTTTTTAAAGATTCAAGATAACTTTTTCTGGTCTAAACCCTCGAGTAGGTAGATGGCCCATCTTTACACAACAATCTACAGTTCTAATAAAACCAAGAACAACATGAAATATAAATTATTACCAATCAGTTCCTTAAGGCATGCTGTGCCATCAGTTGGGAGTTTCGCCAAATATGCGAATCGTGGCTTCTGCCTGGCTGGCTGGCGACAACATTTAACACATTCATGTTTTAGTCGCATATCTGCAAACATGATTTTTTTTTTAATAATTGAAAATATTCTAATAAATGTCACTTGTACCAACAACTGGGGACTGGAAATGATGAAAACGTTAGTTCTCAGCAATAAATAAATAAATAAATAAAATAAATTGGCAGTTAAGTGATATCAAGTTAAAAACGAATTAAAACAAATCAGCATAATTTAGTGGGTACTAGCAATAACCATTCACTTACCAGCTAAACATTCAGAGAATGCGAGCCTTAGAAACTAACGTAGATATGTTGAGGGTACATCGGATGCTCCGTCGGTGTGGGCGCGATCAGGACGTGCGTGCAATCGATTGCGCCAACAACCCCCGAAAACCTGAATTTGTTACTGCACCTGTTGAACATAGTTTTATTGAATCGTTCTATAGATTCGTGAATAGGAAATAAATCTAAGCAGTAATTGATGAGGGTCGCCAATGCTATAGAAACATTGGTTTGTCAAGAATTCCTGTAGACGAATTTTAAAATTGGTATCTAGGTTATCCCGTGATGAACCGGTCCTTATCTATAAAAGTCCGTACTATGTGCGTTTGTAATTGGCACATCTTTGTGTCAAGTTTTGCGTTGATGATCATTATTAAATTTCCCCATGTAATTATTTTCAACTACATAAAGGATCACCCTGTTGAAGTCACGTGACGTGAATGCTCCCTGCTTAACCCCTCGGAGTTCTCCGGCACAATTCCGGCCTCCGGCCCTGACGCACTCTAAGTCGACTCGGATGCGAGTTTAATTTAACTCGATTAAAAATAAATCCACTCGCAAGGCCACTCGAACGACTTGATGAAAATGATGAAATGCCACCTGTTATCAATAGTACTACCAGGACTACTCTGCGGCAGAGGACTATTGATATCGGCCTGTCACACGTGGAAAGTTACCCCACGATAATCGGCAGCGGTCGTTTCTAGTTCACAGCTCTTAGTACAGGAGGGTCGGAAAGAATGAAGAAAAGCACACTACTTGAATATCCGGTAAAAATCACGGTGTGACGATGATTTGGTATTCGGAGATGGCAAACGCGGAATACAGTACAATTAGGTACACAGAGACCGGTGTTGTCTCCGGTGACCATGGATCTATAGGTTGCAGCGAATTAGGAAAGGAAAAGGCAGACATACTAGTACAGATAATGTCACAAGCCAGCTCTTTGTGCAATATCAGTGCGGTACAGACTGACTAAAAACTAAGTACTTACATGAGCGAGGTAACCTCGGCAGGGTCAAATCACGGATAAATTCATGCTGCGACGTGACGGTATAAACTCAACTGTTTGTCAAAAACAAGAACTTGGCGGGGTGGCGTCCTCGCATAGTCAAAATAACAACTACACTGGCGGTATTCATTAAAATGGGGTGCAAAAGCTAACACACCGATCCCCTATAACGAGAATTATCTACAACATTTTTTTTCCTCTGAAGTATTTTACAATTTTGCAGTTGCATGATTGCTTATATTTTTTTATTGCTACATTTTGCCACAATGAGCAACGAACAAAGAATTACGGTTCATACCTGCAGGTAATGAAATCATAAATTCTGTTTGAAATATAAATTATTTTTCAAAACTACTGACCATCATATCTTAAAGGTAATGAAATCACTTGTTTTGAGTAAATAATAAGTACAAATAAAATATTTATTTAAAGCATATCATAATATGATTTATTTCATAACTCAAGGTATAATTCATTTAATTCTCTGGGCTGGAAGTAATGGGGTAACGTGGTCCTGGCGAAGGCAGCACCTCGAAGGTGTGCGAGGGTGCAGAGAGAGTGCGTGGATCCCGTCGGCGACCACGGCGAGTGCCTCCGGGCCTCCTTCAGACGTCTCGCATGCGTGGAGGCAGTCAGTCGAGCCAAAGCAACGTCAGGCGTCCTTTACGTTTAACCTACGCATGTTGCGTAAACACTGCGACGGTGTGCGATCGCCCACCTCGTTGTGTTGTAGCACTGGACGCCTACGAACTTCACTTGAGGGAGAAAGACGACGGATCACTTTGCTCGTCAGCCGATCGTACTTCCCGTGAACGGGAGGGTGGACGATGAAATCTTTGACCACCGCGGCGTAGCGCTGGTCCAGAGCTCGTGTCACATAATGGAATTTCGTGTCGTCCCGCAAAATTCCGGCCAAATCGAACTGACTTTCAACTTGGGCGAACCAAAAAGCAGCGTCGTCTGCCCAAAAGGGTGGAATGCGCACCGCAACGCGCTCTATGCTATGGAGCCGGGTTGGGCAGTTGGTAGTGCCCAGTAATGTTGGGCACCACAGCACATGCATTGATTATAAGGCCTAAAGAGAAGACCAATTCAAATTTATTTACTAACAAGTATGTGGCTTCGTGAAAATAGGTTCTTGTGTAGTGAATAATAATGTTAATATAACTGCAAGTATAGTTTAACTAGTAAGTAATTAGGTAAATACTTTATATCTTACTATTCTAAGTAGCTATGTTACTATACCTATTTCAAGTTTGATAATGTTGGAGTTTTCCCTGCAGTTTCAGGGCTGTAATGAAGGGCACGGTCCTTGCGGCAGCACCTGAACTTCGCTTTGAAAACTCCAATACAACGTTCCACTGTTGATCGGCATGAGCCCAATCTAGCATTGTACCTCCCTTGAGGTGAATTTGGTTCGGGGTTGTTGGTGAATGGCCGCAGCAACCATGGTTCTGATGGATAGCCACCGTCTCCTAGAAGTTGATTATAAGTTGAAGTAAATTAGACAAACCGTTGCTTTAAATCACCACAATGTACAAGTACAAGTGCCTTGTTAATTTTGCAATTTTATGATCATTAAAATTACCCAACATCCATGAACTTCTGTCGCCTGTCGCATATAAAGCAGCCATAGCTGCCCTGGCTGCTGAGAGACGCCAGATATGCGAGTCATGGGACCTGCCACCGTGACGCGCGTTAATCGCCAGAATGGCCAGCTTGTCGTTGCACACCACAAATGAAATTGTAATTTCAGGCCAAAATACCACAAGGTATTTGTAATGCTATCCTTCCAACAAATTAAGATTGTCTTTTGAAAACTGCGTGGAAGCAACTTACAATTTGAACATTTTTGCTGTAATAGCCTTTACGGTTTAAGAACAAGTGTTCCCTTGACCGTATCGGTGCAGTAATGGCTATGTGGGTGCCATCTACAATGTCCAAGTGTTCCCTTGCCCGTATCGGTGATGTAATGGCAATGTGGGTGCCATCTACAATGTTCAAGTGTTCCCTTGCCCGTATTGGTGATGTAATGGCTATGTGGGTGCCATCTACAATGTCCAAGTGTTCCCTTGACCGTATCGGTGATGTAATGGCTATGTGGGTGCCATCTACAATGCCCAAGTGTTCCCTTGCCCGTATCGGTGCAGTAATGGCAATGTGGGTGCCATCTACAATGTCCAAGTGTTCCCTTGCCCGTATCGGTGCAGTAATGGCTATGTGGGTGCCATCTACAATGTCCAAGTGTTCCCTTGCCCGTATCGGTGATGTAATGGCAATGTGGGTGCCATCTACAATGTTCAAGTGTTCCCTTGCCCGTATCGGTGATGTAATGGCTATGTGGGTGCCATCTACAATGTCCAAGTGTTCCCTTGACCGTATCGGTGATGTAATGGCTATGTGGGTGCCATCTACAATGCCCAAGTGTTCCCTTGCCCGTATCGGTGCAGTAATGGCAATGTGGGTGCCATCTACAATGTCCAAGTGTTCCCTTGCCCGTATCGGTGCAGTAATGGCTATGTGGGTGCCATCTACAATGCCCACAACTCCGGGGATATTGGAATTCTTCATGAAACTGAAACAGACAATTACATTCAGAAATGACAATCGACAGCATGGGTAGTGTGCAGCTACGAATCATACCTAATGATAGCTAGCTGCAGTATCCTTACCCCTCTTTGATAGCAGTTCGTTTTGCTGGCGTGTCGGGGAATTTCTCCCAGGTTGGTAAGAGGTGGATGTTTATGACACGGAATACCTCTTTCATGGCCACTGACACTGTAGATTGGCTCATCGAATGCAGCCTATCTTGCCCCACTCGCCGCTGGTAGCTGCCAGATGCCAAGAAGTCGAGCGAGCACATTACCTTAAAAATAAAACTAATGTCAGACTAGGGTATTGTATAAAGTTATATTTTAGCATAATTTCTCTGAACACTGCGCGGATGAATCATGTTATTCGATAACCGTTTCGCAAGACTTGAAGGTGTGGCACCAAAGTGCCACTCCCCCCGAACAAGTCGGCGTGTCTGGCAAGTCTGGCTGCAGTGCAGCCAACGCAAAAAGTCAAGTAGCCTTTTATAATTGGTGAATGACAATAACTCATGTTTCAACTCACCCTCATCCAGGGAGGAATCGCAGTTCTTCGCCTTCTTTCCCTAATGTGGGGCAGCAAACTTTCAATAATCGTGTGAGCCGCATGCTTTGATACCCGGTACAGCGAGTAAAATTGTCCATCACTTGCTGTCAAAGGATCGAATGAATCGCGGCACATTCGGTGCTGTAATCGCATTTCCCGGTTTTCTTGTTCTTCGTTTTCTTCTTGTAAATGTTGCACAAGGTTTTGGACAAGGAACAAATCTAAAATTCCTTCCGCCATTTTGAAATAAACAACTGACGAGAAGTGATGGTGACTTCTCCCAGACGAATGCTTTTTCGTAGGTGATAACTTTGTGGAGAAGTCACGTTGACTTATATTTACAAAATCGCAAATAAACGTGTTCTCGAGAAGTCACTCGTTTCACGGGGGAGAAGACGAGTGACTTCTCTAACGAATTTGTTACAAAATCGCACCCCTGTTGTCTTTCTGAAATAATAAGTAGAGCAAAATAACAAACTTTAGTAACTATCTAAGTACGTAGTAACTAGGTAGTATCGTATCAACTCTAAAATGCCCCTAAAAGAAATTACTAACAAGCGGTGTAAATTCAACGATAGCCACTGATATCGGCAAGAGAAAAACACAGGCAAGGCAGTACAATAATATGTAAATCCAATGTTATTTTGAACCCACCTTCAGCAGCAGCAACAAAGTCATGAACTCAATTGCTGTCATAGGGTTTACTAGTTTAATTTACCAATCCCACGCCCATAATTTCACTAAAAATGCCATTTTAAATTTTAAATTCAATTAATTAAACGAAAATCGAGATGCTTCGTCGGTAGCTTGTCCACCCTCCTTCGTGTTCGAGCAGTTGGGCGTGTCTGCACGGCAGGGAGGATACCGATGAACTGAGAGCCCTCGGTGCACCCACGGCCTTCCTTCGTCGTGCGGTACTTCCTCCCACACGTTCTTGACGGGGTCAAGTCGCAGCCCCGAGGCACCCAGGTCGTTGTCAGTCTAATTTACGAGCCACTTCTGCACCTCGAGGACGTAGTGGATCGGGCTGTTATCCTAAAAATTACAAAATAGGTTGTAATTTGCTTTCTGATTTTATTCTATTAATTTTATTACGTTCATTCGATCGAAGTTGTGCTGAATCCTACCTGCTGGAATTGACATGGCCTATCAGCGTCCAAACCCGAACGGAGGGGACCATTCACCCTGTCTCAGGATGTCTCATTCCTACCCCTTCCGCCGAGATCCAGACCCCTCGCGCTCACTGAGAAGAGTCTGAGACTTTCTCGTCGGAAAACACGACGCGCCTCCAGTCGTATTACGAAGTGGGCGTCGGTTAGTACTTCCGCGATTGCCGCACGTCTGGCGATCAGACCGACTTCGCGAAGCTTCCTTATCGCCGTCCTGGTGCATCCAGGGAAGTCGCTGGTCGCCGTCGGCCACGTCGAGTGGTTGAAGGTTCTCGGTGACCGGCGTCGTCAAGGCGTCATCTTGCGCCACCGTAGACATGCGCACACCTCTTGCGTCCACCCCCCTGAATGAGTTCGTGTCAGGTCTTATTGACAGCATCCATGGTGTGTTCACTTGCATAAAACAATACTTTGAACATTTAAAAGCAGATTTAAATCAAAATGAACCGTTTATTGTGTCACACCTTTCCTGGAATATTATATACCTATTAATATATATATATATATATATATCATGGTGTAAATTCTCGTAGCCCATTTGATTATTAAAAGACATATTAGCGGTTAATGCTACGAATAAAACTTTTATTCACAAAGCCAACGTTTCGCTAGGCCTCCGCCTTGTTTCTTCAGGGCAAAATAAGTAACTGTTACAAACGATGTTTTTTTCCATAAACAAAAAGGAAATTGAAAACAATAATTATAAAAATCCTGCCACATGGTATCAAAATTATTACAAACATGGAAAAACATAACAAAACAAAGAAAGCTTGAAAGTCAGGGAGGATGGATTTGGACTTTCTTCATGGATCTTGTTATTCTTTTGAAAAGTGGAGATGGTGGAAGAGTTCTGTGGGTTGAGGGTTGTCTTGGGAGGTCTTGGGAAGTCTTGGGAAGTCGGGATGAAGCGATGGTCGGGTCGTTAGTTGAGGTGATGGTAAGTTTTTTGATGATAGGGGCCCGTGCTTGAGGAAGTCGTTCTGCATCGAGTTGTTTATTCAGACATTCGGGGCGAACTGAAATTTCTATTGCTTCACGGATAAGTCGAGTTTTTAGTGTGTCAATTTTAGTAATGAGATGCATGTTATCAAAATTGATAGCATGCATCTCATCACTGACGTGTTGTGCTAGGGCAGAGGTTTTAGTACCGTTTTTGACAGCCAGCTTATGCTCTTGTAGGCGTTGGGAGCAGTTTCTTCCCGTTTGTCCTAAGTATGTTTTGTTACAGTTATTGCATGGTACTTCGTATACTCCCCAGCCTTCTAGATGGATGGAGTCTTTACTGTCTCTTAGTAGACTCCCCAGTTTCTTGTCGGTGTCAAAGATGGTCTTGATGTTTTCTTCTCTGAGGAGTCTACTAATCCGATCAGTCGTGCCACAAACATATGGTAAAAAAGCTCGGCGGGTGGTCTCTGATGGAAACTCTTGCGTTTCGATACTTTCTTGGGTATTCATTTGATTATTTTCTTTATTCTTGTTTTCTTCCTCCACGAACTTTTCAGCGTTGGTTTTCCTTCTGAAGGCCTTTTCTATGATGTTTTTTTTAAAACCATTTTGAAAGAGAGCATTTTTTAAGGTGTTCATTTCCTCATCTATGTTGTCTTTATCAGCAATGCGCCGCGATCGGGTTGCGAGGGTGTAAGCCACAGAGCCGATTTGAGACGGGTGGTGGTGGGATGAGGCATGCAGGTAACGATTTGTATTAGTGGCTTTTCTGTGCACAGTATGGCCTAAAGTGTAGTTCGTTCTTTTGTACACCAGTACATCCAAAAATGGGAGCTTGTCATTAATTTGACATTCCATTGTGAACTTTATTTTGGGATGTAAGTTGTTTAAATGGTCCAAAAAGATAGGCAGGTTGTCTCGTCCGTGTTGCCAGACAACAAAAACATCATCGACGTATCGAAACCAGCATTTTGGTTTAAAAATGGAAGAAGAAATTGCCCTTTTTTCAAACTCTTGCATGAAAATGTTTGCAACCACAGGTGACAGTGGGGAACCCATTGGAGCACCAGTTACTTGTTTGTAAAACTTTCCGTCATAAATGAAATAGGTGGAATCCATGCAATGTTTAGATAGCTTTACGACGTAGTTTGGGACCAAATTGTTAGAGTCAAGGAAAGTCATTACTTCATTTACAGGGACTTTAGTGAAAAGTGAAACTACGTCAAAACTCACCATTATGTCATCAGGATCAAGATGGATGTCCTGGAGGAGTTTGACAAAGTGAGTGGAGTTTTTTACATACGATGGAACCACTTCAGTCAAAGGTTGTAGGAGTTTTGCGAGAAACCGAGCTAGTGCTTGAGTCGGTGATTTGAAAGCACTGACAATAGGTCGCAGAGGGACGTCTTTTTTGTGGATTTTAGGGAGCCCGTATAGTCTTGGAACTCTTGATGATTTTTCTCTTGGTATAATTTGTCTCTTTATTTTATCATCGATGTGAGGAACAGATAAGATGAGCAAACGTGTTTTTTTCACCAAGTAAACAGTAGGGTCACGTTTAGTTGTTGTATAAGCAGTATCTAAAATGAGTTCATTCATTTTATGTTTATATTCTTCTGTATCCATTAGAACTGTTGCATTACCTTTGTCAGCAGGAATGATTGTGATGCTGGTGTCTTGCTTTAGTTCTTTGAGCGCGATGATCTCTTCTTTGGTAATATTTGAGGTGGGTGGCTTAGCTTTTCGAAGGATGGATGTGGTGTCTTGCCTGATTCTTTCAGCAACTTCAATAGGGAGATGCTGGATGCTTGATTCTACTCCACAGATGATTTTTTTGTACGGTATCAGTCTGGGAGCTATGGCGTAATTCAAACCTTTAGTTAGAGCTTTTAGTTCTGCTTCATTTAGGTTGTGTTTATATATATATATATATATATATATATATATATATATATATTTTTTTTTTTTAAATTTAAACAGATTAGTATACATTTATACAGTGTCTGAGTACTCTCCTCTTACTTTAATATTATTTTTAAATTTCTCCTAAAACATTTATCATTCCTCAGTCATCATACATTCATTTATCAAATTTAACCCATTGTAACCAATTGTAACCAATAACCAATTGTAAGGTTAGTTTATATTTATAAAATATAATTACGTGTGAATTAGTGGAATTAATTACTGGCGCTCGCTGGTTCTAGTTTCTTGATAGCGTCTCTACCAATCCTTCGCGATAGACGCAGCCACGAAAAAATTATCACCCGCAGCTCTGGGGGACAAGTGCTGAATCATGGCCAAAACGGCTCACGAGGCCAATGGGTGTTTGCTGCCCTCGCGACAAGATGTCACACGAGACTCAACGAATATTCGATGCACCCACGGTTGATTGATTTGTTCAAGCCCAACTGATAAGAACCTCCCAAGCAATTGGCTTACTAATAATAATACTAATAATAATAATAATAATAATAATGTTTTATTTCCAAAAGAACATAGTGTGCTTCACAGGAATGCCTGGTTCATACATTTACATTTGGCTACGCTTATGAACTCATCGATGGTATAAAAGCAATTTGCTCTCTAAGATCATGCTTTAGACAAAATTTAAAATCATTGCCGTTTCTTTTCTTCTTTAGGTCGCGAATGGCAGTGAATGATAAAATAGGCACGTTTTTGTAAAGTAAGAATTCCTATTGCTTCTTAGGAATGCTTATAGATTTTTAAAAGTAAGCCGTCAGATTTTCTATGTCAAGCTTACCTAAAGTTCCAGACAGCACAAAAAATAACAATCAAATAAATAAATATAAATAAGCAACTCAAATAAACAACAATAACATAATAGCAATATAATTACATCAGCTATTAGTGTTAAAACTATAAAAGTTTTTAAAAAACAACATATTTTACCCCTTCTTGCAATTCCCTTCGATAGCATAACGAGCTTTTTCCCAATGGCCCGAGGACATTTTTTCAGCTGGGTATAAAATATGAAGATGAAATAATTAAGATTGATAAACATTAAATAACATATTTGTAGCGAAATGAAGGCTCAAAATCGAAAGCTGATGGAGTATGGCGAAAATGTTTTAACTGAGCTGTGTCGTCTGCATACAACGCCACTTCCACTTAGGGACTCCTTGGCATGACATTTAGAAAGATATTAAAAATAAGTGTTCCTAGAAGGAAGCCCTGGGCACCCTGGCTTTGATGTTTCTGATGGAGGAGAGTGACGTTCGATGGCTGACATGAAATTTGAAAAGTCCTGTCAGTTAAGTCCATACCACTTAACCATATGGTTTGATCATTTTTATCAGGTAAGGAGGAATGATGTAAGTCATGAGTTTATTGATTAGTCCACGGTGCCAAACCTTGTCAAATGCCTGGGCCAAGTCGAGAAATATCACGTGTGTATGTTTCTTTTTATTGAGCCCAGCCATTATTTGATCCCGAGCCATTAAAATACAAGAGCATTCATAATTACAAAGGAAAAACATAACAAAATTATAAAAACAGTTAAAGTGGCATATGATCTCAATCGTTGCGGAGGACGTCGAGCCCGTTGGGGGTAGCAGGTCTCTGGCTCCGCAACACCCTCCTCCGCGTTCTCGGCCATGTCCGGTGCCACTTCCTCTCCCGCGCCCTCGGCCACATCTTCCAGACTCTCCAAGTCGTCCTCATCCCCGCTGAAGTGGGAGTCAAAATGTTCAACCGTCCTCGCGTCCGAGTCCCTAACCCGGACGGAGTTGGTTACATTATGGCCGTCTAAATACTCTGTGGTGCTTTTGGCTACGTATGGCTTCATGCGGTTGAAGTGTACCCTATACACTTCAAACTTTGCATACATGACGGGCCAATTCCCAACGCAAGCCAAATGGGCAATAATCAAACCTATTTTCAAGAAAGGAGACAGTAATAATAATAATAATAATAATAATAATTAGTTTATTGTCGAGATCAACATAAAATGTTATAAGACAGTCATAGTTTTAACACATAGGTATAAAGAATACAAAGTAGTCAATATAGATAAAGCACATTTTCGTGTCACAGGTGATCGCAGTATTCAGTCACAGAATAAAAACATTTCTCAATTATAAATTGTTTTAGGCTGTTTGCAAATTTCTGTGTTTCTTTAATATTTTTAATTTTTGCCGGTAGCGCATTGTATAGTTTCGCTCCCGCATACACTGGATCCTGTTTCGTCAGTTTTAAGATCGGCCTCGATGTTTTTATATTACCTTTATCTCTAGTTGGATATTTATGATTAGGGTTGTCGTCATCATTAAAATTATTTATAGTGTTTAAAATCGTATTGTATATATATAAGCAGGGTAAGGTCAGTATTTTAAAATTCCTAAAAAGTGGCTTGCAAGAGTCTTTGGTATATATCACTGCTGTTGGGTTTGCGCTTGCGCCTGCCATGTATCTTAGGGCACGTTTTTGGAGTGTAAACAGTCTTTTTGTATCTTTGCTGTGTCCCCAAAGTGCTATTCCGTATTGCAGCTTGGATTGGATATAGCTGAAGTATACTAGACGGGCAGTTTCCACTGTGGCTATCCCCATCAGTCTCTTTATCAGGAAGCAACTTGAGGTTATTTGCGGTGCTAATTTGCTAACATGCACATTCCAGTTTAGGGTATCAACCTTATATAACTTACTAGCTGGTACCCAGCTAGGCCCTGCGGGCAGCTTCTATGCCCCTAGGGCAAAGTTATGCCCATAGGGCAAAGATATGCCCATAGGGCAAAGATATGCCCCTAGGGCAAATTTATATGCCCATAGGGCAAAGATATGCCAATAGGGCAAAGATATGCCCATAGGGCAAAGATATGCCCATAGGGCAAAGATATGCCCCAAGGGCAAATTTATATGCCCACAGGGCAAAGATATGCCCATAGGGCAAAGATATGCCTATAGGGCAAAGATATGCCCCTAGGGCAAAAAGCTGCAGTATTTTATGTCAATATGCCCATAAGGCATAAACCTATGCCCATAAGGCATAACTATGCCTCTAGGGCAAAAAATATGCCCATATAGGGCAAAGCTATGCCCATAGGGCAAAATGCTGTCCAAATCACATGTCAATATATGCCCATAGGGCAAAACCCTATGCCAATATGGCAAAACCCTATGCCCATAAGGCAAAACGATATGCCCAAAGGGCAAAATGCTGGCAAATTTATATGTAAATATGCCCATATGGCAAAACCCTATGCCAATAAGGCAAAACCCTATGCCCATAAGGCAAAAATATGCCCATAGGGCATATATTATCATGCAAAACAACATCAATATGCCCATAGGGCAAACAATATGCCCTTAGGGCAAAAAACGCGTGCGTGGCAAGAGTTTTAGTGACAAAAATGACTTTATAGCATGAAATCGTAAACTACTGTGTACTTGTTGAATATTCCAGTGCCATAGTGATAATTTCCATTTTTATAGTGGATGCATTTTGGCCGGCCGTCGGTTGCATTTGTTTTTTTTTCAGCCTAGACGAAATTAGATTTCTTCAAAATTAAATTAGAAACAGGTCACAGATCTCGCTCAAAAACGAAATTGTTGTTGGGAAGAGATTTACAAAGGTTTTGAAAAAAACCCCATTAATTTTCGTCCATTTTTCACCGTTTCTATAAAAGATTAATGGAAGACATCCCCAGATACCCAGAAACCCAGATACGTACAAAAACAGCTGAAAATCAAACCTCTTGTAAGTTATATAAGGTTGACAAGAGGGTTGATTTTCAGTTGTTTTTGTACCTATCCGGGTATCTGGGGTTCTGGGGTTGTCTTCCATTAATCTTTTATAGAAACGGTGAAAAATGGACGAAAATTAATGGGTTTTTTTCAAAACCTTTATTATTCTCTTCCCAAATTATTTTTCGTTTTTGAGCGAGATCTGTGACCTTTTTCTTATTTAATTTTGAAGAAATCTAATTTCGTCTAGGCTGAAAAAAAAACAAATGCAACCGACGGCCGGCCAAAATGCATCCACTATAAAAATGGAAAATATCACTATGGCACTGGAATTCAACAAGTACACAGTAGTTTACGATTTCATGCAATAAAGACACATTGCGTCACTAAAAATCTTTCCACGCACGCGCATTATGCCCTATGGGCATATTATTTGCCCTATGGGCATATTGTCGTTGTTTTGCATGTTTTCATATGCCCTACGGGCATGTTTACGCCTTATTGGCATATGGTTTTGCCCTAAGGGCATATTGACATATAATTTGACAGCATTTTGCCCTATGGGCATATCGTTTTGCCTTATGGGCATAGGGTTTTGCCTAATTGGCATAGGGTTTTGCCCTATGGGCATATTGACATATTATTTTGACAGCATTTTGCCCTATGGGCATATCGTTTTGCCTTATGGGCATATTGTTTTGCCTTATGGGCATAGTGTTTTGCCCTATGGGCATATAGACAGTTTATTTTGGCAGCATTTTGCCCTATGGGCATATACATGCCTTATGGGCATATTTTTTGCCCTAGGGGCATAGTTATGCATTATGGGCATAGGGTTATGCCTTATGGGCATATTGACATAAAATACTGCAGCATTTTGCCCTTTGGGCATATCTTTGCCCTAGGGGCATATCTTTGCCTTATAGGCATATCTTTGCCCTATGGGCATATCTTTGCCCTATGGGCATATCTTTGCCCTATGGGCATATAAATTTGCACTAGGGGCATATCTTTGCCCTATGGGCATATCTTTGCCCTATGGGCATAACTTTGCCCTAGGGGCATAGAAGCTGCCCGCAGGGCCTAGCTGGGTACCAGCTAGTCAACCTTATATAACTTACAAGAGGGTTGATTTTCAACTGTTTTTGTACGTATCCGGGTATCTGGGGATGTCTTCCATTAATCCTTTATAGAAACGGTGAAAAATGCATGAAAATTGATGGGGATTTTTGCAAAACCTTTATTATTCTCTTCCCAACATATTTTTCGTTTTTGAGCGAGATCTGTGACCTTTTTCTAATTTAATTTTGAAGAAATCTGATTTCGTCTTGGCTGAAAAAAAAACAAATGCAACCGACGGCCGGCCAAAATGCATCCACTATAAAAATAGAAAATATCACTATAGCACTGGAATTCAACAAGTACACAGTAGTTTACGATTTCATGCAATAAAGGCACATTGCGTCACTCAAACTCTTGCCACGCACGCGCATTATGCCCTATGGGCATATTGTTTGCCCTATGGGCATAAAAATGTTGTTTTTCATGTGTTTATATGCCCTATGGGCATATTTATGCCTTATTGGCATAGAGTTTTGCCCTATGGGCATATTGACATGTAATTTTGCCAGCATTTTGCCCTATGGGCATATCGTTTTGCCTTATGGGCATATGGTTTTGCCTTATTGGCATAGGGTTTTGCCCTATGGGCATATTGACATATTATTTTGACAGAATTTTGCCCTATGGGCATATTTTTGCCTTATTGGCATAGGGTTTTGCCCTATGGGCATAGGGTTTTGCCCTATGGGCATAGGGTTTTGCCCTATGGGCATATTGACATATGATATTGCAAGAATTTTGCCCTATGGGCATTGCTTTGCCCTAAGGGCATATACATGCCTTATGGGCATATTTTTTGCCCTAGGGGCATAGTTATGCCTTATAGGCATAGGGTTATGCCTTATGGGCATATTGACATAAAATACTGCAGCTTTTTGCCCTACGGGCATAGCTTTGCCTTATGGGCATATCCATGCCCTATGGGCATATTTTTTGCCCTATGGGCATATATTTGCCCTATGGGCATATATTTAGGCCTTATGGTCATAGGGCATATGGCATATAGGGCATTATGGGCATTTTTTTTAAAGTAAAAGGCGTAACCACATAGTGCCGGAGGCACGGGTCTCCGCTGCTAGTCAACCTTATATAACTTACAAGAGGGTTGATTTTCAGTTGTTTTTGTACCTATCCGGGTATCTGGGGTTCTGGGGTTGTCTTCCATTATTCCTTTATAGAAACGGTGAAAAATGGACGAAAATTGGTGGGGTTTTTTTCAAAACCTTTGTTATTCTCTTCCCAAATTATTTTTCGTTTTTGAGCGAGATCCGTGACCTTTTTCCTATTTAATTTTAAAGAAATCTAATTTCGTCTAGGCTGAAAAAAAAACAAATGCAACCGACGGCCGGCCAAAATGCATCCACTATAAAAATGGAAAATATCACTATAGCACTGGAATATTCAACAAGTACACAGTAGTTTATGATTTCATGCAATAAAGACACATTGCGTCACTAAAACTCTGGCCAAGCACGCGCATTTTGCCCTATGGGCATATTGTTTGCCCTATGGGCATATTGATGTTGTTTTGCATTTTTTTATATGCCCTATGGGCATATTTTTGCCTTATTGGCATAGGGTTTTGCCCTATGGGCATATTGACATGTAATTTTGCCAGTATTTTGCCCTATGGGCATATCGTTTTGCCTTATTGGCATAGGGTTTTGCCCTATGGGCATATTGACATGTAATTTTGCCAGCATTTTGCCCTATGGGCATATCGTTTTGCCTTATTGGCATAGGGTTTTGCCCTATGGGCATATTGATATATAATTTGGCCAGCCTTTTGCCCTATGGGCATATCGTTTTGCCTTATGGGCATAAGGTTTTGCCTTATTGGCATAGGGTTTTGCCCTATGGGCATATTGACATACAATACTGCAGCATTTTGCCCTACGGGCATAGCTTTGCCCTATGGGCATATACATGCCCTATGGGCATATACATGCCCAATGGGCATATTTTTGCCCTCGGGGCATATCTTTGCCCTATGGGCATATTTTTGCCCTATGGGCATATCTTTGCCCTATGGGCATATCTTTGCCCTATGGGCATAACTTTGCCCTATGGGCATATACATGCCCTAGGGGCATAGAAGCTGCCCGCAGGGCCTAGCTGGGTACCAGCTAGTTATTTAGATAGATTCCCAAGTATTTTGTATTTTCCGCCTCTTTGATTGTATTTTTGTTTACTAATATTAAAGGACTACATATTAACTTTCTCTTTTTGTGGTGGAATTGCATGTAAATGGTTTTGTCCCTGTTTATGACTAGATTGTTTCTTTGGCTATAATCGTTCATTTCAGAGACCGCCACATTACACTTTGAGACAAATTGCTCATTTGTTCCCTCATAATTAATATCTGCTCCAGTCACATGTTGTGTTGTGTCGTCCGCGAACACCGTGAGATTACCAGTCGGGACATTTTGCTTCAGGTCGTTAATATAAAGCAGGTACAATAGTGGGGCAATCGTACCGCCCTGTGGGACACCTACTTTAATCGTTTCTTCACGGGAGTAGTACAACTTATTATTTTGGTCCTTAATGCACACTACCTGTTTCCTGTCTTTTAGATACGAGCTAATCCACATGTATGCTTGTCCTCGTATGCCAAAGTTTTTCAGTTTTTCTTCGAGTTTATTGTGGTTCACGCTGTCGAAGGCTTTTGAGTAGTCGTAGAAGATTCCCACCGAGTTTGTTTTTTCTTCAATTGACGTCGTTACCTCATGGATGAGTTTTATGAGAGCTGTTTGCGTGGATTTCCCTTCCGTGAACCCGTGCTGGCATCCGTCAATCACATTGTTGCGCTTCAGAAATGATGCCATTCTATTTCCCATTGCCTTTTCCAGGATTTTGGAAAACCCACTTAGCAGGCTTATTGGTCTGTAGTTTTTTGGGTCCGTTTTAGTACCTTTCTTATGTATTGGCTTTACGATAGATTTTGTAAGAGCTGTTGGAAAGGTTCCTTGCTCAAAGGATGCATTTATTATGCTAATTAGCGGTTCCGCTATGTACATTTTCACATTTCTTATTACAGCACATGGTATCTCATCATAGCCGGCCGACATTTTCTTGCAGACTTGGTCCACTATTTCTGTGAATTCTTTTGCTGTCACTGGTGCGAGGAAAATGGTCTTCTCCGTGCGCTTTGTCGACGTAGTCTGTTCTTCATTGTCGTTTCTGTTTTTTTCCTTCACCGCGATGTTTACAAAGTATTCATTTAGTAGGTTTGCGTTTTCTTCCGCTGATTCTATAATAATTCCTTTAGACTGTAGTTTGATCTCGCTGTGGGTTTCTTCTTTCTTTTTATTGCCGTGTGCTTTTATCAGCGCCCAGGATGCCCTTCCTTTATTGTTCGCCTTTCGAATCTTTTTATCGTTGTCTTCCTTTTTTGCATCCCTTAACGCATTTCTGTACTTCCTCCTTGCTTCACACAGATATGTTCGATTGCTTGGATCTGTGTCACGGATTTTTGCCGCAGCGAGTTGAGAAATCTTGGTGTCCATTTCTTTCATTTCTTCGGTATACCATGTCTTTCTTCCTTGATTTCTTCTTTCCTTGTTCTCCTTCCTTCTCCTATATGGGAAAGCTTTGTTATATTCTCTGTTAAATATTTCGAAGAATGCACTGTATTTTTCATCAACTAGCTCCTTCAACTAGCTCCTTGAGCTAGTGAATTAGGCAATTACAGACCAACCGCCCTCACAAGCTTCCTTGCAAAGATATTCGAAAAATCATTCTTAAATAGACTGAGTAGCTTTTTAACGAAAAACGAAATAATATGCAGTAGCCAACACGGGTTCCGTATGGGGTTCTCAACGACTACGGCAATATGTGATATGGTTAATAGAATAACAACTGCATTGGAAAATAAAAAACACGTTAGCTCAATTATGTGCGACCTCACAAAAGCTTTCGATACCATTAACCACGCGGTACTCATAGCGAAATTAAAAGTATACGGGATCAGAGACAAAACAGGGGAATGGCTAAAATGATATCTAACAGACAGAGAACAGAAAGTAGTCCTCGTCACTGACAAGGGAAAGGTATCATCGAACTGGGAAAAATGCCCAACCGGAATTCCGCAAGGGTCATTACTGGCGCCATCACTATGTAGCTTGTACATAAACGACCTACCTAATTACATCAACAGCCACTCGACACGAGTTCTATTTTAAATGCAGACGATACCAGCCTTACGGTCACGGGGAAAACCGAACACGAACTCAACACTAATATGATGCGGACCTTTGACGACATTGAAAATTGGTTTCAACCCAACATGTTAAAATTAAACAAAGCAAAAACGTATATCACACTTTACAAACAAAGGAAAGACATCACACAAAATAAATTCTGGGAATCAAACAGTGGCGGAATGTACCTTCCTGGGGGTGCAGATTGATTATCGGTTAAAATGGAAAGAACACGCTAGAAAACTCAATAAAAGACTTAGCTCGTCCTGTTTTGCCCTAAAAATGCTGTCTAACCAAGTAAACGTACCAACGCTAAAACTGGCCTTCCATGAAAATGTCCAAGCAATAGTAAGCTACGGAATTATAGTATGGGTGGCGGGCCAGTGGCAAACAAAGTATTTGTTAAACAAAAAAAAGCAATTAGAATAATAAAGGGGGTGGGTAAAAGACGATCGTGCAGAAAATTGTTTAAAGAACTCAATATACTGACAGTGCCAAGCTTAAACATTTTAGCTGTTTTATTATTTGTAAAAGATAACCCGGAGCGCTTTTCGCAAAACGAAGACATACTGCACAGAAACACAAGAAGCAAACACGACCTTCGCCAAAAAATCAGCAAGAAAGAAGTCGCACGGCGCGAAGTGTCGCACATGGGGCCGATTCTCTTTAATAACCTCCCGACAAGCCTAAAGGACGCAACATTAGGCAGAAAAGAATTTAAAAAAACTAAGGACTTCCTTATTTTGCATGGTTTTTATAGTATAGAGGAATTTTTACTTGCAGACAAATGCAATTGCAAATACTGCAGGCACTGATAAAAGGTGAATTTTATTATTATAAGCACCATTATGGTTTTTATCTAAATGTGACAAATTTCAATGCTCGCAAGGAACAATTTTTATTGTAAGATAATTATTTACTTGTGCAAAGAGCGTGTACAATGAAGAACTAATAAATTGAATTGAATTGAATCCCTATCCTGCGACGCGGGGCAGCTTCAAGTGCAATGCGATACGTCACATCGCTGATACGCGTTTTAGTTTTGTAGGGACCGCGCCTCGGGTGTTGAAGCTTCTTCGCTAGCCCAGTTTCAATTGCTGGCTCGTATAGCCACACGATACGGTCCCCTACTTGATACGGTGCCCCATTACAGCGCCGGTCGTAAACGTCCTTCTGAAGATGGCAATGGCTTTGCCATTGTTCCGTGACAGAATTTTTCCGATTTGAATAGAGTGACCTATATGCACCATAAATTGGCAAATAAATTATGTGATTTTACCCTCTTTAAAAGAATTTTGACAAATAAAATTGGAGGAAGTAGTGGAGATACCAAAAATGCACAAGTTGCATTTCGAATCAAATCAGTGCTTTAGTTGCATCTTGAACCGAAGTGATTTTTTTAAATGAAACATTTCAAGTTATTTGGAAATACGGTAAACAAAAATTGTAACTTGTGATGATTACTTCCTTAACCAATGGAAATCTTTACGTTCGTCTGTCAAACAGTCACATGCATTATCCATTTCTTCGGCACCGTCATCTTTGTTTCCAGCTCCGTTTTCCTGATCTTCAAAAACTTTCTTATACCAGAGAACTTTTGGATCGGTACTCCAGTCATCTCCATAACATGACTTCAACAGAGCACGAGCATCGCGCTACTTGGCAAGACCCACCTGTGTGAATGTGCACTTGTGGCTTCGAGGACGGGGGCTAAAAACTAACAACTGAAGAGCTCAAAATTGAAGAACGGAAACGTTGAATAACAGAAAAATTGAAAAATAGAATAATGGAAGAAAAGAAAAATTGAAAAACGGAATTTTGTAAAATAAGACCCATGCTTTGATCATAGTGGTAAAAAAAATGAACTTGTGAGAAATTTGAAACCAAGTTTTGAAACGAGCAACAAGCTCCTCTTTCCTCTTCATTTCTTGGCTGGCGCACCAAGACCCTCCAACATTTTGCAGCTGCAGCACTCGCTAAATCTCAACCTGGCAGAATGAAATGGTACACCGGGGCAGCAATGTCATGACACTATGTCATCTGATAAATTAATTAATTTTCCAACTATGCCTCTACACACAAGCTGGTTATTTTTCCCTGTAGGGCTGCTTGTTTGGTAGCTTTTATTAACTCGTTGGTTGATTGTTTTGGTGCGGCGGTCGGGGGCAGTTCCATTCTCTGACTGAAAAACGAGGCGAATCCCTCCATTGAATTGAATCCTACCCGACACCTTCCAAGGTGCTGTGTTTTTGCCGCTTTGCCATCGCCGGGTTGTTTGGCCGCCTCGAGCGACCAGGCGATAGCCTCGCTGGTTCTGTCGCCTCCTTCTCCATTAGCTCCACCTCAACCTACCCTGCCACACCAGGCGAAGGATGCACAGCTGGCTGGTCTCTTGCCGGCCTTGTCCGATGTACTAAATTAAACCTAGGAATATCAATTATCCCTTTCACTGCTGCACCTCTAAAAAATATATTAAAAAACAATATTTCGGATATTTCTTTGATGGTCAGTTTCTATAACCTTTAATTAGCTTCAATAAATTTTTTGAGGTTTTTGGTACTATTTCTTCAACCCTTTTATTCAACGGGACTCGAAGGTCCCGTCAGGGTTCACTCGATATTTATATTCAATGTTTTTTTTTTATATTTTGCTTAGTATTTAAAAATACATTTGAATACAACTTTGACATATTCAAGCAACAAAAGTGAGGATGAATGTCAACAATTATACAAAATTGCTATGTTTTGGTATACAAGGCTATGCGAACACTCATATAGTCGTGTTGTGGATGAGCGTAATATTTACGCTCATCCACAACGCGATTATATTGCCTGTGCGCATAGCCTAGAGGCTTTTATGATCAATTTTTATTGTGCGGTGTTAATTAGGCAGCTTTTTCAATGACATTCGTTACCTGGAAATTTCATGAAGAAATTATTTGAATATTTCAAAACGTAAAAATCGATTTTAAGAAAAACTTATCAATTGATTTGCTTAAAATAAACACAGTTTCTTCTTTTTACGATCTTAAATGCACACAGTAAATTTTGTTAAAATCGGTTGAAGATAAAGTTGCTTTAGTTGCAAAAAACTGCAGAAACGCTTAAAAAGTGACGTAAAAGTGACACTATCAAGAAAACTGCTAAACGTACAACAATGAAATTTGTACACAAACACTGAATCGTGAGGGTCAACCTATCTAGAAAGTTTCGTCAAATTATATTCAGATTATTGGCCTCTAGAGTGCAAAACGTGTTTTGTAAAAACTGAAAAATTCGTAAAAACTTAATAACATAAAATTTACTAGTCCGAATTGCTTCAAAATCGTGGCAGATCTAAGTTTAAAGAAAACAAAGGTCCACCGAAATTTTCATCAAAATCCGTTTTGGCGTTTGGCCGAAATCGTGCGAACAAACACATAAAAAAAATACTTTTCGGATTTTTTCAGCAGTAAAGTGAAATTGAAGATTTCGCTTCACTCGCTACGCTCGTGACGCTCATCAATTAGTTTAAAATTCTGATCACTTACATGACAAATTACTGATTCCTGAGTAAAGCTGATCACAATATCACAAATTTTACAAGCATTTAGCAAAGCATTAAAAAATCATTATTACATATTAGCGTCAGTATTCCGCGTAACAATTTCGTAATTGTATGCAAAATAACCATATTTTTTTCATCCGCGCCTAGAAAAACTTAGCATGCAGTACATTGTGAATGGGGTTGTGATTCGATTGATTTACTGCTACACACTTCACTACAGCCCCTTTTTGGAACGAACTTAGGCCAATGGCAGCCTCGATTACCGATGCGGACATCCCTAGATACAGATAAGTTACTCTTCCGTCGTTTCTTTGAAGCGTCGGTCAAATTGACATCGGATTGTCTTCGTCGCCAAGCTGGCAAAAGCTTATTGATTATCAGAACTTTTGCAACGCTAGGTTGGAATTCGAGCACGGGCATTTTATCAAACAGCTCCGAATACATCACATATGCGTTGACAAATGCGATGTCCAACAGGCCCCAGAAGACCCGCTGCCACCATTTATTTGACTTCCGGTCGACACAGTAAAGTGTCCTCAGCAGATCGTGGTCCACGCCGCCCATCTTGGCTTCTAGTCCTTTACGATTTTCGGGCATGCAATATCTGATTTCGTCCAATCGTTCTGTGTCCTGGCTACAAGCTGGAGGAAAACGAACAACTTTACTATCCATCCATTAGTAAATGGAAATGTTCTGCGCGGAAACCCGGTGGTCGAAATCACCTCTCTTGAGATGTTCATCGGTCTCGAGATTATCGAGTTTGAACCAGTCCTCACCGGCGCATTCTTTCTTTGACAAAGTGGGGGAATATTTGTCAGTTTCAATTCAATTGCAAACTAACATTTAGTCTGTCTACATTTCAGCACTGCTCGCTTTCCTTTTTTTTGTAACACCTGTAATTTTTAATGTCTTGACGCAAGGCCTGATACAAAACTATATTACAAAAATTAAAATGAGGTTTGATAATGGTATTATATGTACACAGTCTGCTTTGAAAAGACATGCATTGTCCTATTATACAAAGGTATCCAATTTTCTTACTAATTTTACTTTTTAATACTGATGACATAGTAATAAATCAAGCTCGAAAACAAGCATATATTCTGTATTTCCAAATCACCTACTTCCTTGCCAGTTTTAAGTAGTTGAGCAAAACAAAGTATTTTTTCTTTCTCTCGGCTGCCTTCTGATCGCCTCGTCTTGTCTGTAGTTTGTCCAGCGATTGCTTTAATTTAGTCTGAGCCATCTCGAGCCAATTTTTTTGCCGGTCATGTCATTTTTATTTATTGCATCTTTAATTGTCTGATTGGCTTCGTCAACCATCGATCTCGACCCTTCACTTCTTCGTGTCCATTCTTTTCCTGGATAGCGAAACTTTTCTCTTTGGCTAACAGTCTTTCTACATTAGCTTGTTTTTCTTTCTTATTCAGCTCTATTCGAGCTCTAGCCGGGTTCTCTTTCACACTTCGATCTTTTTCCCCTTGCTTCTGCTGTTTTTCTTCCTCTTTTAGCCTCTTTTCCTGTTCTAGTCTTTGGATGTACTTTCCGTGTGCGGATCTGGCCGAATCTAGGAACGTCTTGGTAATTGGCACGTTGTGAACGTGCAGGAAGGATTTCAAGCTGTCTTTGGTTGCACGTGTGGCATTTATAGACTTTTTAGAGAGGTTCACACAGTCACTAGTCAGAAAACTGGACACTTGCGAGAACCCTCGTTCAGGAACAGTATTGGCATGAGCAAGGACAAGAGCATCACTGATGAGGGATTTCAGATACGGATACTTTACGTCATCAAGGACATCTTTCAGGTTAAATATCTCTCCAGTAATATCATTTTTGGTCTCATAATTAGAGGATCGTCTTCACTGCTGGTAGTATGCCAGCTTTCTGGAATATCTCCCAACTGTAGTAAACTCCACTCATCTCAAACCTTTTCATGATTCAAACGAAGGCAAATGGGCAAATGGGCCTTTACACCCGCGTATCGTACTGCGATCTCCCACGCCGGGTAGACAGCTGAGGCGAGGACTCTCTTGCTCTTCTGGCCTGGGCCCTTCTTGTTGGGCATCAGGACAAGAGTTTCCTCTTGGCCTGAGAGGCCTTCACGGCTGCCCGTTCCACGTGAGCTGAAATCGATAGGATCCTGTTCAAGATGACGCCCAGGTACCTGATCTCTGTCTTGGTGGTGATGGTCGTATCACCATTTCAGAACGTGGCAGCCAGGACTTTCCGTCTGCCTCGCGCGATGATAGCTTCGGTCTTATGGGCAGCGATGGTGATTCCCATAAGTGTCGCCTTCACGAGGATGTTACCGAGAGCTTGGCTACCGTGCTATTCCAGATCCGCCTTGTCCCTTCCTACGACGACTGCTCTTAGGTCATCCGCGTATCCCAGGAGGCTGGTGTGTGGGATATCCCACACTAAAAAAAATGTATCTCAAACACATGCACAGAAATACGTTACGAAGTACATTTTAAATATATTTTATGACTTTCGAAAATATATCTAAGATAGTCACCGATTGGCCGATTTGTGAAATACTGAAAATATATTTTTCAATGTATTTTGGATATATTTGCAGGGGTATATAGGATATATTTGGTATGTATCAATTATACATTGCATTTATATTTGGCATATATTTAAGACAGACTTAAAAATATACTGCAAATGTTTCCACAACATATATAAAATAAATGTACAATGTATTGCTGATATAATTAAAGATATAAATCAAAATACATTAAAAATGTTTCATTTGGGTTTAATTATTTTCAAAATATTTCAAAGACATATTTGAAATATAAAATAAATTTACATTAGTATTAATTAACGTTTAAATGCAGATTTCTGCACAATTTAAGATAATGATATATAAAATACAATATGACTTTATGAAATGTTTGGCCTGCTAAGCTGAATTAATAATTAAGTATACCATATAGGTACGTAAGTAAAATAGGAACTTAAATGCTGTACCTATCTATACATACAGTAGGATGTGAAAAATTATTTTCTTGACTATTTAGTGCGTAATAGGAATAGATTCACATAAAAATGGTCACATAGTATTCTCTAAAAAGATGATAATTTTTCCTAGAAATGTCAACGGACGCTTTAGGGTGGAATAATCACCGGCGGTTGATGCAAGTCGTGGAAGGTGAGATTGCAATCGCTGGATTGTCGTCGGCGTTCCCGCTCGGTGTGTTGAACGTTGATCGATGACGATGAGTGACTAAGTCTTCTTCTGATGGCTCCGGATCCAGGTGATTTTATTACTGAGAGTCTGGCCACACGCACCCTTCGTCATTGAGAGATCCTTCTTCATTGCAGCCGCTGTGAACAGACATAATGTTAAAATGAGCGAGCGAACAAAGAGTCCGGATAGCTGGCCGGATTTGGCGTCTTATTATATCTAGAATATTTATTTATTTGTACATGTTATGTCAATTACATCACAAGGAAAAGAACGAGGCATAGGCCATCTTGACAGCGAGCATTTCTGCTATGCGCTATTTTATATTAAAATTTATTTTTATGGGTATTATATGTAGATTTGATTATTAAATTATATTTTACGTCTTACAATAATATAGTAAACTATACATGAAAACTTAAGTGGAAAGTACCTACATTAAAAAAAAATAAAAACATATGAATGACATTAAAGACAAGATAGTGTATATTCTATTGGTTCTAATTATTCTAATTTCAGAAAGGAAATCACCAATATTTGAAATGGTTTCTTGGCTTTGTTGGAAAATATTAACTCCATAGTGGTCCAGCACAATTGGTAGCAGTTTCCTTTACCTAGCAGATTCCATTAAAAATACTGGAGGTATAACCTCCATGTTCTGACATTGACATGTTCTGTACATTTCTGACAATTTTTGTTTTTGGATTTGAGCTTCTTTTGATGCTTATAACGCTCAATGTCGCTTTAAATATTTACCTTCAATTGCGCCAACAATGTGGGGGTCCAAAGCGGAGTGATGGACCCCGGTGCCAGCTTGTTCTTTAAAGCACCACCCTTCAGGTTGCTGTTGCATCGCGTCTCTGTCGAGAACAGCTTCAGCAGCAATCTGCGGGCAAGTGCCGTCCCTGTCGCCTGCCGATTTGCTCGAGCCCACGTTATTGTGTCCACGTAGACACCAGTTCCAGGATGAATTTCAACCTGTAGGCACAAATGTTTCATCTTGAAGCATTTTTCCTGCAAAAATTATTTCTAATTGCAAATTTTGAAAAAAGCGTCGAGTTGTTTTCTTTTCTGGTGTTTAAAGACGCACTAATTTGAAGACAGGCCCTGTGGCACTGGTATAAAGGCGTCGGTGAATGATGGGGTGATGATGGGGGTGATGATCAGTGCTACTCTGCACTTACACAAAAGGTTGAAAGTAGTAGTTACCTGCGATTCGCTGGTATCGGCTCTTTCTGTGTCGGCCGCCTTGTTGCGGGATCTCCGATTGTGTTTATCCAGCACTCGTTTCATTTCGGGCAGATTGGCTGAAAAAAACAGTGACCAGACGTCACATGAAAATTTGGAAAATAAAACCTCTCAGGTGAATGAAGTTGGAAGTTGGTTTGAAGTTTTCTGTGGTCCTTCTGGTCTCATCTTTTTGCCTGCACAGTCTTCTTAGCGTCGCGAAGTCCGGGATCTCTTGGAATGTCAGTCTGTCCACATAGTGCGGTGCAAGGTTCCTCTTCGCTATCGACACTTGTTCGGCTCCTGGCAGTGGTGTTTGAAGTCGGTGGAACAGGTTGTACAGTGCTGCAAAGTAGATTGGCAACTTCTCTGATGATCCTTGTGTTCTGAGGAGAATTTCTGCTCTGAGCTGCGCATCATAGTCTCGCGGTTGAAATTCTTGCTTCAGCTCCGCTACGAGCTCATCCCAGGAAGTAAGTCGTCTTCTAGCTGATCGGTACCATGTTAACGCTTGTCCAGTGAAAAGATATACTGCTTCTGACCAAAGGTGTTCTTTCGTGACGCCTCTAGCTTCCGTGAGCTCTTCTATTCTTTCCAGGAATGCGCCTAGACTGCAGTCCTTTGCTTCTCCCGCAAACTGAATTCCCCAGCGTTGTACGGGTATATGCTTTCTGGGCACTACTTGCTGGTTTACATTTTCTTTCCGGTGAGGCATTGGTGGGTCTAACATTACGGCTTCTTGCATGTTCCTGAATTTCGTCCGAACTTGGTGAAATCTGTTGGTTACGCCTCCCTTTCTTGCTTGAACTTCTACAGCATCGTTGGTTACTAGTGCTAATCTTAGTTCTACGGTGTTGATTTTGATCTGTATTCTTCGTTCTAGAGGTTCTTCGCCTTCAAAGTCATTCAAGAATTGTTCGGTTTCGTTACACTTGGCGATGATTGCAGCTAATTCGTCCAACGACTGGGTTAGCAACTCTGCTCCGTCCATCATGGCTCTACAGTAGTCAGTAGTAGTAGGTAAGGTTGTGCTGGTTACCTCTATTGTGCTGTGTGAAAACTGAATGAGAAGTTCACCGCGTTCAAGTTGCGTGAAGTCCTTGCAGCTCCTCGTCCTTCGTCTCGCGATGCAGGTGTGTCGGTCGATCAGCACGTTGGGCGCCAATTTTGCCAGGTTGCTCCGCCTGCTCCTCGTAGACGTTGGGTGCAGGTGCACTGGCGGTCGTGGTTCTTTGAACGACGCGTACACGTGATCAGTTGAATGACATGTTTGACAGCAGTTTATTGTCTATCTAGGCATTGGCTTCTCAATCCCGATTACAATACAATAATTTCTGACCATGCTTGATTTTGCACATTTTCTTTGAGTGCGTTCTTAACATTGAAAAGAATATAAGATACACAAATGATACTATGTCCGTCCATGCCGCGTGTGGCTACAGGACACATTGGTTACTAGCGCGCATAAGGCTTTCGCGTAAAAAAGTTACATGCACTCAGCAGTGTTCATTTACATACAAAGAAAGAGACACATGTTTTTAGGCCGCGTGTGGCTTTTAAACATCTAATGGTAATGGGGCTTTCGCGTGAAAGGTTGATGGTTACGATAAGCGTGACGTCCAAAATAACTCAGTCAAATACACAGTTAAACAATAGTCAAGAGATGCGATTACAAACTGTGGGAGCGACCCCAGTCGTTTACAGAGAGCATGACAAAAGAATGCATAGTGAAAGTTATGACGGAGTGCTTCCTACAATAGACTTACTCACGACGGACAGCTCCCTAGCACACAGGAATCGTAACGCTACTTTATTGAATTGCCTCCAGCCTAACCTATAGGCCGGTTCAAACAAGAAAAAGACTAGTTTAATATCCACGCAAACTGAAGGAAGTATTCCAATAGTATAAAGCAAATCCTCATAAAGAGATGGATAAGACCAGGAGGGCGATTGTGTAGAAAGTTATCGTTCGGTATGAAACAATAACAAACGGTATCTATTAGATACCGTCCGGAAAGAAATCCATGCGATTGCGTAAATAATTACCGTTCGTTAACTCTGGTTTATGTCGATAACTTTACCGAAAACGAAATAGGTCTCGTTATCGAGTTGCTACTTTCGGTAGCCCGGGTGGCTTGAGTTAAAATGGCGGCCGAGCTGGTTCAACTTTTAATCGTGGAGGAGATAATTGAGGATGAACATTTAGAAAACATAGCAATTGAAGATCGGATTATGCGAGTAAGCAGAAGATACCTTAGGGATAGATTTGACCCATTTTCTTAAGCGACAGACATTTAACACTTCTACCGACTGCCAAAGCAGGCTGTGCACGACTTGGTCGCCAGACTGATTCCTTTCTTGCGGCCATGCAGGAGAAGAACGTCCATCCCACCGTGGATGCGAGTAAGATATATTTTCATTTCTTTATGTACTTTGAATTTCCGCGCAATTTTAACTTGAAGGTCATCGTCGATCAGCTGTCGGCTAGCACATGCCCCCACCAAAGTGGGCTGCTGTCAGTCAGCTGACGGGCTCGACCACGACTTCTTGTTAACCTATCTGCCAGTATTTAAAATAAGTAATCTTAAATCGATTCGTAAAGAACTAATTGCCGAACTATTATGTTACAGATTATCACGACAATTGGAGTACTTGCAGCGGGCAGCTACCAAAGACGAGTCGGACAGGATTTTTTAAGTGCAACTTGCCAATCCACCGTGTCCGTCTGTGTCAGGGAGGTGGTTCTGGCAATCAACAACCGTGATGTTCTCCAAAACTGGATTAAGTTTCCTGCCTCAGTTCAAGAGTTTCAGGGAATGAAAAATAGGTGTGTGTTAAATTAGTTTATCCTCTCAATGAGTCGGTTGCTTTGACTAAAATTTAAACATAAACTAGTATTATTGACACTTAACCAATACATTTTCTTAAACAGATTCATGGTTGCAAATGCATTCCCGGGGGTGATCGGAGCTATTGATGGCACCCATATTGTCATAACGAACCCGAAAAAGGAACGGGAACACTTGTTTGTGAACCGCAAAGGCTACCACAGCAAGAATGTACAAATAGTGAGTACCTGTGAGTTTTATCTATCTGACAAACACCTTGTTGACAAACTTCTTGATCATGTTTCTTTAGTTACAAAGTAAGTACTACTCATTCAGAGACAATGTGTTTTTGTTTAGATATGTGATCCGGGCTTAAGGATTTTGTCCATAAACGCAAGGCATGGAGGGCGCTCGCATGATTCGCATATTTGGCGAACTTCTGGCATTCGCCAAGAACTTGCCGAACATTATTCCCAAGGGAGAAGAGGATTTTGGCTAATTGGTGAGATAATATTTTATATGTCATGCTGATTGCTACATTGCATCTTAAGCTTGAAAGAAGTACAATCATCAACATGTAATTTCAGGAGATTCTGGTTATCCAACCGAACCTTGGCTAATGCGGCCCTTCGATGGTCATCCTGCGGCCGCCACTCCCGAGGGCCGCTTCAACAGATCCTTCTGTTCAGCCAGAAGCACCATTGAGAGGTGTATAGGAGTATTGAAGGCAAAATTTCGATGTTGCCTAAAAGATCGCACACTACACTACACCCCTGAAGCTGCAGGTAGAAAGCATCATTATCTTACCTATTTTAGTATGAACTTCATTAGGTCCTTCTAGCCATTTTGAAATGTTTTCCTTTAGTTAATATTTTTAATATTTATCATTCTTTGACTAGGCCGCATTATCAACGCATGCGCTGTGCTGCACAACATTGGTGTCCACCATCGAGTGCCACACCCTCAGGTTGAGTTTGATGCACTCGACTTGCCGGTGAACGCGGTTGCAGGGGAGGACAATCCGAGGGTACGACAGCCAGCCCAGCACCTGGACGTGTTTGCAGTTGGTCAAGCTGTCCGTGCTCAAGTTATGCACGACCATTTTATGCAGTAGGATCAGCAAATTCAGAAGGTAAAATTAATTTTCAATATTTACTAAGTACCTACTAATAATTTTAAAAGATCATTCACAACTGGTGGTACTTTCATTAACTTCTAAAATAACATCATAATTAGGTACTAGTTCATTATTAATATTTGTAGTATTTCAGTCTTTTTTTAAAGTGTTTTATTTTTTAAAAGATTCAATTAGTGTAGTGGTTAGCAAATTAACGTTGTCCAAAAGAGTGGATAGTTTCTTATGGACTCCTTGCTCACTTTCCCACCTAGCCTTTTCAATCAATAACCTTTCTTCTTCAATCTTAAACATTTTTTCTTCACTTTCAGAGCGCTTCTTTTCTCCTTCAATGTAGCTCCCTCTGATGTCCACTGAAAAATGTGGAAATGATTTCTTAAATGAGGAACTTACTTAATTACTGAACTTAATTAGTCGGTCAAACAAATAATATTGCTTACATTTTGTTTCAGAAGTAGATGATGCCTTCCGCTTCGGTGGCCGAGGGGTTGTTGTATGAACACTTGGTGTTGGTGTGCCCACCTAAATAAAAAATTGAAAAACTATATTATGTATTAGTATAAAAAAGGACCAAGTGCTTATGTTACTGTTGTGGACAATTCATTGCAATGGTATTTAATTGTGTATATAAATAGCAAATCAACAACACAAAAATTACTTACAATGCTGCCATCCGAATCATTCAATGGTATAATGAAAATGTCATTAGATAAATTTTCCTCCTGTCCATTCCTAGAACACCCAGGTTCGGCTAACTGGTCATCTCCAAAAACGGCTTCCAATGTTGTTATTGCTAGAATCTGTTCTTCCAGCTGCGAGAGTGGTTTGCATGGTGAGCCTCCGCCACTTTTCTTCCCGTGCTTGCCAATTTTGGTAGACTTTGTCTTCACCACGCATCGCCAATCAGCCCAACTCTGTAATATTAAATTCAGAATTATTTTATCAATGTGTTGAATCTGCCAATAAATAATAGCTTAAATGTAAGTAAAATTATAAAATTTTGGAGTTATTAAATATACCTTTTGCCACTTTAACGCGCACTTAGCTGGGCCAAGTCCACTACACTGAAAAAAGTGTTTTGTTGACATAACAAAATAATTGTTGCGCCAACAAAATATTTTTGTTACCCAGTGACTACGAAATCTTTTGTCCTGGCAACAAAAAGATTTTGTCAACGCTATTTTGTCGCTGGAACAAAATCCTTTGTCGCGTCAACAAAACAATTTTGTTTTAATTTTGTCCCCCTTCGAGGCTAGCACCTTATCGTGGTGAAGGGGTTTGTGCGGCCCGATGATCCGACAGGCCATGCCGGCGGGAGGTGTTACTCCCGGCAAGGTCTCCTATGCCGGATAGGCTGTCGGTGAGGGTCCAGACCAAGACTAGTCCACCCCGTCGTTGTCGCGGGACCCAGACTTTGGTCGAGGGAGGATCTGGCGCTCTTTCTCTCCCCACCTTTCATTTCACCATCTTTTCTTCATCTCCCTTCTTACTTCATTTCTTTTGCCACCTCCCGAACCCACCGTCTGTCTTCTGCGACAGCGGCGGGGTTCCCCCCCATTGACGACTCTGCTACAAACATGGAAATGATTTGGTTTACTGACAGTCGTTGTAAGTTCCAGCGATGTCTGGTGACTGGTGACCTGCACAGGGAGTTCTCGAGCCTTACCTTATTGCTATCTCTTCTCTATCCTACACTCTCCTGTCTTCTCTTCCGGCCGACCCCTTGTGCAGGTCTAAACGCTTACCTGCGTGTTTGCCGTGCGCAGTGACCTGTACGGGCGGAAAAGATTTTCTTGGGGGTTGAGGGGCAATTGTCTAGTTATTAAAGACAATTGTCCCAACACACCCCTTTAGTTTCCGCTTCGTCCAAAACAGGAGGCTGGGGGCAAATCCACCCCCAGTCAATCGGCTCGCCTGGAGTTGTAAAGCTTCACGCGTGGATGAGGAGGGGGGCACCGGTGGCGTGATGGGTGTTGCTGGGCCCCACCAGTTGCGGTCACTCGCGACTGCCGGTGCCTCCTGACTATATCCCCCGGACAACCCCGGCGTCCCAGTGGGACGTCCCCCTGGTTGGGCTCCGTGGTGGGCAGGGCTCCGGGGGACGAATTTATATCCATTCATATGGACCCCAAAAACCCAATTCCCCCCCTTAATCCGAAGAAGCGCCTTCGTCCTCTTTTGGAGGAAAGTATATTGTTAAAGGATGTTGTGGCTCCGAGGAGTGTGGAGCCACTCTTTCTCATACTTAAATTGGATAGTGGAAAATCTTTCAGGACTGTTTCGCCTTTCGCGCAGAAGCGCGGACTTTTGCTTCTCGCAGGTGATGTCAAAAGTTCAAAGTGCCTTCGCGATGGCACTCTACTAGTTGAGGTAGCTAACAGTGAGCAGTCACTAAAACTGCAATCGGCAACATCTTTTGACACCATGCCGATAACAGTGACTGCTCACAGGTCCTTAAACACCTCTAAGGGAGTTATTTTCAGTTTCGACCTTCAGGACATCTCGACTGAAGAGCTGAAAAAAGAGCTTATAAGCCAAGGTGTGATCGATGTGTATCGAGTGATGAGTAAGAAGACCGGTGCCTTGAAGCCAACACCATTACTCATCCTCACCTTCGGCACACCTAAACTCCCAGAGTGTATCTTTGCTGGTTACTTGCGTCTGCCTGTGCGACCGCACATTCCCAATCCTCTGCGGTGCTTCACCTGCCAGATGTTCGGCCACTCCAGCTTCGATTGCAAGCGGAAGCCCATCTGTGGGAAGTGCGCCAAAGAGGATCACGAGACGGACGCGTGCAGCAACAGCTTCCACTGTGCTAACTGCTCGGCAGCCCACCCTGTGTGGTCTCGCGACTGCCCACAGTGGAAGTTGGAGCGGAAAGTAATGGAGTTAAAGACGATTGACAACATTTCCTTGTTCGAAGCCAGAAAACGCCTACAAACTCAAAATGGCCTCGGTCAGAAATCTTTTGCTAAAGCCGTGGACTCGGGCGCGGCTGTCTCGGCGGAGACGGCTCGTTTGCAGGCCATGGTAGAGAAACAGCTGCAACTCTCCGCCGAGCAGGCTAAACGTCACGAGGAGATGGAAGAACGCCACAGGCAAGAGATCGAGGCCATGAAGAGAGATCTGGAAGCTAAGAACAAGGAAATTGAATCGCTCAAACAACAGATTACCGAACTCCATGAAAACCGTACGCTCCAGCTGCACGCTTCCAAGGGAAGGCAGACTGAGGCCAGCACCTCGAGGAAGGCGAGGGAAATAATCACCTTCCTTCCCAACACCACCGGTAGCTCCACGTCCACCTCCCTGTCTACCAGGAAGGATGGAATGGAGGTAGACCCTACCGACACGTCGCCGAACACCTGGCAGACGGTGAAGGGAAAGGAGAAGGAGAAGGTGAAAGAGAAGGGAAAATCCTAAGTCCAACAAAATGCCAGACATCATTCAGTGGAATCTTAGAGGATTCAACACAAGAGCACCCGAAGTCAGACAACTAGTGTCTTTAAAAAGCCCCCTTGTCTGTTGCTTCCAGGAATCACACCTGAAGCCATCAGACAAGCCACTCCTGAAGGGCTATGACTTCTATCGTTTTGACTTCACAGGTGGACAGAGAGCTCAGGGGGGAGTTGCAACGGCCGTCCACAACAGTATCCACTCGGAGACTGTTGTGCTGACCACCACCCTCCAGGCCGTGGCTGTGAAGGTTTTCTTTCCCAGCCCCCTATACATTATGCAACATCTACCTCCCCCCTGATAGTGTCGTTACCCAGCAATCCATCGACCATCTCATGGACCAGTTACCTCTACCCTTTCTATTGGTTGGTGATTTCAACGCTCACAACCCCCTGTGGGGTAGTCTCAGCACCAATCAGAAAGGTACACTGGTGGAAGACACTATCAGGCTTCGCAATGTGGTCCTGTTGAATAACGGCAGTAACACCCACTTTACTGCATCAACAGGATCACTCTCTGCGATTGACCTGACTCTCTGGTCACCCTCCCTCGCTCTTGACACTGAATGGTCTGTGCACGACGATTTATGTGGAAGTGACCACTTCCCTATCTTCATTAAATCGTCGAGGATCCCTTCTCTACCACCCAGACACCCAAAGTGGATTCTTAGACGGGCTGACTGGTCACTTTTCAGTGATCTTGCCACTTTCGATGAGGCTGTCCCCGAGGATATCGGTTCTCACGTGGACAGCTTCACGGAGGTGGTAATTCATGCAGCCGAGAAATCCATTCCACGGTCGTCTGAAAAACCCTACCGTCTCCCCGTCCCGTGGTTCACTTGTGAATGCAAGTTGGCCATCAGGGCGAGACGGAGGGCCCTCTCCTTCTTCATGTCGCATCCGACCCAAGAAAACCTGATCGCCTTCAAGAGATCCAGAGCTAAGGCTCGGAGAACAATCACTGAGGCCAAGAGAGTGTCGTGGCGGGCCTATGTGTCGACCATCACGGCCCGCACGCCGTCGTCCAGGGTATGGGACAAGGTTCGGAAGTTGTCTGGCAGATCAACTTTCCGTCCCATATCCGGACTGATGCGTGACGGGCTGTTGCAGTCCACGGGCCCGGCCATCGCCGACACTCTTGGTTCTCAGTTCTCGAAAGTCTCCAGCTCAGAGAATTACACCGCATCCTTCAAGCGGGTCAAGCAGGTAGCCGAGCAGCAAGGTCTTGTCTTCCGAAGTAAGAACCAGGAAACTTACAACCTGCCCTTCAGCGACTGGGAGCTGGACTCCGCGCTAAGAGCCGCCAACGACACTTCACCTGGCATCGACATGATCCACTACCAGATGATCAAACATCTGAGTACAAGATCTAGATCATATATGCTTCAGATGTTGAATAGAGTCTGGCTCGAGGACAGTTTCCCAGCTCGTTGGAGGGTGGCTATTGTCATCCCCATCCTGAAGCCGGGCAAAGACAAGACTGATGCTGCTAGCTACCGCCCAATTGCCCTTACAAGCTGCCTATGCAAGATCTTGGAGCGAATGATCAACGCTAGGCTTATGTGGCATTTGGAGAAAAACGGCCTACTCTGTGCGGAGCAGTCTGGTTTCAGGCGAAACCGTTCCGTCACAGATAACTTGACCCAGCTTGAAGGATTGATCCAGGACAGTTTCCTCACAAGGAAACACCTGATCGCGGTGTTTTTCGATCTCGAGAAGGCGTACGACACGACGTGGAAGTACGGCATTTTACAGACCATCCACAAGTGGGGTATTCGTGGCCACTTGCCCCACTTTGTGCAGAACTTCATGGCTGATAGGTCTTTCCACGTTCGTGTCGGAAACACTCTCTCGTCGGCTTTCGATCAAGAGAACGGAGTGCCGCAGGGCTGTGTCCTAAGTGTTACCCTGTTTGCGATCGCCATCAACTCCATCACGACGTGCATTCGGACTCCGGTTCGTGCATCGCTCTACGTTGATGATTTGGCGATCTTCCACCAAACAGGGAACCTGAACTCGGCTCAGCGGCAGCTCCAGCTAACGATCAACCGATTTGAGAGTTGGGCGGATCGACATGGCTTCAGATTCTCCTCGTCGAAAACAACATGCATGCATTTCAGTCGCCATCGTCTATTTCATCCTCATCCTGTCTTGACGTTGGCAAACCAGGTGTTGCCTTTCTCAGAGTCAACCCGCTTCCTCGGAATGGTATTTGACGAGAAGCTCACCTGGTTACCACATCTCCGTCAACTAAAAGACAAGTGCTTGAAGGCAATGAACATCCTGAAGATCTTGAGCGGTACCTCCTGGGGAGCTGACAGAACGTCCATGCTCCGCCTCTACCGCTCTCTCATAAGATCTAAATTAGACTTTGGCTGCACTGTTTATGCATCGGCGAGGAAATCATATATCGGCATCCTGGATCCAGTGCACAACGCTGGTATCAGGTTGTGTACTGGCGCGTTTCGCACAAGTCCCATCGTCAGTCTGCATTGTGAGGCCGGGGAGGCTCCGCTTAAGATCAGGCGTGACTACCTCCTTGCCAGCTACGTAGCCAAGCTGCGTGGCATGCCAAAACATCCGGCATACAGGTCTGTGTTCGCTCCGCCGAATGTTGTGCTCTACAACACCAGGCAAAAAGCAACCAGACCTGTTGGCATCAGAGCAAAAGAGCTCCTGGCCGCATTTGGAATGGACCTACCACCTGTCCTTCCTGTCGGAATCGGTCGTGTGGCTCCCTGGACAACATCCCAGCCTGTGTGCCTGATGCAACTCGCTCAGCACACCAAGGCCCAGACGAGCCCGGCCGTTTTCCGACAGCTGTTCTTCAGCATTTGCGACCAGTACCCTCAACACTGCAGGATCTACACTGACGGATCAAAGGACAATGAGTCTGTGGGGTGTGCCTTTGTCATCGACAACACAAGCGTGTGCTTTAAGCTCAATCCTCTCTGTAGTGTCTATACAGCAGAGTTGTTTGCGATTCTCAAGGCCCTTGAACATATCAAGCGTGCCAATCGCAAACAATTTCTAGTCTGTTCCGACTCTCTGAGCTCCCTCCAAGCACTATGTCAGGCATTCCCCACGGACCATCTTGTGCAAACCATCCAGGCTAAGCTTGGCGAACTGTGCTTGGTCGGCATAGAAGTGTTGCTCTGTTGGCTTCCAGGCCATGCAGGAATTGCTGGCAATGAGATGGCCGACAGAGCAGCTAAGGACGCCACGACAAAAGCCGATGTTGACTACACAGCTGTCCCTGTGAGTGATCTTAAAGCCGCCTTCAGGGCCGAAACAAAGAAGCGCTGGCAATCATCATGGGACACTGTGTTAGTCAACAAACTGAAGCCCATCAAGGCAACTATCGACCCCTGGCAATCTTCTGCCCGACACACTCGACGCGAGGAGGTTGTAACAACGAGGTTGCGCATCGGTCATAGCCCGCTCACTCACGTCTTCATCCTGAAGCGCGAAGAGCCACCGATGTGCACCTCCTGTGATCAACCTCTCTCGATAAAACATCTTCTCGTCGAGTGTGCCGTTCACAGGCAACTGCGCAACCACATGCAGATTCCCGAAAGATTGCCGGAGGCGTTGGGAGACAACGCCTTGTCGATAGATCGAGTAATTCGATTTTTAATTAAAACTGACTTTTTTTAAACTTATCTAGTTTTTAGTAAGTTTTTAAAGCAGTTTATGTTCCAGGCGCAAGTATTTATAAAAACTGCGTCTGGACATGACAACTGGTTTTTTAGCATTGTTTTTTATTGCTTTTAAACTTTTGACAATATTTTACTCACCTGACTTAAAGCAAATTTTTGTTTTTAGTTGTGGAGTGGTTTTTTATTGTCTTTGTTGTCTTTTTATTTTTAAATTAAGACTGCAATTTTATAAATTGATCTAGGTTAGAGAAATTTTTAAATCAGTCTTAAATTCCTGGCGCAGGTATTTTTAAAGAATGCGTCAGGAAATAGTAACTAGTTTTTTATCTAGTTTTTGTTTTTTAAACAATGACAATATTTTAACCAACTGATCGATAGTTTTATCTATGTGATGTTTTGTTGTTAAATGTTTTGTCATTGTCTTGTTTTAACCATCTGACCGGCGCAAATAGCCATAGTTGCTGACGCGCCGTTAAACCCCACAATCAATCAATTTAATTTTGTCCACAAAACGTCATTTTGCCACTGGAACAAAACCTTTTGTTGCGGCAACAAAATAATTATATTGTTATTTTGTCTGCAAAACAAAATCTTTTGAGACTATTTGCAATTTTGAATACCTTAAATTTTAAATTTTAGAATAATTGGCTGAGGATTGGCCGTTTAATGTTCTGGTCAAAACAAAAGGATAGGAAAAAATAATCCGATACTCTTGGATATTTTATTTACAGAATATTGGAAAAGTTAAATTATTACACAAAAAGTAACTTTATCTGTGGAAAATATCTTTATTGCAAGAAAATAAAGAATATTGTAATTATTATGATACCGAGCATTTATATTAGATTACCGGGCAAATCAGTACAGTGCCTCGTAAATCGGTAAACCAGCGATTGTAGATAAGATCTTAGAATTTCAATTCCAAAAAATACAAAGAAATAAACTTAATTTTGATATATTACAGTATCAACATAAAACACTTAGCGCTATCATACGCGCCAGCAAAATAGAACACATAAATTTGCAAAGTGTCTTTGCACAAAAAAAAAAACTTACGGAGTCCTGCTCGACGATTGAATGAGGGAAGCTGTCACCATCTCAACCAGTCGCTTCCTCGATGCATTGGTCAGTAATTTTTCTCGGGCGAACGAGGCTAGAACCCACTTCCCCGAGTCCGAAGAAGTAAGGAGTTCCTTCAGGTCCTAAAAATATCAACACCAAATATTAAGATTGAAATGTATGCAGTACATTAACAACGTTCGTAAAATAACTTAAATATTATTGCAATATGAAAAGTAGCTGGAATGTAGATTTTTTTAAATTGAACTTACCTATTGGCCAATTTCGATTTCGCCCGACCGATGCCTGAGCGATCCACCGCTTGTTGAACGAATAAAATCTACCTAAAAAATTACACAAAGCAGCAATCAAAAATTTGTTTCATTGACGTCACATTAAATCAAAAAACAGGTCAATTAAAACCACTATAACAGCTCACCACAGTGTGCACTGAATTAGTGCTCGCCACACTTTCTGTGCGATCCTCGGGTTCAGTCTAAACAAAATAAAGGCTAAGTGAAAGATTGTTGCACTAACAGCAATTTGAAGTCATAGTTATTGAATGATTTTGGCAGGGAATCAGCTTACTAAATTTTCATTCTCGGCAATTATGGTATATGCTCCGCCGGACAAACGTTCAGAACCTAGAAAAAATCAAATTTAAGTTTGACCCAAGGTGGCATGATGATGATGGTTCGAATGGCACAAGAAATACAGAACTGCAAAATGAGAAGAGATTAGGCATCAGTTTAGTGAAAATGTTGGTTTCTTCACAGCACAACCTCATCCCCAGGACGTCCAGGAGAACCAGTTCCAATGTGGATTTATGAAAGTGACAACAATGGTTGTATTGTTGAATTGTTTTGTTCGTGTCGGTGTATGCCGCAAATTGATGGAAGATGAATGAGACCGAGTAACGAAAAGCAAGAATGAGCTAGAAATTTCAACCCAAGCGAAAGCCTAGACATTCGATATCAGTTTTGAATTCAGTTACGACTAATCTTTTAGGCGTACTGACTTAGCAAACAAGAATATTTTTCGTTCACTATCGGTATTGCCCCGTCCTTGCATTGTCTCATTACCTTCATACGTAACATAATATATTTAATGTAAGATAATTAACGTACCACGAATGTAGAGAGCTCCCAAAATGGCGTAGATCAACAAAACAAATGCAATCTCAGGTGGACCACGGTCCACGAGGCGGATGAAGAAAGGCGTGATGCGATGCAAGATGAGAGGGGATGCAGCCCGGTGTATTTCATATACGATATATTTACACCCGACTTTGTCTTTTGAATGTATTTACACGATATTTTACGATGGTTTGATTGATAGTATTTTTTAAGTAATATTAACTTATTCTTATCTTTTCTTTCACAGTAATGTAACAACTTAATACTTATAATATTTCTATGCTAGAAATCTTGGATCGGATTTTGCTTAGGTCTTCACCAAAAATAGTGCGCGGCGGATGCTGACTAACTATTCAGAACTCTTTTTTTTATCTAATACCTATAATACTGTAATGTAAGCAATACATGGTGATTAGTACCAAAATACTTACAGGAATATCCTCGGGTGGCTGGATTTCTAGCTTATAAGCAGCCAGCTTCTGCTTCAAAATGCTGCGCAGCCCAATTTTGGGGAAAAGCTCTTTTATATCCTCGTGGTCGAGGCACAAAAGATCACGCTGGAGATGCCTTCATCTAAAGACAGTAAAATTAAAAGTAATTCTTCTATGCGGTGACAAGATACTAGATGACAAGATAGTTAAAAGGTTATTCAAAATTCAAATTGCACTCACCAAGGAATTTCGCTGCTAATTCTTCGCAACCATGGGTCGCCAGCGCACAAGGAAATAAACTTTGTAACAATCTTGGCCGCCATTTTTCTATGCCACACACACACACGTACACACACACATACACACACGTGTATAGACTACAGAGATCATTTCAGTCATATATTTAAATTAAATTCAAATGACTACAGTTGTGCCCGATGGGTGGGAAGTTTAAAATTGCTTAAGCACATTCAATGCCGCTGTTCTGTTTCTGAACACCCATTTAATCGTGTTGTGGATGAGCGTAATATTTACGCTCACCCACTCATCCCAGATCTTAGTTAAGAATAAACGAAGGTCCATATAAATTTTCATCACAATCGGGTCTGGCGTTTGGCCTCTAGAGCGCGAGCAAACACACAAAAAGAAAATATATATGTATAACAATCTCGTTACGCTCATCAATTACTTGAAACGTTACATTGAAAATTATATCTCATAATGTATGTAAATAGACTACATAGCAAATCCAAATAACAATTGATATAATAATAATTAAATTACAAATATGCCTTAAATTACAAATTAAAACCTTGTTGAAAACCAACAAAATGTTTTTGTGGTGGTAACAAAACTCAATTCACCTGTTTTTGTAACTGTGACAAAATTTTTGTTATGGTTGCAAAATGTTTGGTAATTTTTTTTAACAAAATCTATTTTGCAACTACAACAAAACAGTTTTTTCAGTGTAGCATTAAGTATTGGGCTTAACTCTCCCCACAGCTGGTCATTTTTTTCTCGACCCTGTGGGCCAAGGAACCCACCCCTGGCAAAGGCCGCATGTCCCTCCATAAAATGGACCAAAAGCTCTAGCTGAGCATTGGTAGCCCGTTTCCTGACGAAGGTTGTAATAATTTAGATCAATTTTAAATAATAATGTTTAAATGATTAATGAATAAAAGTATTAAATATCTACATTTTCTACACGACATTCCGTTTAAATTTTATTTTTTTAAAAATCTGGAGCCAAATGATTGCACTTTTTCTCTTCGGCGCGAAGCCTCTTGCGTGACGTCACCGTAGGGACGGGTACGTAGCTGCAACCCGAGTCTGCCAGTCTAGTGCCAGGCCTCGAGCGCTCGCGATCGTATAAATCCATCAGCGTGAATATGGTAGGGCGTCCATAAAGTTTGGATCCGAGTTCACTCAAAGTGAAATGACTGAAAATGTTTTGAGGCTTGCCCAAGAAAGAAGGAGAGACGAAACATTTCAGGGAAGGGCAGGAAATACGTTGTGGTGCACTTGTGGCAACTGCATCTCAATGGACAATGACATGACATCGCGTTGCTGTACAGAGCAAACCCAAATACGAGCGTTGTGTCAGGAAGGCGAGTGTATTACTGAACACGGTATTACTGATACACAAGACAAAAAAGAACCTACTGACAAGAAAGTATCGCGCATACTAACGTTCCGCAGCCTCGGCAAGCGGCTGAGCGACCGAGCGCGTGCTACAGCCGTCCCTGCGGTGACGTCACACAAGGGGCTTCGCGCAAAAGAGAAAATGTGCGATCATTCAGCCCCAGATTTTTTAAAAAATAAAATTTAAACGGAATGTCACTTTGATTGGTATACTCGGCAATATATAAATTCTAACAATCATTTCGGAGGGCTCCTTTAAGTATTTATAAGTTTTGTTACCTTGTCTTTTTGGTGGAAACATCCATCTTCAAGAATTTTAATTTGAGATTGAGAACACACACACACTCACTTGTCTTTAAAGTTTGAATTTAGGCGTCTTCTTCAAAAAGTACGGCGCAAGCGCAAAGATGTTAAGACACTGTACGCATTCCAAAAACATTGGTTCATTCGTTAAAAGATTCCGTATTGTTAATTCTACCGATTTAAATAGACAATCGACACATTCGATAAGAGTTGCCGATCGAATTAGATTCCGTTCGTTAGAGATTCGGCAGGGAATCTTTACCGATCGAAAACTCGCCAGAGTTCCGTGCTGTAGTTCCTGCCGATCCGCCGCGAGAAGAGTCCGGTGTCAGAATGTCCGAGACTTCGTTCGCTTCGGCTGTCTTCGATTCCTCTGCCTGTCGGATGCTCCGGTGGCTCCTGGGAGTTTTCCATGACGTCAGAGTGTAGCACGTGATTTCCGTCAGAGGACGCCTTCTTTGGGTGTATTCCGTAATGAAATCAGAACGACCGGCCCGATTATTATGTCCGCCATTTTCGATCCCGGTTGGTCCGCTGAGTTACGGAACGAATTGACTGCTTAGAAATGGCGGGTCAGGACGAGTTGGCCGTCGTCAACTTGCTTCAGATCCTGATGTTTTGCTTATTTGTTCCTTTGTTGCTTCTAAATATCTGGAATATATTTCAGCCGCAAATACTTGGTCTGAAAGAAGACGAATAGGATGTGTGGGGTAATGTGTGGGGTATGGTTTCTAACCTACAAACTTCCTACAAATCCAATAGCTATAGGTATCTATAACTAACTAGTATGAATCTATTAAGCGCAATCGTGTACGTTTACCTGTCATGGCTCTCTCCGCTTCTGCTTCAGGTATCACAAAGGATACCACATTGTTTGATCCATCACAAAACTCGACCGCTCGCCACGACATGATGATGATGAGGATGAAATTGGCGCACTTTTTCACTAACCGACCGGAGTGACCGGCCGAAAAGCTCGATCCCTCTGATCGCGATCGAAACGACACAACCGGTGGAATACGGAACAGTCCTCTCGGTTATTCTGGTTAACCAAGTCAATTACGGAACGGATTTTGGTGGTCCGGTTAGGATCGGGTCATTCTGATTTCATTACGGAATACACCCTTTGTCGATCCGCGTGATCCAGCGTCAGAGTTGTCATGTCTGCCGCTAGAGCGCGGTCTCGAGCTGTTGGCGGTGGCGAGTTCGTATTTGAACCGTCACAAGGGAGCGCAGCGAGCGAAGCGAAACCTGGTGGCTGGCGAGGCGAACGAAACCGCCGACGTCGAGTCGGGATGGCTCGTGACGTCGGACGGTCCGGATGAAGGACCGTGCCGCAGGCTACCGCGTTGGTAGCGATGCAGCTACCAATGTTGGTAGCGATGCGGCTACCAATGTTGAATACATTTATTGAGTAGCTCGAAACCAAAACTTCCAAACTCGAATGACTCGAAAAACAAAAAAAAAAAAAAAAAAATCTCTCCCCGGGGACTTGGATGTCCGTTGCCCTTGGCAACTCCCCGAGGAAGTTACTTCCTACAGTCTCAAGAAACCCCCCCCCTTTTTTTTTCTTCGAATCCGAGATTGCCCTCCTTAGTTCCCTCTTGGCCGACTTGTAGCTTCCCTTTGCATGTCGGACCTCCCTAAGGGCAGGGTTCTTCTTTCCTCTCAGCCTGGTCAGCCTCCTTCTAAGCGGCGATGTCTTCGGACCACCAGTGGACCGGTCGCCTGGAAGGGTGAGGTCTCCTGGACAGGCACGTCCTGTTCAGGATCCCTGGCATGTCCATGACACACTTCTCCGGGTCGTTCACTGACCCCTCGAAGCATGCCATGGCCATCTCCGCTTCTACAGCGACCAGGGCTTCCTCGTCGATCTTCCACGATTTGGCCCTGTCGGTTCTCGTGTTCTGCTGGTCGTCCACCCTGCCCCCCCTTGTCGCGTCCAGTTGGAAGGTGACGTAGTAGTGGTCGCTGAGGTTCTCGATGTCGCTTCGAACGCTCCAGCCTGTCACTCTTCCTGCGATGGTCGGCGAAGCCAGCGTGATGTCAATCACAGAGGAGCTGCCTCTCTCGAACGTCGGGCTGTCGCCTACGTTCACGATCGACATCCCGCTGGCCTGCAGCCACTCGGCAACCAGCGTCCCCCTTGCGTTCTCGGTCCGTGACCCCCAGAGCGCGGACTTGGCGTTCAGGTCGCCAGCCAGGATGACCGGTTTCCTGGCGCCTCGGACCGTGATGTTGACGTCGTGCAAGAGCGTCTCGAGGTGTTCAAGGTCTCTGTTCGGCGAGAAGTAGGCGCCGATGACCATGCACTCGCTCAATTCTAACCAAAAATAGCCCTGGCCACCCCCTGCTCTGATGGAATGAGCGTGGTTACCGAATGTCATGATCGAAACGTCTTGACGGGCGTCTAGCCACCCTCTCTCCTTGCAGAACCTGATGTTTGGCTCACAGATGACTGCGACGTCTATGTTCCATTGCTGCGCGGTAGCTAGCAGCAGGTCCATAGCGCCATGGACCAGCAACAGGTCCCTAGCGCCTCAGCATCTGTTCGCGTTTGTCTGCAAGAACTTGAGAGAGGGTGTAGCTATTTCCGGGCAGGTGTCGCTCTTTTCTTGCTGCCCGACCTGACGAACGGCTCAGTGTCCACCCCTTCTCCCTGATCATTGAAGGAGGGGTGCCTCTGTGAGGGTGTCTCTTCGCCTGTTCCTTCCTGGCTCTGTTGAGAGCCGTGCGGAATGCCCAGCATCGCCCTGTGCCAAAGACATGATCCTCCTAGCAGGGTGCGAAGGAATTGGGTTCTCTGCACTCTCACGCAGAGTGAGCCCGCTTCCCACAGCCCCAATAGAGCCTGGACCTATCTGGACCGTCGCACTTGCTGGAGGGTGTCACCCCTCCGGGTGTCTGAGGCGGTGACCGTGGGATCTTGATGCCGAGGGGGTTGATTCTGTCGACTCTGATATTTGAGCACAGGGTGACAAATTGCCCTTGTTTATTATCCTTGGTGTTAGACGTGGGACACTTCCCCAACGTCAAAAGAAAACAGATATAATTACTTATTAAATATCAACTTCCCGACCCGTCGGACAATTCCCGAACGGTCGTAAATTAAGCTAACGTGAAATAAAAAAAACAAATTAACAGAAATACGCTGGTCGACACGCGACCGATCGTCGAGCCAGCTGACACATCGGCTACAACCGTCCGCCGGCTCACGTCTCTGCTCATACAGCTCTGCTCACCAACAGCCTGGGTATAGCAGCTAAGGTTGTCTCTGGTTAGCTATTGAGCGTGGCTCGAAGCAATTAAACAAAATATCCACTAGGAAGAAGAGACAACCTCACAGAGACGGATCCGGCGGCGGCTCGGATGATCAGCTCGCTCGGCGATCTCGGACGAAGTGACGTCTCCCAACGTCGCGAACCACGACATGCTCGATCCTTGGGTCGATCGGTGCCGCGCTCTGCCAGCGAGCTCGGAGCCGAGCCTGCCGTGGTGCGGGTTGCATAAACCACTAGTCACAGCGTGACAAGGGGTGTTCGAAACTCCAGCACCTCGTGCACCTTCGGATCTCCAGCCTTCTCTCGATGGTACAGGAGGCTGGCCCTACCCTGAGGCGGCCGATTTTGGCCAGCTTTTCGGCCTTAGGCCTCGACATGGTGACCGTCTCCACCTAGGTGTGTGGTGGTGCGGTCTTGTTGCACCGACGGTGGTCTTCACGCCGGGCCCGACTGCCGATGCGATCGCCTGCTCTACTTCCTCCCGGGTTGCAAGTACATTAAGGCCTCTCAGGTAGATGATGTCATTTCTCTCCCCACTTGACTGACCTTCAGGCTCCGGGCCTCGAGAAGTGTCACTACCTTGGCCTTCGCCTCCTCATTCCTGTCCAGCACTTTGAGGAGCTTGTCTTGGGTGCTCCTAAGAGACTGGATACTCTCACAACCCGGTTTCTGGACGACAGCTTCCCGAACGCCCTTCAGGATGTGCCTGAAGCTACTCCCGTTGGTGTCCATGGAGAGAGCGATGGAGTTCCCTTCCCTCTCCTGCTTCGGGGTGATCTTCTCCCTCTCCTGCTCCCGCCGCTGTTCCGTGGTGAGGATGGTGACCTTTGTATCCACCCTGTGGAAGACTGCGTGGGCCAGGTTTTTCAGCCTGACCTCTGACAGTGCCTCCACGTGGTGAATAGCGACAGCCTTGTCCTTCATCGTCTCAGCCTTGAGTGCGTGAGGTGCGTTCAACTACCGGCCTGAAGTGGCCAGCTGGCCTGGGCGTGGCTTGCCACTTGTTTTTCTGTATGACTTCTGATTTTCAGCGCCATATTTGAAAAAATGGATTCTAACGCAGTCCACACCATCGAAGAAGAAATAGAAGACGATTCTGCACGTTGTATGACCCAAATAGTAGGCATGATTTTTGCAACAGCTCGGTTCATACATGCTGTTTCCTTAGAAATCCAGGAAGAAGAAAGTGGTGAGTAGTGGTGAGTTATAATATAATGGTAAATTAAAGAGGTGATAGGGTGCTAACCTAAATGGAATCAAACCATGATAACCATGATATAATTTTTTAACATAGAAAATTTGAAAAGAAAACTGGCAAAAAATTATATCAAGTGGCCGACGCAGCGTGAGCGCATGGAAATGTCCGTTGCGTACTTTCACCAAAGTCACTATCCTGGTGAGGTTGGGTGCATTGATGGGACACATATTAATATCACGGCGCCCGTTCAACACCCTTTTCGTTATATCAACAGGAAAAACGACTATTCCTTTATATTACAAGGAGTGTGTGACAATAGACTACTTTTTTGGGACGCTTATGCCGGAGATTGTGGTAGTCTACATGATGCTAGAGTCTTTAGACGGAGTCCTCTCTCCCCACCTTGTTTTTTTAACGGTTTCCTGGATGAAAACCAGCACCTTCTTGGGAATGGCACTTATGCGCTTCGTAGAAAGTTGATGATTCCCTACAAAAATAATGGACACCTCGCAGCATGGCAAATAAACCACGATGCAACTTTGAGTTCTGCCAGGGTTACAAAACAGAGAATGCATTTGGTCTGCTTAAAGGAAAGTGGAGGCGTCTCAAGTTCCTCGATGTCCAACGGCTTGACTATGCGGTTGATCAAATAGAATTGCGTCATGTGTTTAACACAATCACATACTTTTGGAAGGGAAGGGATGTGGTGATGAATTTGAAGACGGTGATGAACTTGATGAACCTGACATTGACAATGACAAAAATAGAAGTTTTTGTACAATGTAGCATGCAGGTAGTATCTACATTAGAGCATGAGATTGCAATGCAATTGAATTAAGTACACGAATGATTCAATTTTCTTAATTAAAACTAAAATTAACACATACCTATAAATATCTTTAGAGAAACCTGGTTATCTTTCTTTTGTCAGGAACAGAAACCATAGTTAAAAATAAAAATAAATCACACATTGACCCTGAGTTTGAAGAAGAGAATAAAGACAATACAATTTGTATAAATAAATGGTGATTGTTCGTGTAGTAAACTTAGTAAACTTGAAAAATATATTACAATCTACAACTTAAACCTTAAATTCTAGCCTCAAATCATAACGGTGAATGGATTCATAATATATTAACCAGAGTCAACATCTTACTAGATGAAGGTGTAGTGCCTGAGATACAAGAATCAAGTACACAAATGCAGAGGAACGTTACTTAAGAAAAAACATAGGACAAGCTTAGTCACATTTTTTAATCCGTTTTCGTGCCAACAAAATGCGCTAGATAATTTCTTTTCACTTGTGCTGCTGCCATTTCAGCAACTGAACTGGTTAGTTGCTTCAAGTTCTTGTTCATGTCTTCTAAAGCAGATTGTAAAACCTTTCGTTTTGGCAATTTATTATTCTTTTTGGGGGCTTGCTGAGAATTTGTGGAAGTCTCATCTGGGCTTGCTGAGAATTTGTGGAAGTCTCATCTGACTCATCATCTGCATCATTAGATGTCCGCCTCTTTGTTGCTTGCAAGTGTAACAAAGTTACATGTAGATATTTCTCTACCCTACAATATTCTATAATATACTCTATACTAGCAGCAAGTATCACTTCATTCTGCTGATAACAGTATACGGACAGAAGTATGCAACTGCTGACAATGCTGTTCCCACAATCCTGATCTTGGACTTTACACCTGTGAGAACGCCAGCAGAAAGGCATAGCTATAGCAACCACCAAGAGAGTACCAATCCAGCCTTAGTCGTAGACAGACGTATTCCAATAGTATCGAATAGTAAAGTGTATCAACCTATAACCAACTACTTATCATTTGTGTACCAATTCTAATAAACCTTAATTCAATCTACCAATTAACTACAATTATCATTAGCAATCTAAACTAGTAACCGGGAAGCCTAATCCACCCCTTCCCTGTTATACTCGGTAACGACGGTGTTCCTCCATCAGGAACCCCAATTGTTACATTTGGTGGCAGCGGTGGGATGGAGGAACACCGTCGTTACCGAGTATAACAGGGAAGGGGTGGATTAGGCTTCCCGGTTACTAGTTTAGATTGCTAATGATAATTGTAGTTAATTGGTAGATTGAATTAAGGTTTATTAGAATTGGTACACAAATGATAAGTAGTTGGTTATAGGTTGATACACTTTACTATTCGATACTATTGGAATACGTCTGTCTACGACTAAGGCTGGATTGGTACTCTCTTGGTGGTTGCTATAGCTATGCCTTTCTGCTGGCGTTCTCACAGGTGTAAAGTCCAAGATCAGGATTGTGGGAACAGCATTGTCAGCAGTTGCATACTTCTGTCCGTATACTGTTATCAGCAGAATGAAGTGATACTTGCTGCTAGTATAGAGTATATTATAGAATATTGTAGGGTAGAGAAATATCTACATGTAACTTTGTTACATCAGGAACCCCAATTGTTACATTTGGTGGCAGCGGTGTACGAACCCCAAAAGTTACATTAGCGGTGTTAACTACCCTCTAAAATCTGAAATACCGAAATTTACCGAATTCAATATACCCCAAAAGTTACATTAGCGGTTAACTACCCTCTAAAATCAGTGTCTACAAGTGCTCAAACCATCAAGAAACTAACATTCGCAAAAATCAAGAAAATCATCAATCCAAAATTATTAAGAAAATCTACAATCCAAAATTATCAATAAAATCTACAATCCAAAATTATCAAGAAAATCTATCGCACGAAAGATCAAGAAACCCTACAATTCAAATTATCAAAAACTCGAGAACTTCAAGCTGCTCTACGCTACACCCACTACACTCCACGGCATCTTTCGCTACCCCATGGTTGTCCAGCGGAAGGCGCGCAGAGAAACTCGTCACACCATGCTTGGTAAGTCCCTCTAAAATATATATTTTTTCAACTTTAAAACAACTAAAATTAAAATTCGTGAAATAAAATTTAACTTTAGCCCAATTTTAAAATATTTCAACAAATAAAAATAAAGATGAGTGACTCAGAGCCAGAAGCCCCCGAAAATAAACCAACAACCGAGCTTCCAGCCGTTATGATGGGCATAGTTTCACTGGTGGAGACATTTTCTGGTGACCCTGGTTCGACTCCAGTGGACACATTTATTCGAAGCGTGAACGTTGCTGCGAATGTAGGTGCATGGTCGGACCGCCAAAAATTAGGAGTCGCCCTACTTAAATTAAAAGGTCAGGCGCGAGCATACGTTTCCGCGACTTGTGACGATGAATCCACACTACCATGGGCAGATTTCTGCAAAATTTTAGGCGAAAAATTTAAAAAACGGCAATTTCCCGAGTTCGAGGAGCATATTTTCAGAAACTGCGTACAAAAATCAGGCGAATCAGCTGTAGCATATTCAGCCAGGCTGCGTATCGATGGTCAAGGGATGCTTAAATTAAGCGATAATGTTGAGGAGAATACCGTACGACGAAAAATATTTGACGAAGCGCTCAGGTCCCAATTTCTCCACGGCCTAAAGGGCAATTTCAAGCGCTACGTATTATCTAAAAACCCATCAACTTTCGAGGAGGCTGTGCGTATCGCAGAAGCCGAAGAAAAAAATGACGTGCTATCAAGCACAAACAGGTCAATTTTCCTAAACGAATATAACAACCAAAATCAAATTTCGAATAACTCATATTACGACCAAATTCGACCAACCAACCCAAATTTCAGAAACTTTCAGCAATTGTACCGGAAACAATATACCCCTCGTTACGTACAACAGCCCACTCGCAGATTCACAGGCTACCAATTTCGCCCTCGTTTTCAACAACCACCACCACGCACCCAACCACAGCAATATCAATATCCCCAACAACAACCACGATTCAATTCCTACCAAATGCAACCACAATACCAACAATATCAGTTTCCCCCACAACCACAACCACAACCACAACAATATCTTCCAACACAACCACTACTCCCACAACCACAACAATACAATGCGCCACAGCAACCACAACCACAACAACAACAACATGTAGTGAAACAACCATTCGGACAGGCAAAGCCAGCAGACAACCAAAATCTAACTTGCTCTAATTGTGGTGGCTCAGGACACGCAAGCGAGCAATGCAAGCGACCATATCGCCCTGTGTGCACAAACTGCAACAAACGCGGGCACACGTTTGAATCTTGTTGGAGTTCCCCAAACTAGATCCGCCTCGTGGCCCAGCCCAAACCCACGACGGCCCACAATCCCCAGCCCCAACCATTTTTTCAAATCAAAATAAAAATTTCCCAAATTTAAGTAACACAAAACAGCATGTAGGTCAATTACGAGCAATCAAGCTATTAGTTCATAAGATAGAGTTCAGTTTTTTACTTGATTTAGGAGCAATGGTTTCTCTTGTCAAACCTTATGTCATACAAAAAAGAGATGTCATTCAAATCAACCCACAAGAAGCAGGTTACGTGTCTGGATTAAACGGTGGCCAGATTCCTCTACACGGTCTCGCACACGTGCAATTCACCAACCCATTTGAGTCCAGAGAGAAATTCGATCTGCAATGCTTCGTATGCACAGACGACCTACCACTCTCTACAGATGGAATTCTTGGAGTTGACTTTTTAGATAAATATAAGGCGATAGTAAATCTCAACACTAATGAGATGATAACAGGTTACTCTAGGCTCCCTCTAATATTTTGCAACGCACAAAGGAATATTGTCCACAGCGTTGATATTGTCGTAAACAAAAGCGACTCTCCTAACAAATCCAGTAATGAGCAACTGGCAAATAAACCAATCTATTATAATAATCCATTCTATACCATAGTTAATAAGGAAAATAATATACATGATAAACCAGAAACGCCGACCAAGAAAGCTAAGAAAAAAGTTACATTTAAACGTATAATAAGCGATGTAATCGAAGATAAGGAAACTAATCCACCTATAACCAATCCATTTTATGTTAGCAAAACTAACCAATCCACAACCAACCCATTTAATATTAGCGAAGCTAATCAATCCACAACCAATCCATTTAATATTAGTGAAGCTAATCAATCCACAACCAATCCATTTTATATTAGTGAAGCTAATCAATCCACAACCAATCCATTTTATATTAGCAAAGCTAACCAATCTACAACCAACTAGCAGCGGAGCCCCTGCCTCCGGCACTTTGTGGTTACGCCTTTTACTTATAATTAAATATTTTTTTAATTTAATTTTTTTAAGCTCATTAAGCTGCCCCTTTACCCTTAAGGCAAACCCTATGTCCATAAGGCAAACCCTACGCCCATAAGGCAAACCCTATGCCCATAAGGCAAACCCTATGCCCATAAGGCAAACCCTATGCCCATAAGGCAAACCCTATGCCCATAAGGCAAACCCTATGCCCATAAGGCAAACCCTATGCCCATAAGGCAAACCCTATGCCCATAAGGCAAACCCTATGCCCATAAGGCAAACCTTATGCCCATAAGGCAAACCCTATGCCCATAAGGCAAACCCTATGTCCATAAGGCAAACCCTATGCCCATAAGGCAAACCCTATGCCCATAAGGCAAACCTTATGTCCATAAGGCAAACCCTATGTCCATAAGGCATAAGTACGTCCATAATGCAGAAAAGGGCCAATTATGCAAAACCTTTGTTCAAAAGGCGTGAATAAAACCTATAGAACTTTGGGTGAACCATACGCCATTAGGGCTAAATATGCACGTAGCAGTTGAAGTAGCTGTCTAGACTGGGTTCCCAAAGTTTCGACCAAGTTTTCAAATAGAACTGTTTAATTGATTCCATGGGAAAAAAACCTTTGCTGTGTATAATAAGCTGTGTTTAAATTCCAGACAAAGACGCGTGGTGGAGTGTAAGTGAATTTTTCCCTTTATGCATAGAAGATTTATGCAATTGATGCATATAACATATGGTGGACCATACGCCATTAGAGCGAACTATACGCCCATTGGGCGAACTATACACCCATAGGGCGAACAATACGGCCATTGGGCGAACTATACACCCGTAGGGTAAACTTTACACCCATAGGGCCAACTATACGCCCAAAGGGTGACCCATCCGCCCTTAGGGCGAACTATACGCTCAAAGGGCGAACTATACGCCCATAGGGTAAATTTTACACCCATAGGGCCAACTATACGCCCAAAGGGCGAGCTATACGCCCAAAGGGCGCACTATACGCCGATAGGGCGAACTATACACCCATAGGGCAAACTATACGCCCATAGGGCAAACTATACGCCCATAGGGTGAACTATACGCCCATAAGGCGAACAATACGCCCATAGGACAAACTATAAGCTCATAGGGCAAACTTTACGCCCATAGGGCGAACTATACGCCCGAAGGGCAAACTATACGCCCATAGGGCAAACTATACGCCCATAGGGCTAACTATACGCCCATTGGGCGAACAATACGCCCATAGGGCGAACTATACGCCCATAGGGCAAACTATACGCCCATGGGGCGAACTATACGCCCATGGGGCGAACTATACGCCCATAGGGCGAACTATACGCCCATGGGGCGGACAATACGCCCATAGGGCAAAACCATACGCCCATAGGTCGAAATATACGCCCATAGGGCGTAAAATATGCTCATAGGGCAAACCATACACCTAAAGGGCAAACCATACGGCCATAGGACGAACTATACGCCCATAGAGGAAAAATACGCTCAAGGTTAACAATACGCTCATAGGCCTAGTTTTCGCAACATGGGTGAATGTTCGCTAAACGTAAAGGGCGAACCATACGCCTAAAGGGCGAACCATACGACCATGGGGCGAACTATACGCCCATTAGGCGAGCTATACGCCCATAGGGAACACCATACAGCCATACAGGGGCGGCTCGTGAGGGAGGTCTGCAGGGCTGCAGCCCTCCCTAGCTTTCCGGTGTAACAACATCAAATAATCTCTTTCTTAATATTTTTTCGTGGAATTTAATTTTTAAATTTAATATTTATTACATTTACATATTTATTTTATAGACGTATCATACATACATTTAAACCAGAAAAATATTTACTATTTAGTATTGAATCGTATTGAATCAGCGGTATTTGCTACGGAACGCGCGGCGTTGCAATTGAATAGCGAGCGGAATGCCGCGCGCCATGGCAGCAGCACACTTCACACGAGCAAGCGCGCGGGCTGGAGCGAATGCAGCCCGCGCTAGCTATACCATTCTATACGGTAAAGCCGGGAGACTCGCGGAGCTACGAAGTTTGCCAAGGTCACACTCTGCTTGCTTGTGGCGCGATGCTATAACGAATCTTCGGGCTGCTCGCAAGGCAGCTCACTGCAGCTCGATTGGGTGTCTCCGACCGGGAGTCCCCGGCCGACGAATTAACTAGCTAGAGCGATAACGCTCCGCGGCCCGCCATGGTATCATCACCTCGTCAGTCATTATGGAGACTAACACCTATACTCAATGCTAACACCAGTGGCGTAGCTACCACTGGTTCAGCCGGTTCGATCGCACCAGGGCCCAGGAGGTTTTCCCGGCCAGGGGGGCCCCGCTCGAGGGGCCTGAAAATTGAGTTGGGAAACTGTAAACTGAAAGCTAGGAAAAAATTCCATAATGTGCCGAGTGGCTTAAACTTACAACAAGTTTAATGCAAACTTTATATAGTGTTCATATGTGTGTATAAATTTTGGCTCTTTCTAGTAATTCTATTAGTGTGTTTAATTTGCCGTCAAGTGCAACCCTTTGTGTTCTGCCGACAGTATTGTTGTCTCATTCTAGTTCGGTAGTATCTTACCCGAATTCTTACTAGTCACTAATACTCGGGACCCGGGATATAGTAGGTAACTATGCGGCCTCAAGTTCTTCCATGAACCCCGTCGGAATGTCTTTGCTAATATTTAGGGATATATGAGTATGGGTTTGTTTTGGGGTAGTTTAGTGGGGTGAAAAATTGTCAATTGGAAAATCGGCACGTCTAGCCTGAAACCAATTTGAAAAGAAGGGGGGGGGGGGCCCAATCTTAAATCTTGCACCAGGGCCCTGCCACACCTAGCTACGCCACTGGCTAACACCGTGACGGGGCTGAAGAGTTGTTCCTTCCGAACACTAACATTAAACCAAAAAATTGCCATAAAAACAATTGGACGAATTTTCGTTTATTTGAAGGGGAGGGGGGGGGGGGTATACATGCATTGTATACTATATATTTTTTTAGCAGACCCTCCCAAAACAACCGCCACGAGCCGCCACTGCAGCCATAGGGTGAACTATACGTCCATAGGGAGAACTATACGCCCATAGGGTGAACTATACGCCTATAGGGTGAACTATACGACCATTGGGCGAACCACACGCCCATAGGACGAATTATCCGCCCATAGGGACAAAAATACGCTCAAAGGGCGAACAAAAAGTTTATAGGCCTAATTTTCGCAATACGGGTGAATGTTCGCCAATTGTATAGTTTGCTAGTATAGTACGCTATGGGCTTATAGTTCGCCCTTTGGGATTATGGTTCGCCCTACGGGCGTATGGTTCGCCCTATGGGCGTATTGTTCGCCCTATGGGCGTATAGTTCGCCCTATGGGCGTATGGTTCGCCCTATGGGCGTATAGTTCACCCTAAGGGCGCATAATTTTCCCTATGGGCGTATAGTTCACCCTATGGGTGTATAGTTTGCCCTATGGGCGTATAGTTCACCCTATGGGTGTATAGTTTGCCCTATGGGCGTATAGTTCACCCTATGGGTGTATTGTTTGCCCTATGGGCGTATAGTTCACCCTTTGGGTGTATAGTTCACCCTATGGGTGTATAGTTCACCCTATGGGTGTATAGTGCACCCTATGGGTGTATAGTTTGCCCTTTGGGTGTATAGTTCACCCTATGGGTGTATAGTTCACCCTATGGGTGTATAGTTCACCCTTTGGGTGTATAGTTCACCCTATGGGTGTATAGTTTGCCCTATGGGCGTATAGTTCACCCTATGGGTGTATAGTTCACCTTATGGGTGTATAGTTTGCCCTTTGGGTGTATAGTTCACCCTATGGGTGTATAGTTCACCCTATGGGTGTATAGTTCACCCTTTGGGTGTATAGTTCACCCTATGGGTGTATAGTTTGCCCTATGGGCGTATAGTTTGCCCTTTAGGCGTATAGTTCGCGTATGGTTTGCCAAATGGGCGTATAGTTTGCCCTTTGGGCGTATAGTTCGCGTATGGTTTGCCAAATGGGCGTATAGTTCGCCCTATATGGGAGTGTGGTTCGCCTTTTGGGCGCAGTATAAGGGTTAGACTGATGGACCTTGGGCATTAGGTACAATGTTTTCTTTGCCTTTTACATTTTCGTTTATTACTTTGTCCAAATTTTTCATCCTCTTTGCTGATTCCCTTAAGACATTAAGGCGATCTAGCTTCTGACCGTGGTAAAGTGACTAAATCTCTTAGTTAAGCCCTCGTCAAGATGCACCCCATGCCTCCATTTTAAATGCAGGCAAACATTTCGACATCTATTTTGTCAATGTATACTTTAGAAATTTGCAAATAAAACTGTTTTTGAGGCTATTCGATATATTAGACTCGCATTAACATGAAACAACTTAATGGTAGGTCATTTCTATCATCATCAGTAAAGAGTAATAATTTAACAGAAAATGAAGATAAAAAATTTGTTGGTTTTGAGTAGCAGCTTTTGAACCACATCCGTTGAATAATTGTAGCACCTCAAATAGTATTCTTGTTCGCTGTTTGAATCCTGCTAAAGATATAATATAGAAATTACGGTTTTTTCAACTGCATTCGTACAAATATCGAATAGTCTTTTAGCAGCGGAGCCCCGTGCCTCCGGCACTATGTGTTTACGCCTTTTACCTTTTTTGATAATACTATTTTCCATGAGACAGCCTCTTTTCCCATAATACACACCTTATGCCCATTAGGAAAACCTGATACCCATAAGGCATAACCCTATGTTTATAAGGCAAAAATGTGCCCAAAAGGCAAAACACTACGTTCATCAGCAAAACCCTATGCCAATAAAGAAAAACCTTACTCTTAAAAGGAAACCCTATGCCCGTAAGGCAAAATAAGCCCATGAGGTAAACCCTTAACTCAAAAGACAAACCCTGTGCCCATAAGACAAACTTTATGCTTAAAGGAAAATTTCCCCTCCCCTTACACTACCTCTAAGCTTCCGAACTACTCATACCTACTTCTACACTACCCCTTCACGACCAATACCCTGCTTTTAACCAACTGATAAACTACTTCCACCCTACCCCACCTCTACCTCTACCCTAATTCTAACCTTCCCAACTACTCACCTACCCTTCCCCTACCCTGCCCCTATCCTGCGTTGAAATTTTTTCCGTTTCTTATGTAAGATACTGTAAGTACTACTTGCCTTGCTCTCGGGTATTCAAGTTACGTGAGTTTGGCGACGTTTTTATAATTTTATTCAATGCACTGACTCTTCAAAATTCTAAAGTGACAAATGTATATCTATTAGGTCACTGCTTATTTGAGTTTTGAATAGAAATCATTTTTTGCCAGTGCAGTCAAATACTGCCGTGAAGACAATTTTGCTCTTGGTGTTTCGCGATTTAAAATGCAAAAATGAAGCCTGATGATTACAATTGAAAGTTGGTACGCGAACATGCCCTTATTTGTTTGTTTTTATTAAAAAATAACGCGTAAATTATTGCAAAGTAGATGAGTGTGTGTTGCACTCTTGAGTCATAATGCATGTTTGTGTTTTGAGCAATAGAAATTAATTCTTAGCCATCTGTCAATTGACTAAATGTCGGAATTGTTTTTCTGTATTTTCCTCAATTTAAATTGCATTGAAAAGACGAAAAATTGTTTCAAATGAAAGAAGAAACATGTCCACGTTTGAGAATTTGTATGAATAAATATCACCTGCAAATTGGCGTGGCGATGATTGCACGATGCACTCGGATTAACTGTCTTGGCTGGACGTGCAAAGTTTCGATCGCCTTTCCATGATGTCCTCGTGGAATGAGCAGTTGCTTTTTTCTTGCAATATAAACTCGTTTTTAACAATTTTTTTAATGGCTAAATTTCAGCCATGTGCTGTTATCATTCCGTTCTTATTAAATAAAAGTGTATAATGTCACGGTCAATGAGTGCGCGTTGCACTCGGGTTAGCTGTCTAGGCTAGACTTAAATACCTTCGGTCGACTTTTCACAAATAAATAATCAATTGATTGCATTGAAACTTGAATCGGTCGGCGCAGAATGAAATCTTTACTTAATTACTTGCTTGCTATCTTTGAGTTGTGAGAGATGGAAATTAATTATTTTGCCAGCTGTCAGATGGTGACATTTCGTTGATGCTCATTTCAAGTTTTCGTAATTTGAGTTGCTATAAAAAATACGTGAGACGATTGAAAATGGTAGAAAAATCAAGAAAGTACCCGAATTTAGTTGTTTTTAGTGAATATAAAGTAGTAAAATGCAGATTTGGTGATGTGCACGTTGCAAACCAAAGGCCTATAGGCCAAAATCTTTGCGAAAGTTGGCGGCATCTTTTGATTTAATTCATTCCATCAACTCTGGAACAGCCCTATAGTGAAAAAATGTATCCTGGTAGTCAGTGCCTGTTTGAGTTTTAAGCCCTTGAAATTCATAATTTGCCAGCTGTCATAGACGAAATGTCTGAAATGTTCTTATCACGTTTTGGCACAAAAAATCGCAATGAAACGATGAAAGACATCTCCAAATGGTTAAAAATGCATGTACGTACCAAATTGAATGTGTATTTATTAATATTTCGTGTAAATTGAAAAGTCGATGAGTGCCCTAAGGCTGCACTTGAACTTGAAGTAGCTGTCTAGGCTGGGCCGCGAACGTTTCGACCGAGTTTTCTAATAGAAATATTCAAGTGATTCAAAGGAAACATAGCCTTAGCAGTAGAAAATTAGCTGTGTTTTAATTCTAGACAAAGACGTTTGGTGGAGAGTTCGTGAATGTTTCATGAAAGGGATTTCTAAATTTGCACTACTGAATTCAAAGAAACATAGCCAACAATGGAATCCCGGGGCAACCAAATCGACGGACATTATATATATTAGATCCATTTTATATTAGTGAAACTATTCCACTTAAAGAGAATGAAAACACTCCAGTGACAAACACGGTTGTTAATTCTAATCCATTTATTATTATAGATAACCACGAACAAGATACCATACCAATTAGCCAATGTTTCGTCCGAAACACCTATTCGTTAATCATACCCCCTAGATGCGAATTTTTATGCGAAGGTATTCAAGAATTTAGAACTATCGGTGACCAAATAATAGAACCAGAACCATTACTTATCCACGGCATAGCGATAGCAAGAGTCATAGTAAGCTCAAACGGAAATAGAAGAGTACAATTAAAAGTAATGAATATAACGGATCAAGAAAGAGGAATACCGAAAAACACAAAACTAGGAAGAGCAGAACCAGCGGAAGTACAAATTCCGAAATCGGAAGTACAACCACCTCTCATAGCAGGTATAGGTTACACCCTTAGAGATAAAGCAACAGCTGAACCAATAAACTTAGAAAATTATTTCGATTTATCACATCTTAATGAGCAAGTCAGAATGCAAACCTTGGCACTATTAGAATCGTATGCAGATATTTTTATGCTACCTGGCACTAAATTAGGATGCACCGGTAAAGTAAAACATGTTATCGACACAGGATCAGCATCTCCAATAGCCAACAACCCTTATCGCGTACCCCATCATCAAAAGCCTATACTAGACGAAATAATAAACGAACTATTAGAAGATAAGATAATTGTTCCCTCCACATCGCCCTGGTCAGCCAGAGTGGTGTTAGTCAAGAAAAAAGGTAACGTTGACGGAGCAGCAGGCATGCGTATGTGTGTAGATTTCCGACGCCTTAATTCTGTAACAAAACGTGATTTTTACCCCATCCCCCACCTAAACGACACACTAGATCAACTTGGTGAGAATAGTTTATTCTCGACTCTCGATTTCGCTTCAGGCTTTTATCAAGTCGAACTCGACGAACGTGACCGATGTAAGTCAGCATTTTCCACACCAAACGGCCACTATGAATTCACAAGGATGCCCTTCGGATTATCAAACAGCGGTTCAACATGGCAAAGACTAATGAACTCAGTACTAGCAGGACTAACAGGAAACAAATGTTTAGTGTACCTGGATGACATAATATGTTATTCCGGAGGCTCAGCGAAAACCCACTTCAAAACCTTAGCCGAAATTTTTGATAGGATTAGGGATGCCAATCTTAAATTAAAACCTTCAAAATGTAAATTTTTAGTCACAGAAACGAAATACCTTGGACATATAATTTGCCAAGACGGAGTCAAAGCCGACCCCAATTTGTCAAAGCTATTAGCGAATACCCCCCACCCAAAAATGTCAAAGAAATAAAACAATTCGTAGGTCTCATCCAATTCTACTCTAAATTCATTCCAAAATGCTCACATTTAACAGTTCCACTAACTAAACTTACTAGGAAAAATATCCCATTTGTCTGGACGGACGAATGTCAGCAAAATTTTATCAAACTTCGATCAGCATTAACTAACGAAACATTACTCAACTACCCAAATTTCAGCGAACCATTTTATGTTGAGACAGACGCATCGAATCACGCAATTGGCGCTGTTCTCTCACAAAGAATAAACGGTATCAACAAGCCGATTTCTTTTTCAAGCCGACAACTCACAACTAGCGAGAAAAATCTCAATACTACAGAACGCGAATGTTTAGCTTTAATCTGGTCTATTAAAATTTACAGGCCATATCTCATGTGTAAGAAATTCTTTGCAATCGTCGATCATAGCGCGTTAGCATGGCTATCAAATGTCAAAGATCCAACCTCTAAATTAGCAAGGTGGGCAATGACACTTTCCGCATATCAATTTGAAATAATCCATCGACCAGGACGAGTACACGCGAATGCAGACGCAATGTCACGAATTCCCCCTACAGTTGCAAAAATTAAATATGAACCCATCTGGGATCGTCAAAGGATAAAATCAGAACAACGACGTGACCCATCCATACTTGAAACAATTCAGAGACTCGAAAAGAGCCCAATTCCAGACGAAATATTTTCATTAGATAACGAAGGAATTTTATACAAAAAAAGTTCAACTATGCAAAAATATGATCAGCTAGTAGCACCTAGTACAATGATAGATTACATAATGCATACCTATCACTCCCTACCAATGGCAGGACACGTAGGCTTTCAAAAAACATTAGCACTAATTAAAAGCTCATTTTTCTGGCCAGGAATGTATAACACAATTCAGAAATTTTGTGAACAATGTGTTTCATGCCAAATTCATAAAACATCCCCCCACAGGAAAAAAGCACCTTTACAATCACCTCCCGATTTACAAGAAGCATTTGCACGCTGCGCCCTCGATATTGTCGGACCATTGCCGATAAGCTACGAACATGGATTCAGATTTATTCTAAGTTTCCAAGATTCCTTCACTAAATTTATCGAACTAATTCCCCTTAAAGATCAGTCAGCAGCGACAGTAGCAAAGGCATTTGTAACGGAGATAATCTGCCGATACGGAACACCAAAGCAATTACTGACAGACAGAGGCTCGAATTTTATTTCGGAAATGATGAGAGAAGTATGTAAAATTTTACAAATCGATCACATTTTTTGTACCCCATATTACCCACAAGCGAACGGCTCAATAGAACGAATGCATAGATCACTCAAAGAAATTCTTTCCCATTATGTTTCCAAAGACCACAAAGATTGGCCCGAATGGCTACCTTTTGTACGTGTTGCATATGTTGCTGCACAACACGATAGCATAGGAGATTCCCCCTACCACGCATTATACGCTAGAGATATCCGACTCCCATACGACAATTATACAAAACCAAGCCGAGTATATCACGATTTCGAATCAAACTACAGCAGAGAAGCAATAGAAAGATTGCGTCAAACGCATGAAAAAGTCAGAGAAAGCTTAGCCAAATCATTTCAAAAACGCAAAAAAAGCTTCGATCAAAACACAAAACCAGTCACTTTCCAAATTGGTGATCAAGTATAAATCGACAATCCAGGAGGAAAACCAGGACTTTCCAAAAAGCTCAAAGCCAAGTGGTTAGGACCTTACCGAATCATAGGCAAAATTAGCCCAGTCACTTTCAAAATTAAACAAATTTACGGCCCAAAACAACAAGTTGTACATGCAAATCGTCTAAAACATAGCAAGAAAGTATATATTCTCCCCGAAACGCAAAATAGCAACGAACAAGAAAATAGCAATAACGAAGTTAATGTTCCAGATTTAGAAAATGAGGAAGATAATTATGTATACACTTTTCCCCAAACCCCTACCAGAAACCCAAATCGACAAGATGTCACACTCGATGATGATGATGATGATGTTTTCACAAATCAACCCCCAACCCAACAGCAACCACAACAGCATAGGTATAGACTAAGAAGTATAGGAAGACCCGACGAGCATCCGTGGGTATTATATAAGAGATTCCCAGTAAAACGATAAAATAAATTAAATAAAAATAAAAATGCCAAAATAGATTATGTATAGCAAAACAAAAAAAAAAAAAAAAATAGGTGGAGGTTTTTGAAAGAACAATTAACTGCCGGAAATGTTTTCCATGTTTTAGCCAGCCGACTAGGCAGCGCACAACCCGAGGGATGACCACGTACACCAGCCATTCGACACACTCAAACGCACCGCAAAGCGCTGACGTCTACTGCTGCATCTACCTGCCTGGCGACGAGGACGCTCCAATCCAGCCGTCCGGGGAATCACGACGCATTGACGACCAACCAACAACAACCAAACTACCACAACAAAATGGTATCGTTACCACAACCATGCGTCGTCGAACTTTTACCCCCATGCCCAAACCGAACATTGGCAGACAAACAGAGTCAGAACGCTAAAGAGTTGCAAACCACAATCACGCAATCTCAACCACCAAGTGCAGTGTCAATCGCATTCAAATGTGACGTGTGAATCATCGCCCAAACCTCGAGGTTCGTGTTCGCAAGTAGCCATTTTTCCAAAATCAACCTTGAAAACCCATTTCGTGAACTTCGTAAACTCAAAAATAATATTCCAATTTTCAAAACCCTTCACGCTAAAATGTGTCAAATTAAAATCATAGCTTATATCTAGCGTAACAATTAAATATAAGATATAAATTTAAGAACAAACTATTGTTAAAGCTAAATGTTCAAAGCAAACTTGAAGCAAATTGAACAAATTTGAACAAATGTTCAAAATGTACCAATTAATTTTAAGGATTAACAATCCAATTATGAATCTATTATTTTAGCTGAATCGTTCAAAATGAACAGCCAATTAATCATAAAATATCGTTCTAGCGATGAAACTATTGTATTTTTAAGATACGTTCAAGATGAACCTATTAATTCGAAAGAAAAGCAATTTTAATTAGGAAACTATTGTTCAAACAAGCAATCAATTAATCTTAAGTATCGATAACTATGAAACCATTGTTTGAATAGAAATCAATAACCAATTATTTTTAAATATTGTCATTTAAATATGAAACTTTTGTTTCACAAAGATATTCCAATTGAACAATCTTCATCGATCCATCCATTTGTTTAGCATGTAAGCCGATGTCGAACTCAATATTCGATAATCATTATCAAATCCCAATTTGATAAGTCTTTTTTAATTTTATGCTGAGAAACTTAGTTTTACGAAATATTATAGTAATAATGAAACATTATTTTATGGAATTGATCCTAATCTTGTTTTGATTTAATCAAAACCAATTCACACATTGTAAACCAGTTCTGAAACAAAGTAACTTAAATGTTGACAATTCCACCATAGCAATCTACATTATAAGATTTTATTTAGCTAATAATTAATCTGCAATCATTTGCTTCAATCGATTTCCAACAATTACTTGAAAGAGTTAATTCTCGAGATTTGTTTAACTTTTGCTCACAATTTTAAGATATTGTGCACATGTTCTACTAGAGATAGTGACATTTAATTAGTTTTAGATCAATTTTATTCGCCTATTGCATATTTCCATTCGTCAGCAATTCATTTCAATTTGTTTTCAAAAAATTTCAACGTATTGCTTCCTTCTACAAAGGAGGGAGGAATGTAACAAAGTTACATGTAGATATTTCTCTACCCTACAATATTCTATAATATACTCTATACTAGCAGCAAGTATCACTTCATTCTGCTGATAACAGTATACGGACAGAAGTATGCAACTGCTGACAATGCTGTTCCCACAATCCTGATCTTGGACTTTACACCTGTGAGAACGCCAGCAGAAAGGCATAGCTATAGCAACCACCAAGAGAGTACCAATCCAGCCTTAGTCGTAGACAGACGTATTCCAATAGTATCGAATAGTAAAGTGTATCAACCTATAACCAACTACTTATCATTTGTGTACCAATTCTAATAAACCTTAATTCAATCTACCAATTAACTACAATTATCATTAGCAATCTAAACTAGTAACCGGGAAGCCTAATCCACCCCTTCCCTGTTATACTCGGTAACGACGGTGTTCCTCCATCAGGAACCCCAATTGTTACACAAGGTTTTCTTTTCAGTTACTATATTTTTCACATCGGCTGCTACTACGCATTCAGGCATGAAACTCTTGTGCGGCCGGATAACTCAGTTGGTCAGAGCAACCGCCCGGCAAGCGGAAGGTCCCGGGTTCGTATCCCGGTTCGGACGCACATTAATCCTGCCTAGCAAACCCTCCAGGGTCCCCGTTGTTTACTTCGTACATGGCTTCATAAAATTCCCACTATTGCCTTCCCCTACCGGTATGCTTGGCGTTGCCCGAATCACAGATGCGCTTGAAAGTATCATTCAACCCTCGCCATTTTCTTTGGACAACTTCAATGTCAATGCTGTTCTCTCGTTTATTGAAAATGGCGGTAATCCTTCCAAAGGATAACTTTTCATCCCTTCACCCCTAGAAACTTGTCTTTTCTCTCCTGATACTCATCGATGTAGGCCAGATATCGATCAAAATTTAATTTTTACGATCTGTTGTTTAAGAACAGTACATTAAATAAATCGCCAAATTGGAAGACAACAGCATCATTTATATCCACGCAAATTTCGCTAACAAAAGGCAAAACTTTTACATGTACAGAACAATCCATGATTAGCTGTGTATAGTTTATTAAACCAAATATATCATTAACGTAAAGTAATTCATTACTAGATAAGTTTATCCAGGTTACCTTCCTGAATAATTCGAATCGCAGGCGATTTCTCATCTTTACGCATGAGGACCTTGCCGAAACGAGACCACGCAAATTCATACCCCTTTTCTCTTTGTACATCGTTAGCTTTCCAAAGCAGATTCTTATAATAGGGAGCAATATTTTCGTTAACATAAATTTAAGATTTGTTACCGTTTCGCAGAAGATCGTTATTTGTAATGCGAACTTTGTTTCTTTTCAAGTCGAACTCTTCTCTCTTCGGGCGGCGACGCTTCGCCTCCTGCTTCTTGGCCCTGTTGAGTGCCATCCACCATCCAGAGCCAAGGACGTGTTCCTCACTGCAAAGGACGCAGTTTCGTTGCCCCTTGCAGTCTTTGCCAAGGTGACTAGCCTGCCCGCAGTCGCGGCAGCTTCTGGTCCTGTCGGGCCCCATGCAACTGCTGGAGGAGTGGTCGAAACTCCAGCACCTGTTGCACTTCCTCACTTTCAGGCGTCGCTTTACCTGGCAGCGGGATAACCCGACCCTTAGCTGGCCCACGTCCAGCAGTTTGACGGTCAGCGTCTTAGCGATGGTCACAGTCACAGCCTGGGTGTTCTGGCTGTGTGGCCTCAGCTGGCCGACCTGCGTCGCCTCCTCAGCTCCGACGACCTCTTTCAGGGCCGAACGGACCTCCACCCTGGAGGCCAGTCCGTCCAACCCCTTCATGTGGATCATCTCTACCTTTTCCCGCCTTCCGAAGTTGCGCCCGTCAATGTTCTTGGCGCCCAGGAGCTTCACTATCCTGACCCTGGCCTGCTCATCCTTATCCAAGAATATGAAAAGCTTACCCTTACGGGTGCTCCTCAGGGCTTGGGTAGCTTCGCTGCCTGGTTGCTTCGAGACGGCCTCCCTCACGTCCATCAGGATCTCCTTGAAGGCCCGTGGTCCCGGGTTCACCTCCAGGGCCAGGGTGCTCTTCTCCCTTAGTTCCCCTCTTCCTTGGGGACACTGCAACCCGCTCCTTCTCCTTGCGCTGCGGGGTGGTGTAGATGTCCACCCTGACGCTCGCCCCACGGAAGACCGCCTGCGTGAGATTCTCAGCCTCCCCACAGGTGGCGTCTCCACCTGGTGGATCGCCAGGGCCTCCTCCCCTCACGTCTCTTCCCTAAGAGCCTGGAGCTTTCCCCAGAGATCCTCCTCCGAACCCTCCGCTGCAGGGTCTCCGATTCACCTCCAGGGCCCTTGCGTCTCGTACGCTGCTCCTACCCCGCCTACTCCTCCCGGAGTGGGACAAGTTCCGGAAGCCTGTCGCGGTACAGTCGTTGGATGCTAGTCTTCATCGAGCGATCCTGAGGCTCGACTAGGACGCACTTGACTGTCGAGTGGGGAGTCTCCGGGGGCCGTCTTCACCATGACGTTGGTGAAGACGGGCCCTTCCCATTCGATATCCGCGACGGCCTGCAAGTTTTTGTTTGTTTGTTTTATTTAAGCTTCCAAGCTTATCATAATAAAATAAAATAATAAAAATAAGATTATTCTATAAATCACAATGTTTCAAATTATATTGCTTGTCAGATCTTATCTAAACTATTAGTACGTATTATTTTTGTACAGTCATTCTTGAATTTGTATAAATCGGCCTCATTTTTAATTTCTATCGGAAGCTTATTATAAAATTTTACTCCTATTACAAGAAGTAAGTTAAGACTGCTTGTTTTATTTTTAAAATCTATGAAAACATTTTTATTTGTAATACTTCGGGTTCCGTGATTATGTATAGAACGCACCATTTTAATTTTCTCTTGGAGATACTTAGGCAAGATATGATGGACTATTTTATTGATAAATATTAGCGCTGCCACTTTTACTCTTTGATGAACTTTCAGGAATTTTAGTTCATTTAGCATGAGGTGGATATTAGTTAGTCGGTCACATTTTAATATAATTCTCATGGCCCTGTTCTGAAGTTTTTGTAGAGATCCCAGATTAGTTTTGCTAACTGATAGCAATAGTGTACCCAACATCACAGAAGCAGAAGCAATATTAATGCTTGCCAGCCTTCGCTCAGTTGCAATCACCACAATTAAGTTTTAGTTTATTTTGAACTAGCCATTCAGTTACTCCTTTAAGTTCACTATTCAAAATATTTATTATATCTACATAATATAATGCAGTCATGCAGAGTTTTCACTCCCGCCAGACTCTCGACCGTCACGGCCTCCCCCTCTCTAAACCACGCACAGGTTTTCGTACCGATGGTGGTCGACGCTTTCTTCGGCGGTTGTTTCTGCCGAGGGACCTTTGGCGCCTCCTGGACATAAAGACTGGCCGCTTCACTGAAGAAGGAGATAACTTTCTCCCTCTCCAGTGTCGCGGCCAAGTGTCTCAACATGTTGCCGGTCATCTTCACTTATCTCTTGGTGTTGGTTGTCATCACCAAATCGAGGTCCTTTATTCCATCCAAGATCTTGAGTATGGTGTCCTGGATGGAGAGAGGATCCAGTCCATCTTCGCTCCGTTTTCTCTTGCCCTGCTCCTCAGCCGCGGGGCTGGCAATGAAAGCATCGTCTTCAATGCTGCTCGCAGGCGAGGCGGGTTTCTGCTGAGGCGACCCTTTGTAACTTTTAGTGTTCCTGGTGGAGGAGCTCCGTCGTTACCGAGTATCACGGGGAAGGGGTGGATTAGGCTCCTTAGTCACTGGTTAAGATTACGAATGATAATTGTAGTTAATTGGTAGATTGTATTAAAGTTTATTAATATTGATACACAATAATAAGTACCTAGTTGGCTATAGGTTGATGCTATATTTTACTATTCAATGCTCTTTCTGCTGGCGTTCTCACAGGTGTGAAGTCCAAGATCAAGAATGTGGGAACAGCATTGTCAGCAGTTGCATACTTCTGTCCGTTTACTGTTATCAGCAGAATGAAATGATACTTGCTGCAAGTATAGAGTATATTGTAGAATATTGTAGAGTAGAGAATATCTACATGTAACTTTTTTACATTCCTCCCTCCTTTGCGGAAGGAAGCAATACGTTGAATTTTTTGAAAATAAATTGAAATGAATTGCTGACGAATGGAAATATGCATTAGGCGAATAAAATTGGTCTAAAACTATTTAAATGTCACTATCTCTAGTAGAACATGTTCACAATATCTGAAAATTGTTAGCAAAAGTTCAAAAAATCTCAAGAATTAACTCTTACAAGTAATTGTTGAAAATCAATTGAATGCATATGATTGCAAATTAATTATTTGCAAATAAAAACTTGTAATGTAGATTGCTATGGTGGAGCTGTCAACATTTAAGCTACTTTGTTTCAGAACTGGTTTACAATGTGTGAATTGGTTTTGATTAAATCAAAACAAGATTAGGATCAATTCCATAAAATAATGTTTCATTATTACTATAATATTTCGTAAAACTAAGTTTCTCAGCATAAAATTAAAAAAGACTTATCAAATTGGGATTTGATAATGATTATCGAATATTGAGTTGGACATCGGCTTACATGCTAAACAAATGGATGGATTGATGAAGATTGTTCAATTGGAACATCGTGTGGAACAAAAGTTTCATATTTAAATGAATATATTTAAAAATAATTGGTTATTGTTTCTAGTCAAACAATGGTTTCATAATTAAATCGATACTTAAGATTAATTGACTGTTTGTTTTGAACAAAGGTTTCATAATTATTTCATAAATAAAATTGATATTCTTTCAAATTAATAAGTTCATTTAGAACGCATCTTTATAAAAACAATGGCTTCATCGCTAGAACGAAATTTATGATTCATTGGTTGTTCAATTTGAAAAATTCGGCAAAAACAAAAGATTCATATTAAGATTGATAATCCTTAAAATTAATAAGTTCATTTTGTTTAATATGGTTCAAGTTCGCTTTGAACAATAAGCTTTAACATGTAATGGATGCCATCAAGAATCCAAGAATCAATTGCTGCTGCTGCTGTAACAAACCCCCGAAGAGTTTTGAATGGCTCTTCCATTTTCAATTCAATTTTATTCATTTCTTAGGTGCAGATAATACCGGTGGATTGAGATATTATGGTATTAATATTATCTTTGTACTAGGACATTTAAAATTATAAATAACTAGCCTATGCGCGCACGCATTATAATAGCGTTGAGGGTGAGCGTAAATATTACGCTCATCCACAATTTAACATGTCCAGTAAGAATTTAGCAGTTTTCTCAATGACATTTGAATATTTCAAAACGTAAAAATCGATTTAAAGAAAAACTATCCAGTTGATTTGGTTCAAATTAATACAGTATCTTCTTTTTACGATTTATAATGTACACAGTAAATTTTGTGAACATTGGTTGAAGATAAAGTTGCTTAAGTTGCAAAAAACTGAAAAAGCACTAAAAAATCGCAAAAAATCATCATACATGCGCCATTTCAAGAAAAGTGCTTAACATACAACAATGAAATTTTTACACAAACATTAAATAGTGAGGGTCAACATTTCCTGAAAGTTTTGTCAAATTATATTCAGATGTTTGGCCTCTAGAGTGTAAAACGTGTTTTAGAAAAATTGAAAAATTTCGTAAAAACTAAATAACATAAAATTTACTCGCCCTATTTGGTTCAAAAACGTGGCAGATCTAAGTTCAGAGAAAACGAAGGCCCTCAGAAATTTTCATCAAAATCGGTTTTGGCGTTTGGCCTGTAGAGCGCGAACAAACACACAAAAAAAAAAAAAAAAAACGAAGTCTTTTTTCTGCAGTAAGTGAAATTGAAGATTTCGCTTCACTCGCCACGCTCGTTACGCTAATCAATTATTACTTTTATAACTATATACTAGGCTATGCGAACACTCATATAATCGTGTTGTGGATGAGCGTAATACTTACGTTCACCCACAACGCGATTATATTGCGTGTGCGCATAGCCTAGAGGCTTTTATGATCAATTTAAAATGTTCGGCGTTAATTTAGCAGCTTTCTCAATGACAAACTCAATTTCAAAACTTAAAAATCGATTTAAAGAAAAAGTATTCAATTGATTTGCTTGAAATTAACACAATATCTTCTTTTTACGATTTATAATGCACACAGTAAATTTTGTCAGAATTGGTTGAAGATAAAGTTGATTTAGTTGCAAAAAACTGCAAAATCGCTAAAAAAGCGTCATAAAAGCGCCATTTCCAAGAAAAGCGCTAGACATAAAGCAATGAAATTTGTACACAAACATAAAATCGTGAGGGCCAATATATCTGGAAAGTTTCGTCAAATTATATGGAGATCCTTGGCCTCTAGAGTGGAAAACGTGTTTTGGAAAAACTGAAAAATTTCGTAAAAACTTAATAACATAAAATTGACTTGTCCGATTTGCTTCAAAAACGTGGCAGATCTAAGTTCAGAGAAAACGAAGGTCCACATAAATTTTCATCAAAATCCGTTTTGGCGTTTGGCCTGTAGAGCGCGAACAAACACACAAAAAAAAAAAAAAAAAAAAAAAAAAAAAAAAAAACGGAATTTTTTAGCAGTAAAGTGTAATTGAAGATTTCGCTTCACTCGCTACGCTCGTTACGCTCATCAATTAATATGTTGAAATTACAAACAAATAATCATATAATTCTTGAAGAGGAACAATAATAGAGGAACATTTAGTTAAAATTTGCTAAGGAAGAACTAAACCAAATTAATAAATAGTTGGTACGAGTAGTGGCACGATTATTTTAACTCATGACTTTTTCCCACTTAAACAAATTTCCCTTGATGAGATTAACAATATTCAACAAACATTCTTGCTTGGTGCTTTGCTCCAGATGCTTTGCTGCTAGAGCAGATGGAGTGTAAACTATGTTTCAGTTCTCAGAAACTTCTCAAGAAGTACGTCCAAGTAGCCATGCAGAATGAGTACGTCAGCTTCGTCATCTGGAAGTATGACAAATGTTATTATTCTCTCGACTGAAGCCATCGTCATTTGCCGGGATTTCCGTACGACCACTGGAACTCGGCTGAACTCACGCCGTAGTAAGTCTCCATGGACAACGCGATGTATCCCGCGACGTTTATGACCACCGGCTGGTTGCTACGCGACATGATGATGCGCATCGACCTCTTGAAGCTGTCAGACGCATCGAACCAGTCGCTGCTGTAGACAGCGTCCCTCACTGCCTCGCTCTGTGATAACAAACATTTACTTGCAAACCAAAAATCCCAATCGGCTGTAGAATGCACAAGAAGTATTAGAAAATTTTAATTCCAAAATAATTTAATTGATTATTGGTGTTACGACGCACTGTTTTGACAACTGGCCCTTTGGCGCTGGTCTAATGGCGGCAGTGAATGAAAGGGTGATGATGAACCTAACCTAGCCTAGAAGGGTGGAGGTTAGACCCGGTGCCGGCACGGAGCCTACTCCTGTCGAAAAGCACCGAGGGAACCACCGGCTTTATGTCCCTTCCGAAGGACGGTACAACTCGAACAACAGGATTCCTCCACTAATCCGTGCTGTCGAGAGGTAGACAAGCAAGGCGAGTAAAGTCGTTGTACTAACTTCAAACCCTCCAACCTCTCTCCCGAACGAAACTGATCATGTGCATGATCCAAAATAAACCCATTCCATTCAATCAATATTCAATCAAAATTACGTCATGATACACACTCGCTAGAGCCAGGCAGAGCAATGCGGCTTGCGTTTTCTTTGTTCTTTAGCAGAGCTTATTATAATATTATTCCAAACTGGTAGTACGTCCAGTGGGTAACTGACGTCACTTTTCTCTGAGAGGAATAGGTCTATTGAATCCGGATATTTTCGCCTGTCTGGGGTCTGCGACTGCATTACCCAATTATTCTAAGCATGCAACCAACTTTGGAATCGATATTAAATTTAGATGAGTTGGTAGGCTCCATGGAAGTAGAGTCAGGGCTCTAAATGAACGTATAAAAGGAGGTTATGAATCTAGCGACGATATGCTGCAATCGCAATCAATCATTTCGACTAACCCCGATCATGGCGATTTTATTTGTTTTGATGCGAACCTAAATGCAAATATTCGTTGCATGAACTTCAAGATATTTAATATTAGAAGCTTGTACCGAGTATTTGCGTCTGTTTGTATCTATTCGAATCACATCAGGAAACTCTCCAAGGAATCGTGCGACAAAGTGCTGGTGGCGAACGTAGCGGACTAGTTTGAAGTGAGACCAGTTAACGGTGCAAAGATACTCCTTCACAATAGTTATCGGCAAAGAAACCTCCTTGAATATTACTTAATGTGACGTAAGACACGTTGTGTATAGATGGCTGTGATGCTTTGTCTACCAAGCCGCCTAGGTGGCGCTGATGTTTCTGTCACCAGCTCGACAATGCTGTTTTGACATAGTTTCTTGCATTCTTCAGCCTTTTAAGATGTATGCCATTTATTTCAGAGCAGAATCGACTTTGATTTCTGTTTGTTGCATCCCTGGTTAGACTAGGCTCTTCACTTCTTAATGAGATACAAACCTCTGCTTTAATCTCGTCCGAAAGCCAACAAATAATGGACGTGCCTGCATTCGAACAAATGATCAGGCAGAGGTACATCAATGTCCTGGGACTTGTAAACAGTGCGTCTTCAGACTGTAAAATGATAAGAAACAACCATCAGGTCAAAACAACAGCAATTACAGCCAGGTGAATTAACGGAGTTACTGCCAATTCAGGTCGTGCCTGATTAAATACGTACGAAAATGATTAAAACGACGCCCAAGCCTGTTGGAATGAGAGTGCACGTCAACCAAAGAAACAACGTACGATCGTAAAACGACCTGACTTCGTTGACGAAGCTGGAATCAAAACTAATGTTAGTGTCACATACTGTCAATTCCGACGATTTCAATAACTCGCATAACGGCAGCAAGATGTATGATGCCTGACACTCTGCCAGCAAACATCTCACCAGGCTGTAGGATGCCCGACACTCTGCCAGAAAACATCTCACCGGCTGTAGGATGCAGGACACTCTGCCAGAAAACATCTCACCAGCCTGTAGGATGCAGAGTGTCCTGCATCCTTCAGCCCGGTGGGTTATTTGACGCTAGGTTTGATGCTAAATTACCTGATAATGGACCAGTGAAGCTGAACACACGTCTTCAGCGAGTCAGCCACTTCCCTCTCCATGGGTTTGCGGGCAACTTTGCCGCCGAGTGTCCTGTGTTTGCTCGCTAACCGCGTCCCAAGCTGAACCGACCCCGGACCGACGAAATGGGCCACGCGGTTTCCAGACGTCGCTGGCGCCACTCTTTGCTCGGCATCAGCCGGACACTCGGTCCACGTCACGTCCTGGATGCTTCGAAGGTTGTGCGCAAGGAGGCGCAGTTGAGCGACCGCTTCGACGAGCAGCGCCAGGAGGAGGTTGATGACCACGTTCAGGCTCAGGATGGAGTAGGCGAAGGTCACGATGGCGGCCACGTAGACAAGCTGGTAGTTCGGCGACACGTCCTGGTCGAATGGGTACCACATGCTGCAAGGAAGACAAGGTCGGTGACACATGCTGCAAGAAAGACAAGCTCGTAGTTCCGTGACACATGCTGCGTACACTTTAATTACGATCATTACTTATCTTAGGTTCCAGTATTCCCATTTAATTGGTGTAACCCATTACATAGCTTATTCTCGCCTGAATCTCTTTTTCCTGCGTTTTTGCATTGACGACAATAAATCGGTGATAAATGCTTGGGGTATAGCTTCACCTCGTTCGGTTGCGATCGTGGCGATCCAAGCAGTGGAATCGACCAATGGAAATTTGTTTGTAGCAAAGCTTGGGGACATTAGGGAACACGCTACGCTTGTGAGATTCAGATGTTTGCAAGAAAATGTTTCTACAGCTCTAATTTTCACAGGCTCCGGGACTTACTAGTAAAGAAACTCTCCATTTCTGTAGATGTAAGGCAGCCTCGTGGACGATAGTATCATCGCAGCTCCAACCGCGCAAATAAAGCCCATCACAAATTCCGACCACCGCTTGTTGCGCTCCAGGATGTCCGTGGGCCGTTTCGGAAGCTTGGCGCTCCACTTGTTCATCTCCCTCAACGCTTGAAGGACGCGGTCCATTTCGGTTCTTCGGTAAAGCAGCGAGAAGCCCGCCGAGAGTTCGAGGACCCCCACGAAGTTGGCAGCGATGGATTCGACGGTGAGATGCAGGTCCTGGCCCCAGCTCTCAACGGCGAGGAGCGGGAAGCCGAGCAACGCGCCATATATCATGGAGCCCAGGCCAACGCGCGACAGCCACATGCGTGACGTCGCTCCAATACCGCCGGACTCGCCTTTTTGGGGCCACAATCCTGTTGGAGATAATGCAAGAAAACATTGAAATATATTATCAGTTAACATATTATTTTACCTGTCGTGCATTTTGGCGTTTACCAAGGTAGAAACACAGAGTCGTGCAGAGGTTTATTGAGATGCTGTCTGCTTCACTACACACTAAGAACTTTTCAATATTTTGTATGATATACTTTCTTATGGCGACCATATTTACTAATGTAGTGTTTGACTGTGACACGGATGTGAACTGTTTGCTTCGCACGACGCTTTCGAGTCGCTTTATCTTCGAGCGACACCTCTAAGCGTCAGACTCTGGTAAACTGACTTCATGATTAATTCAGTAATCGCTGGTGCGTGCAAGTGAGGGACTTCACGCACGGCTCCCTGCGATCGCTTGAAGCTCTGTTCTCGGCTGAATAATGCAGGTGTCTTGACAATCAAATACAAGTATATCAAAAGAAAGACCCAAGCTAGTTCGTGATATTTGTAAAGTAATAATTCATCGATCGGCCGTCGGTAAGCCGAAGAAATAAACTGCCTTTTTCTTCTCTTACTTCTAGTGTTGTTCTTGCTGCTCACAAAAAAAGTTTTACATAGTAAATTTATAAATAAAGTTCAATAAGTGGCTGCCCTATAACTCGAGAGTATAATTTTTTCATTAACAACGTCATTTAATAAAATATGAACTGAACTGAGATGCTTTGTTAAGTATAATTTAATTAAAATTACTTTTGTTTGTAGTTTATTTAATCATCAATTGAATAAACTATTGGGTAGCAGGTTGTTTTTTTTTTTCACCTGGGAACAAACAGCTTCAAATCTTGTCTTGCTGTCCCTCCAACCTGCCCCACCAAACAACCACCGAGAAGGAAAGAAGGAATACTGCAATAAATCAATAAAAGGCAGGCTCTGTATGTTTATTTCATCTAATCTAATATATATAATGTCCGTCGATTTGGTTGCTCCGGGTTTCCATTGTTGGCTATGTTTCTTTGTATTCAGTCATTTGAAATGTCAAAAGTTTGCTGGCAGGTAAACTATTAATTCACACACTTTACACCAAACGTCTTTGGCTAGAAATGTAAAACAACTTATTTGACGTGCTATAGGCTATGTTTCAAGTCAATCACTCGAGCATTTCTGGTCGAAAACTCGGTCGAAACTTTCGCGGCCCAGCCTAGACAGCTACTTCAAGTGCAACGTGCACTCATTGACGTTTCAATTTACACGAAATATTAATAAATACACATTCAATTTGGTACGTACATGTATTTTTAACCATTTGGCGATGTCTTTCATCGTTTCATTGCGATTTTTTGTACCAAAACGTGATAAGAACATTTCTGACATTTCGTCAATGACAGCTGGCAAATTATGAATTTCAAGGGCTTAAAACTCAAACAGGCACTGACTACCAGGATACATTTTTTCACTAGGGCTGTTCCAGAGTTGATATGGATTGAATTAAATCAAAAGTTGCCGCCAACTTTCGCAAAGATTTTGGTTTGCAACGTACATCACCAAAACTGCATTTCACTACTTTATATTCACTAAAAACAACTAAATTCTGGTACTTTATTGATCTTTCTACCATTTTCAATCGTCTCACGTATTTTTTATAGCATCTCAAATTACGAAAACTTGAAATGAGCATCAACGAAATGTCACAATCTGACAGCTGGCAAAATAATTAATTTCCATCTCTCACAACTCAAAGATAGCAAGCAAGTAATTAAGTAAAGATTTCATTCTGCGCCGACCGATTCAAGTTTCAATGCAATCAATTGATTATTTATTTGTGAAAAGTCGACCGTAGGTATTTAAGTCCAGCCTAGACAGCTAACCCGAGTGCAACGCGCACTCATTGACGTGACATGATACACTTTTATTTAATAAGAACGGAAAATCTAAGGTAATAATCTAATAATCTAATTCAAATTGCGAAAACTTGATAACAGCACTTGGCCGAAATTTCGCCATTAAAAAAATGGTTAAAAACGAGTTTATTTTGCAAGAAAAAAGCAACATGCTCTTTCCACGAGGACAGCATGGAAGTGTCAAAACAATCACACGAGCAATTCTACAAGGAAAGGCGATCGAAACTTAGCACGTCCAGCCTAGACAGTTAATCCGAGTGCATCGTCCAATCATCGTCACGCCAATTTACAGGTGATATTTATTCATACAAATTCTCAAACGTGGACATGTTTCTTCTTTAATTTGAAACAATTTTTCGTCTTTTCAATGCAATTTAAATTGAGGAAAAATCCGTAAAAAAATAAATTGACATTAAGTCAATTGACAGATGGCTAAGAATGAATTTCTATTGCTCAAAACACAAACATGCATTATGACTCAAGAGTGCAACACACACTCATCTACTTTGCAATAATTTACGCGTTATTTTTTAATAAAAACACACAAAAAAGGGCATGTTCGCGTACCAACTTTCAATTGTAATCATCAGGCTTCATTTTTGCATTTTAAATCGCGAAAAACCAAAAGCAAAATTGTCTTCACGGCAGTATTTGACTGCACTGGCAAAAAATGATTTCTATTCAAAACTCAAATAAGCAGTGACCTAATGGATACATTTGTCACTTAAGACTTTTGAAGAGTCAATGCATTGAATAAAATTATACACCCATAGGGTGAACTATACGCCCAAAGGGCAAACTATACACCCATAGGGTGAACTATAAGCCCATAGGGCAAACTATACACCCATAGGGTGAACAATACGCCCATAGGGCCAACTATACACCCATAGGGTGAACTATACGCCCATAGGGCAAACTATACACCCAAAGGGTGAACTATACGCCCATAGGGCAATCTATACACCCATAGGGTGAACTATAAGCCCATAGGGCAAAATATACACCCATAGGGTGAACTATACGCCCATAGGGCCAACTATACACCCATAGGGTGAACTATACGCCCATTGGGCAAACTATACACCCATAGGGTGATTTATAAGCCCATAGGGCAAACTTTACACCCATAGGGTGAACTATACGCCCATAGGGTGAACTATACGCCCATAGAGCAAACTATACACCCATAGGGTGAACTATACGCCCATAGAGCGATCCATACGCCCACAGGGCGAACTATACGCCCACAGGGCGAACTATACGCCCACAGGGCGAACAATACGCCCATAGGGCGAACTATACTTCCATAGCGTACTATACTAGCGAACTATACAATTGGCGAACATTCACCCGTATTACGAAAATTAGGCCTACAAGTTTTTTTTTCGCCCTATGAGCGTATTTTTGTCCCTATGGGCGGATAATTCGTCCTATGGGCGTGTGGTTCGCCTAATGGTCGTATAGTTTACCCTATAGGCGTATATTTCGCCCTATGGGCGTATAGTTCACCATATGGACGTAAAGTTCACCCTATGGCTGTATGGTGTTCCCTATGGGCGTATTGTTCGTCCTATGGGCGTATTGTTCGTCCTATGGGCGTATAGGTTGCCCTATGGGCGTATGGTTCGCCCCATGGTCGTATAGTTCGCCCTTTAGGCGTATGGTTCGCCCTATACGTTTAGCGAACATTCACCCGTATTGCGAAAATTAGGCCTATAAGTTTTTTGTTCACCCTATGAGCGTATTTTTGTCCCTATGGGCGGATAATTCGTCCTATGGGCGTGTGGTTCGCCTAATGGTTGTATAGTTTACCCTATAGGCGTATATTTCACCCTATGGGCGTATAGTTCACCCTATGGCTGTATGGTGTTCCCTTTGGGCGTATTGTTCGTCCTATGGGCGTATGGTTCGCCCCATGGTCGTATGGTTCGCCCTTTAGGCGTATGGTTCGCCCTATACGTTTAGCGAACATTCACCCGTATTGCGAAAATTAGGCCTATTAGCGTATTGTTAACCTTGAGTGTATTTTTCCTCTATGGCCGTATGGTTCGCCCTTTAGGTGTATGGTTTGCCCTATGAGCATGTTGTACGCCCTATGGGCGTATATTTCGACCTATGGGCGTATTGTTTTCCCTATGGGCGTATTGTCCGCCCCATGGGCGTATATTTCGCCCTATGGGCGTTTTTATCACCCTATGGGCGTATTGTTCACCCTATGGGTGAATAGTTCGCCCTATGAGCGTATAGTTTGCCCTTTGGGCGTATAGTTCGCCCTATGGGCGTATAGTTCACCCTATGGGCGTATAGTTCGCCCTATGGGCGTATAGTTCACCCTATGGACGTATAGTTCACCCTATGGCTGTATGGTGTTCCCTATGGGCGTATTGTTCGTCCTATGGGCGTATAGCTCGCCCTGTGGGCGTATGGTTCGCCTTTTAGGCGAATGGTTCGCCCTATACGTTTAGCGAACATTCACCCGTATTGCGAAAATTAGGCCTATGAGCGTATTGTTATCCTTGAGCGTATTTTTCCTCTATGGGCGTATGGTTCGCCCTTTAGGTGTATGGTTTGCACTATGAGCATGTTGTACGCCCTATTGGCGTATATTTCAACCTATGGGCAAATGGTTTGCCCTATGGGCGTAGTGTCCGCCCCATGGGCGTATAATTTGCCCTAAGGGCGTATAGTTTGCCCTATGGGCGTATAGTTTGCCCTATGGGCGTATAGTTCACCCTATGGGTGTATTGTTCGCCCTATGGGCGTAAAGTTTAACCTATGGGTGTATAGTTCGCCCAATGGGCGTATAGTTCGCCCTAAGGGCGTATGGTCCACCATATGTTATTTGCATCAATTGCATAAATCTTCTATGCATAAAGGGAAAAATTCACTTACACTCCACCACGCGTGTTTGTCTAGAATTTAAACACAGGTTATTATACACAGCAGAGTTTTTTTTTTCCCAAGGAATCAATTGAACAGTTCTATTTGAAAACTTGGTCGAAACTTTGGGAACCCAGTCTAGACAGCTACTTCAACTGCTACGTGCATATTTAGCCCTAATGGCGTATGGTTCACCCTAAGTTCTATAGGTTCTATTCACGCCCATTGGGTGAACTATTCGTCCATAGGGCGAACATGCACCCCATGTCGTTAAAAACTAAAAGAAAATGTCGTAAGTATGCTTTATGGGCATAAGGCTTGCCTTATGGGCGTAGGGTTTGCCTTTTGAACAAAGGTTTTGCCTTATTGGCACATTTCTGCATTATGGACGTACTTATGCCTTATGGACATAGGATTTGCCTTATGGGCATAAGGTTTGCCTTAAGGTAAAGGGGCAGCCTTATGAGCTTAAAATATTTAATGAAAAAAAAAAAAAAATTTAAGTAAAAGGCGTAACCACATAGTGACGGAGGCACGGGCTCCGCTGCTAGTTAGCTACATAACACTCAAAGTTGTTTTGTGAAATAAGAATAAATTCTGAACCTAAAATACGGTTTGACTTACCACAGCCTGTCAATTACTTTCTGTACATCCAGGAAACACGGAGTTCCGACCGGCGACCGGCGACACGCGATGGCGTGACTCGATACGACGTCGACTCCACAAGACAAGGATCCAGGCAACACGTTACTACAAGCGCCAGGCGCGAGTCTCCTACATCCAGCCGTCTTAGATCAGCCCCCTGGAATCCCACAGATGCCACCAAAGACGCGAGCTAATTTTCAAGATTTCAAGTCAATCTCTTCATCATCGGCTACGTGTCACTGACATTGACAGCGACGGCCTTGGCACATTCCAACCTTTGGACGACAATTGTTTCTTGTGGGAGGTTTATGCGTTTATTTGTATCTGATGTCTAATGATTGATGGTGGGCCGCGGATTGTTTAGCTGCAGGGGGCGGATCAGGGGCCTGGGGTGCATCCGGCATTGCCGATGGATGTCAGCTGTTCGCTCGTAACGCGGGTGCCGTGTTCAACCAGGGTGGGGGAAAAGTCGATCTCAAAACAGCCGACAGTGGAGGTTTCTTGCATGGCGTGTTACCAAGAAAAATGTCGCCACAGAAGAAAAATTTAAGTTAGTGAATGGATAATGCAATCCATCAGATAGGAAATATGACTACAGTATCCCACCTGTACACATTCAATGTGTGCTTTTACTGTTTTGACAGATACCCCTGTGGGGTTCCACTCCCCCGAGGGCAAGAAACATCCAAGTCTCCGGGGGAGTGGATTGTTGGAGGAGACATTGTTTTTAAGGCATTCGACTTCAAACGACTTATTCGACGACACGTGATTTTGATATTTATATTTTCATTCGGGTTTAGAACCGATATCGAGTAGCACGAGTATCGTGTCGAGCTTGACTCACTCGCATCGCTTCATCAATAAACTTGTTAAACAAATCGAAGTTGTATTTATTCGACGGCGCAACACCCCCTCCTTCCCCGCCGTGCTGCTTGTTGCTTGCAGCTGACGGCTTCGTTGTTGGCAGTCAGCAATTTCATACTCAATACAATTCATACAATTTCAATGGCATACCTTGTCAAGACAACTATAATTATATCATGGAATGTTGTCCTAAGGCAGCAAGGTGTATGGAAGAAGCGATTCCCAGTCCTAGCCCTCGGCATGAAGGTTCGCCTTGACCACTCCATGGTCATCATTGTGACCAGAGCCGTTTTGCATAACGTGGCCTGTGACGTCATGGGAAGGATGTTTCCGGGAATGACCAGGAGCTCGGACAAGTCGCACGTTTGGAAGATGACCAAATGCCTGAAGATGACAGCAGCTTGAATTCCGAGTTACGAAAAGCGGAATAGCTGGGATTCCGACACTAACCATCATGAGTGCAATCCATCACTCCACACCTTCTATGAATGATAGCGAAGCAATCTCTTTAAGCAATCTTAGCCTGCTAAGCTCGGAGTTTGATGACTTGTTTCTCCTCCGACGCTGAAATCCAAGTGATAAGCATTGCACTGCGAGGTCATGGGCTCATCGAGACCGTCTCTTGTGTTGCCTATTGAACGAGTGATCCTGGGATCGAACTCGGGACCAACAAGTTTCGTTCACTTTGCTGAAATGCAAGCGTGCTATCGTCCAAGTCATCACGTTATAATCGGGGTTAGTCGAGTTGTTGGTGTGTGATTGCAGCATAGCGTCACTAGATTCAGCGCCTTCTATCTCCATGAAGCCACGTCATAATCGGGGTTAGTCGAGTTGTTGGTGTGTGATTGCAGCATAGCGTCACTAGATTCAGCGCCTTCTATCTCCATGAAGCCACGTCATAATCGGGGTTAGTCGAGTTGTTGGTGTGTGATTGCAGCATAGCGTCACTAGATTCACCGCCTTCTATCTTCATGAAGCCACGTTATAATCGGGGTTAGTCGAGTTGTTGGTGTGTGATTGCAGCATAGCGTCACTAGATTCAGTGCCTTCTATCTCCATGAAGCCACGTTATAATCGGGGTTAGTCGAGTTGTTGGTGTGTGATTGCAGCATAGCGTCACTAGATTCAGTGCCTTCTATCTCCATGGAGCCACGTCATCATCGGGGTTAGTCGAGTTGTTGGTGTGTGATTGCAGCATAGCGTCACTAGATTCACCGCCTTCTATCTCCATGAAGCCACGTCATAATCGGGGTTAGTCGAGTTGTTGGTGTGTGATTGCAGCATAGCGTCACTAGATTCAGTGCCTTCTATCTCCATGGAGCCACGTCATAATCGGGGTTAGTCGAGTTGTTGGTGTGTGATTGCAGCATAGCGTCACTAGATTCAGTGCCTTCTATCTCCATGGAGCCACGTCATAATCGGGGTTAGTCGAGTTGTTGGTGTGTGATTGCAGCAAATCGTCACTAGAAATGTAAAAACCCAGACAGGTGAAAGTTGTGGACTCAAATCCCTGTACGGATACAAATTTTGGCATCGATATTTAGTTTCTAATAATAAATATCTTCCGTTCTTGCATCGAGTATTTGCATTTAAATACCAATCACAGCATCCGTGGTTCGTTCGATTTGCAGCGAGAAAGATAAGTTCCTAAAAAAAGTGACGTTTAAGACTTTGAAATATTACTTGTGGCTTTCATGGCAATGGTTTACATTTTATCCGTCTTCAAACATAATTCCGGATTTTTTTTTTTTGGGTGACAATGACATTATAAAACTAAGTTTTTGTCTAATTAAAAAAGTCGAGTTGCTGATAGTAAGTAATTAGGTGAGGGGTTGTCGATTCGACGTTTGCAATTAAAATATGTAAAAATGACTAATCTAGCGTCTGATTGGAGCCACGCTTCACAGCGCGCCTCGCTGCGATTGACATTGGCTGCCTAGTTGAGTGGAAGTTGTTGAGTGCAGCTTGTTGAGTGGAAGTTGTTGAGTGGAAGTTGTTGAGTGGAAGTTGTTGAGTGCAGCTTGTTGAGTGGAAGTTGTTGAGTGCCACTTGTTGCGTGCCGTGTTTGCAATGCTGTTCCTGCTGCTGGCTGTTGGTAAGACATTTCCATGTTTCAATGTTTCAATGTTTCAATGTTTCAATGTTTCAATGTTTCCCTGTTTCAATGGCTCCATGTTTCTGTGCTTCCGTGTTTCCATCGATGGGTCGTTGACATCAGGGACACATCTCAGAGGCTTGGCTCAGTTAAATCAATGCACTAAGTTACGTCACCGCTCTAAAAATTGTAACATTATTATCATTCAATTTGGTCAATCACCATTTAAAATAAACATTTTTAAGTCTTTGTTTTCAGACACTAGGCGATGCAAACACTTTATATAATCGTGTTGTGGATGACCGTAATCTTTACGCTCACCCTCACCGCGATTATATTGCGTGTGCGCGTTGCCTAAAGGCTTATTGATGAGCCTGCTCAAACCCGAATGCCATCAACTCTCCTGAATTTGGTGTAGAAAATACCTCTTTGCCTAAAATAAAAACAAGTTTGAGTAGAATATAATCGTGTACTGTTAAATATTGTAAATTAGATTGAAATTAAATGATTGATGAGCGTAACGAGCGTAGCGAGTGAAGCGAAATCTTCATTTACACTTACTGCAAAAAAAGTATAATTAAAAAAAAAAAAAAATTGTGTTTTTGTTAGCGTTCTACAGGCCAAACTCCAAAACCGATTTTGTTGAAAATTTCTGTGAACCTTCGTTTTCTCTGAACTTAGATCTGCCACGTTTTTGAAGCAATTCGGACGAGTAAATTTTACCGCATAACCTAGGGGCTTATATGATCAATTTAAAATGTTAAGCGATAATTAAGCAGCTTTTTCAATGAAATTAGTTTCCTGGGATTATCATGATGCAATTGCAGTCGTCGTGAAATTATTTGGTTACTTCGAACGTGTGTTAAGAAAAGATTAGATTATAAGAAAAACTATTGAATTGACTTGCTTCAATTAACACGGTATCTTCTTTTTATGATTTTTAACGCACACTGCAAATTTTGCTAACATCGGTTGAAGATAAAGTTGCATTAGTTGAAAATAACCGCAAAAACGCTAAAAAAGTGTCGTAAAAGCGCCATTTTCAAGAAAAGTGCTTAACAAACAACAATAAAATTTGAACACAAACATTAAATCCTTAGGTTTAACACACCCAGAAAGTTTCGTCAAATTATTTTCAGATTCTTGGCCTCTAGAGTACAAAACGCGTTTTGGAAAAACTGAAAAATTCGTTCAAAATCCGTTTTGGCGTTTGGCCTGTAGAGCGCGAACAAACACAATAAAAAAACAACAAAAAAAATCCAGACTCTTTTTTAGCAGTAAAGTGTAATTAGAAATTTCACTTCACTCGCTACGCTCGTTACGCTCATCAATTAAGTTTTTACGAAATTTTTCAGTTTTTCCAAAACACGTTTTGCACTCTAGAGGCCAAGAATCTGAATATAATTTGACGAAACTTTCTAGATATCTTGACCTTCACGATAAAATGTTTTTTTACAAATTTCATTGTTGTATGTGCAGCACTTTTCTTGAAAATGGCACTTTTATGTCACTTTTTACGAGGTTCTGCAAGTTTTTGCTACTAAAGCAACTTTATCTTCCACCGATTGTTACACAATTTTCTGTGTGCATTAAAAATCGTAAAAAGAAGATACTGTGTTAATTTCAAGCAAATCAATTAAATAGTTTTTCTTTAAATAGATTTTTACGTTTTGAAATATTCAAATGATTTCACGATACATCATGATGCTAAACTACTTAAACGCCAAACATTTTAAATTGATCATATAAGATTCGAGGCTATGCGCACACGCAATTTAATCACGTCGTGGATGATCGTCAATATTACGCTCATCCACAACACGATTATATGAGCGTTCGCCTAACTCATCTGGAAGAAAATCGCTTTGACCCACAGTTTTTATCAACGTTACCGACGCCTTTCTCAACTACCGCATCACCGAGTACGTGCCCTTCGGCGCAGCGCTGCGCAGCGTAACGTCCGCGCAGCCGCGCAGCTGGCTGGAGATGCGCGCGCAGTGCAACGCGGAGCACCCCGGCCACTTCCTGGCGATGCTGAGCGAGCCGGCCGCCGCCGCCGCCGCGGCTGCGCAGTGCCCGGTGGGCAGCGCAGTGCCGCTGGGCCTCGTGCGCCTCACCACCGGGGACTTTGTCTGGGACAACGTGGGCGACCTGGCGCACAGGGTGCGTGCGCACTTGCCTACATTCTTGCAGACCGACCACAATTGGGACCCAACGCTGCAAGAGGCGGACGAAATAGTGATCGTCATTGTCTCCTCCTTGCTTTTCAATGAGTTACTAGGATAAGCCTTTGAAGATTATTTCCTTTTTCTACAAATAACAACCCTTCATCCAACTTTCCGTTCAGTTTTCTGCAGCCATTTTCTCAACTGAAGTCTATAGAGGGAAAACCCAAACTAAAAAAATTGATGCCTTTTTTCAAGTACAAACTCCGACAGCCAAATTACCGGTATCTGAGGTATCTCGGTGGTAGTCCAGCTTTGGGTCCTTGGTGGAAAAGTGAAACGCTACGGCCTACCGGCCGGCCGTCGCTTGTCGCCCGCCACTTGTGACTTCGTTGGGTGAATTCATTTCACCCAACGAGCTACACAACCATACTTGGTCCCTGCATAAAGAACAATGAACCTCTTTCTATCCCCTTGCAGTCGGTTAGGGATTGTCTGGGGATCAAAAACATTAGTTCACCTTTTCATGGCGGTACCGTTCTGAAAAATCCAGGTTTCATCCAAGCATACTGGAGTTAGAGGAGCGGCTTGAGTTGGAGTTCCCTTAGGAACTCCAGCAGCCTTAATACTATGTCTCTAATACTGGTTTCTCCGTGAGGCACAGTCGGTCGTTCCTAATTTCCCATCTTACCAATTTTAGACTTCATTCTTCAACACCACAGATGAAATCCCGATGTAAATAACAATAATAACACGTTGGACAAAAACGGGATGTGGAAATTTTTGTGAGTGTGGCGATACTTACAGACTTAGTGAAAGGAACACACTAAAAAAATGACTAAATTCACATGGGCATCTTACCGGAAATTCCTAAACCTAACAAACTTGAGAACAACAAGCAACTCTGAGTTAAAATGCAACAGTTCCCAGATAAAAACGGCCAAAAGAGAGGGGAAGGCAACCGTCATCCACCGCTTCTTTTATTAATGAAAAGTTAAACTATAGTGTTCATCTCGTCGTCTGAACTAAGAAGCTATAAGAATCTCCATTTTAAGACCAAGGGTATTTCAACCATGCCAGTAATTTCCCTTGGGCAGTTTTCTTGGCAATCCTTCCCAAACCGAAAGTCAGCGCCTTTACTGGAAGCCGATTCAATGTCTTCACGGAGGGTTCGGCATGGAAGAACAGTGTTCTTGTTACAGCCGGTCACTTCGGAGGAGATCGCGCGTCTCCACCTTGGCTCGGTACCCGGCGACGGAGCCTACGCATCCGCGCACTGGCCGGACCTGCAACAGGTGACGCTGACCTCAGGCGACGAGCCCGCGTTTCACTGCGCCGTGTGCGAGCTCTCCCATCGACTGGACGTGGTCACCCGGCCCGTCTACCCGGCGCACGAGGCAACGCTCTACGCCTACCACCTGCAGCTGGTCAGCAACCGCGCGCTCGACGACCTCGCCAGCATCGCGCAGGGCAGCGTCGGGGCGACCGAGTTGATCGGCGACCTGGCCGCAGCCTTCAACGTCACTCAACAGTCTCTACGCTGGCACGGCGCCGAGCTGGACGCTGCCCGGAAGGCTGTGGTGCATGTGTACTACGAGCCGGGCCCGGCGGCCGGGGGCGCCATGGACTGGTATCCGTACCGGCACTGGAACAACCAGTATCTCGACCACGTGGCCATCCCAGGCTACCAGCTCACCTCCATTGCGCTCAGCACGGAGTGCCTCAAAGAGAGGAAAGCACTGATGAACGTCAATATGAAGACCTACCTGACAGGTTTGTCCTTTGCCAATCATAAGGTTAAAGAAAATTACACTTAAACGGATATAAATATTCCATCAGTGATGGCTTGATGTGGAATATAACCAATTACCAGTAACCTCACAGGCCTTCCAGTAAAGGATAAAGCCATGCAGTTCATGCAGTGGACCCTTTATAAAGAAGAGCTTTGCAAAGCTTCGTAGACTTTTGTTGACTGGATAAAACTGAAGATGCAAGCTCGAAGTTTTTCCTTTAGCATCTTGTTATTTAAATAGCTTAACCTAACCAAGGTGCCACTTAGGTGAATGAAACAGTATCAAAAAGTCAAAACCGCACAACTTAACCCCCCTGTGAGCCAACAGGTTACATCGACTTGGCGGTCGACGATAGCGACTACGTGAAGCTGAAGACCAGGGAGTGCGCGTGGGACGAGCCCTCGGAGGCGGCCGCCTGGACGCCGTGGATCACCTGGAAATTGTCCTGGGAGGCCACGACGGACAGTCCCATCAAGGGAATCTCCGAACTCTTCACGCTGCGTGGCGACAAGTTCACGAAGATGCTACGCAACTACGACGTCTGCCTGTTGTTCAGCCTCGAGAACCAGAATCGCGGCTACGAAACGGCGATGCCGCTGCACGCCTTGGTCTCCGTAAGCAACACATTAACACGGATACACTCGCAGGGCCTCACGGTGTTCGACCTCCTGTCCATGACGATCCCCGTCAGCGTGGCCAGGGTTTTGACCCGCGTGACGCTGTCCGACGGTCAGTCCGTCGAGGTCGCGCGCTCGAGCCTCGTCAACGTGGTGGTCGGTGACACCACGGCCGACCCCGCTGCCGGGCTGGCCGTCGCCCTCGCCGGCGAGGAGGTGGTCGTGACCGCGCTGACCCGCAGCACGGCCCCAACGCCGCCGCTCGACGCGAGCCTCGTGGTGACCGCGTCGGACGCCGTGGTGACCTCGGCCCGGAGGCTGGCCATCGGCACGTTCGCCGCGCACCTCGTTCCTCCCGGCAGCGCGCCGCGTTATGACGACTCTATCGAAGCCTGGATGGCGATCGTGCAGGTGGCCTTCACGCGCGACGACGCCGACGCTGCCGACGCCTTCGTGGACGTCGCCTTCACGCCGGTCTTCCCCTCGGCGACGCTGCGCGGGAAGTGCGCGGAGCGCGACCTCGACACCGACGAATGGCGCACCGACTCGTGCCGCGTGCTCCGGTCGCTGCGCGCGCAGCGGATGGTGTGTCGGTGCGCGGTGCGGCTGCGCGAGCCAGCTCTCAGCACCGGCGTCTTCCTCGTCTACGGGTTCGACGCCAGCCTCGCCACCTACTTGGCCGACAACAGGACCCTCATCATCGTCATGGCGGTCGTCGGCATCATATCGCTGCTCGGCCTTCTCAGCGTCATTCTCACGGCCATCTGCTTCCCGAAGTGGAGGGAAGACCAAGGCCACAAAATCTTCCTGCAGATGGTTCTTGCGTTGGCTGTCAACCTGTTGCTGGGCTTCGTCAACAACTTCGTGGCCATCGACACGAAGGGTGTTCCTTGCATCGTGATCGGCGTTGTCCGGCACTACTCGTTCCTGGCCATGTTCTTCTGGATGATGGTCCTGTCCGGGCTGCAGGTGAAGCGACTCACGAGCATCGCCGGCGCCAAGGCGACCACGCACCTCATCCTGAAGGTGTCGGCGATCGCTTGGGGCTTGCCTCTGATCCCGATCGTCGTGCTGCTGGCCTGGGATACGGGCTTCTACAAGTCGGAGGTGACCAACAGAGGGTACTGCTATCCAGAAGGTGTCGCCTTCCAAGCCACCGTGCAGGCCCCGGCGGCCTTGATCCTCGCCGCCAACCTCGTCATCTTCGTCGTCATCCTTAACCACATCTACGGCTGGTGCAAATGCAACGCGGACGTAGAGGTTCGCAAACACACCACCGACGACCGGGCAGCGCAGCTTCGTAACCTTGGCAACAGCATCTTCGTGTTCTTCTTGTTCGGCTTCACGTGGACCTTCCACTTCCTGTCCGAGGAGGGCGTCATCAACAGCGAGTTCCTGTTCGAGTTCATGTTCCTCATCACGGCCTCCTTCCACCTGTGCATGCTGGCGCTCTTCTTCATCGTCTTGGACAGAAAGACAAGGAAGTTGTGGATTGATTTTCTTTTTTAAAAGCTGATTTAATTATTGAAGGTTGTCGACGTTTGCTTACACAATTGCTGCTTTGTTTTATTTTGCTTGCGTTGCTCGTGCTTCCTTATAGTTTTTACAAACATTTATTTTTTCCTTTCGATTTGACTGCTAAGTTTATCTTTGCTTTTTTGTGAACCTTTTTGAAAAATTGGGCTTGTATAACTTTTTTACCAACCTAATCGATTTGAGTCTCACTGATGTTGAAGAAATTTGAATTGAACATAAAAAATCATTAAAAGATACACCGTGTACATTTTAAGCAAAATATTAAAAAGTTTTCTTGTTAAACGATTTCTACACTTCTTTATTCACCATTTCGAATTTACGGAATAATTCTTATCGATTGAACGAAGTCCATCCACACCGAGATAATTGAAACGATCGCACCAGTGATTGAACTTCTATTTCAATGTGATTGACAATCTCGTTCGACGATCGAGCGGAGCAGCTGCAACGCGGATGCTGCGACGGAGGTTTTAACAGCGACTGACACGATTGCATCGAGCGGAGCAGCTGCAACGCGGATGCTGCGATGGAGGTTTTAACAGCGACTGACACGATTGCATCTAGCGGAGCAGCTGCAACGCGGATGCTGCGACGGAGGTTTTAACAGCGACTGACACGATTGCATCGAGCGGAGCAGCTGCAACGCGGATGCTGCGACGGAGGTTTTAACAGCGACTGACACGATTGCATCGAGCGGAGCAGCTGCAACGCGGATGCTGCGATGGAGGTTTTAACAGCGACTGACACGATTGCATCGAGCGGAGCAGCTGCAACGCGGATGCTGCGATGGAGGTTTTAACAGCGACTGACACGATTGCATCGAGCGGGGCAGCTGCAACGCGGATGCTGCGACGGAGGTTTTAACAGCGACTGACACGATTGCATCGAGCGGAGCAGCTGCAACGCGGATGCTGCGACGGAGGTTTTAACAGCGACTGACACGATTGCATCGAGCGGAGCAGCTGCAACGCGGATGCTGCGATGGAGGTTTTAACAGCGACTGACACGATTGCATCGAGCGGAGCAGCTGCAACGCGGATGCTGCGATGGAGGTTTTAACAGCGACTGACACGATTGCATCGAGCGGAGCAGCTGCAACGCGGATGCTGCGACGGAGGTTTTAACAGCGACTGACACGATTGCATCGAGCGGACAGCTGCAACGCGGATGCTGCGACGGAGGTTTTAACAGCGACTGACACGATTGCATCGAGCGGAGCAGCTGCAACGCGGATGCTGCGATGGAGGTTTTAACAGCGACTGACACGATTGCATCGAGCGGACAGCTGCAACGCGGATGCTGCGACGGAGGTTTTAACAGCGACTGACACGATTGCATCGAGCGGAGCAGCTGCACCGCGGATGCTGCGACGGAGGTTTTAACAGCGACTGACACGATTGCATCGAGCGGAGCAGCTGCAACGCGGATGCTGCGATGGAGGTTTTAACAGCGACTGACACGATTGCATCGAGCGGAGCAGCTGCAACGCGGATGCTGCGATGGAGGTTTTAACAGCGACTGACACGATTGCATCGAGCGGACAGCTGCAACGCGGATGCTGCGATGGAGGTTTTAACAGCGACTGACACGATTGCATCGAGCGGAGCAGCTGCAACGCGGATGCTGCGACGGAGGTTTTAACAGCGACTGACACGATTGCATCGAGCGGAGCAGCTGCAACGCGGATGCTGCGACGGAGGTTATAACAGCGACTGACACGATTGCATCGAGCGGAGCAGCTGCAACGCGGATGCTGCGATGGAGGTTTTAACAGCGACTGACACGATTGCATCGAGCGGAGCAGCTGCAACGCGGATGCTGCGATGGAGGTTTTAACAGCGACTGACACGATTGCATCGAGCGGAGCAGCTGCAACGCGGATGCTGCGATGGAGGTTTTAACAGCGACTGACACGATTGCATCGAGCGGACAGCTGCAACGCGGATGCTGCGACGGAGGTTTTAACAGCGACTGACACGATTGCATCGAGCGGAGCAGCTGCAACGCGGATGCTGCGATGGAGGTTTTAACAGCGACTGACACGATTGCATCGAGCGGAGCAGCTGCAACGCGGATGCTGCGATGGAGGTTTTAACAGCGACTGACACGATGGCATCGAGCGGAGCAGCTGCAACGCGGATGCTGCGACGGAGGTTTTAACAGCGACTGACACGATTGCATCGAGCGGAGCAGCTGCAACGCGGATGCTGCGACGGAGGTTTTAACAGCGACTGACACGATTGCATCGAGCGGACAGCTGCAACGCGGATGCTGCGACGGAGGTTTTAACAGCGACTGACACGATTGCATCGAGCGGAGCAGCTGCAACGCGGATGCTGCGACGGAGGTTTTAACAGCGACTGACACGATTGCATCGAGCGGACAGCTGCAACGCGGATGCTGCGACGGAGGTTTTAACAGCGACTGACACGATTGCATCGAGCGGAGCAGCTGCAACGCGGATGCTGCGACGGAGGTTTTAACAGCGACTGACACGATTGCATCGAGCGGAGCAGCTGCAACGCGGATGCTGCGACGGAGGTTTTAACAGCGACTGACACGATTGCATCGAGCGGAGCAGCTGCAACGCGGATGCTGCGATGGAGGTTTTAACAGCGACTGACACGATTGCATCGAGCGGAGCAGCTGCAACGCGGATGCTGCGATGGAGGTTTTAACAGCGACTGACACGATTGCATCGAGCGGAGCAGCTGCAACGCGGATGCTGCGATGGAGGTTTTAACAGCGACTGACACGATTGCATCGAGCGGAGCAGCTGCAACGCGGATGCTGCGATAGAGGTTTTAACAGCGACTGACACGATTGCATCGAGCGGAGCAGCTGCAACGCGGATGCTGCGATGGAGGTTTTAACAGCGACTGACACGATTGCATCGAGCGGAGCAGCTGCAACGCGGATGCTGCGATGGAGGTTTTAACAGCGACTGACACGATTGCATCGAGCGAAGCAGCTGCAACGCGGATGCTGCGATGGAGGTTTTAACAGCGACTGACACGATTGCATCGAGCGGAGCAGCTGCAACGCGGATGCTGCGACGGAGGTTTTAACAGCGACTGACACGATTGCATCGAGCGGAGCAGCTGCAACGCGGATGCTGCGATGGAGGTTTTAACAGCGACTGACACGATTGCATCGAGCGGACAGCTGCAACGCGGATGCTGCGATGGAGGTTTTAACAGCGACTGACACGATTGCATCGAGCGGAGCAGCTGCAACGCGGATGCTGCGACGGAGGTTTTAACAGCGACTGACACGATTGCATCGAGCGGACAGCTGCAACGCGGATGCTGCGACGGAGGTTTTAACAGCGACTGACACGATTGCATCGAGCGGACAGCTGCAACGCGGATGCTGCGACGGAGGTTTTAACAGCGACTGACACGATTGCATCGAGCGGAGCAGCTGCAACGCGGATGCTGCGATGGAGGTTTTAACAGCGACTGACACGATTGCATCGAGCGGAGCAGCTGCAACGCGGATGCTGCGATGGAGGTTTTAACAGCGACTGACACGATTGCATCGAGCGGAGCAGCTGCAACGCGGATGCTGCGACGGAGGTTTTAACAGCGACTGACACTATTGCATCGAGCGGAGCAGCTGCAACGCGGATGCTGCGATGGAGGTTTTAACAGCGACAGACACGATTGCATCGAGCGGAGCAGCTGCAACGCGGATGCTGCGATGGAGGTTTTAACAGCGACTGACACGATTGCATCGAGCGGAGCAGCTGCAACGCGGATGCTGCGACGGAGGTTTTAACAGCGACTGACACGATTGCATCGAGCGGAGCAGCTGCAACGCGGATGCTGCGATGGAGGTTTTAACAGCGACTGACCGATTGCATCGAGCGGAGCAGCTGCAACGCGGATGCTGCGACGGAGGTTTTAACAGCGACTGACACGATTGCATCGAGCGGACAGCTGCAACGCGGATGCTGCGATGGAGGTTTTAACAGCGACTGACACGATTGCATCGAGCGGAGCAGCTGCAACGCGGATGCTGCGATGGAGGTTTTAACAGCGACTGACACGATTGCATCGAGCGGAGCAGCTGCAACGCGGATGCTGCGACGGAGGTTTTAACAGCGACTGACACGATTGCATCGAGCGGAGCAGCTGCAACGCGGATGCTGCGATGGAGGTTTTAACAGCGACTGACACGATTGCATCGAGCGGAGCAGCTGCAACGCGGATGCTGCGACGGAGGTTTTAACAGCGACTGACACGATTGCATCGAGCGGAGCAGCTGCAACGCGGATGCTGCGACGGAGGTTTTAACAGCGACTGACACGATTGCATCGAGCGGACAGCTGCAACGCGGATGCTGCGATAAAGGTTTTAACAGCGACTGACACGATTGCATCGAGCGGAGCAGCTGCAACGCGGATGCTGCGATGGAGGTTTTAACAGCGACTGACACGATTGCATCGATCGGAGCAGCTGCAACGCGGATGCTGCGACGGAGGTTTTAACAGCGACTGACACGATTGCATCGAGCGGAGCAGCTGCAACGCGGATGCTGCGACGGAGGTTTTAACAGTGACTGACACGATTGCAGCGAGCGGACAGCTGCAACGCGGATGCTGCGATGGAGGTTTTAACAGCGACTGACACGATTGCATCGAGCGGAGCAGCTGCAACGCGGATGCTGCGACGGAGGTTTTAACAGCGACTGACACGATTGCATCGAGCGGAGCAGCTGCAACGCGGATGCTGCGATGGAGGTTTTAACAGCGACTGACACGATTGCATCGAGCGGAGCAGCTGCAACGCGGATGCTGCGACGGAGGTTTTAACAGCGACTGACACGATTGCATCGAGCGGAGCAGCTGCAACGCGGATGCTGCGACGGAGGTTTTAACAGCGACTGACACGATTGCATCGAGCGGAGCAGCTGCAACGCGGATGCTGCGATGGAGGTTTCAACAGCGACTGACACGATTGCATCGAGCGGAGCAGCTGCAACGCGGATGCTGCGACGGAGGTTTTAACAGCGACTGACACGATTTCATCGAGCGGACAGCTGCAACGCGGATGCTGCGACGGAGGTTTTAACAGCGACTGACACGATTGCATCGAGCGGAGCAGCTGCAACGCGGATGCTGCGATGGAGGTTTTAACAGCGACTGACACGATTGCATCGAGCGGAGCAGCTGCAACGCGGATGCTGCGACGGAGGTTTTAACAGCGACTGACACGATTGCATCGAGCGGAGCAGCTGCAACGCGGATGCTGCGACGGAGGTTTTAACAGCGACTGACACGATTGCATCGAGCGGAGCAGCTGCAACGCGGATGCTGCGATGGAGGTTTTAACAGCGACTGACACGATTGCATCGAGCGGACAGCTGCAACGCGGATGCTGCGACGGAGGTTTTAACAGCGACTGACACGATTGCATCGAGCGGAGCAGCTGCAACGCGGATGCTGCGATGGAGGTTTTAACAGCGACTGACACGATTGCATCAAGCGGAGCAGCTGCAACGCGGATGCTGCGATGGAGGTTTTAACAGCGACTGACACGATTGCATCGAGCGGAGCAGCTGCAACGCGGATGCTGCGATGGAGGTTTTAACAGCGACTGACACGATTGCATCGAGCGGAGCAGCTGCAACGCGGATGCTGCGATGGAGGTTTTAACAGCGACTGACACTATTGCATCGAGCGGAGCAGCTGCAACGCGGATGCTGCGATGGAGGTTTTAACAGCGACTGACACTATTGCATCGAGCGGACATCTCGGTTTTTCGTAGGATGCTATTTATTTATTGGTTTTTATGGGCGCTTCAACCTTTTGGTCATTTTGCGCCCGAAAAATGGATTGCATACTAAAAATTAAAACTTAAATTAAAACCCTTCGTGGGAGACAAAAAAGTCTCAAGTCAGTAGATCTAAATGATTCCAAGTAAATTAATTTCCCTTAAAAACTTAAACAATTTTTCGATTTGTTCCAGGTCATCTCCGAGAACTTTGGATAAAGAGTTTTCGAGCGAGAGTCGCCTTCGTGGAGCTCTGTATTTCGGACATTCTATCAAGGTGTGTTTAACAGTGAGCACATTATTACACGTATCACACCTGGGTGGGATCTTATCGATCGAGAAAAGATAAGAATGGGTAAACAAAGTATGTCCTATTCGTAATCTAGTGAGAACTACCTCTTCCCGTCTAGTGGATCTGATGGATGAGTCCCAAGCATCAACGGTAGTCTTAATTGCCTTGAGCTTGTTGTCGGTCTCTAGGTTCCACAGACACTGAAACTTAATTTTCAACAGAGTTTTAAAGAAGTTTTTCAGATCAGGGAAGGTCAATCTGTCGTTATCCAGAGCGTCTTTTTCTGTTGCAGCCTTTGCTGCCCTATCAGCAAGCTCGTTACCCTGTATCCCCACGTGTCCAGGGACCCAACAGAACACCACCCTGACATCCCTGGAAGACAGGGACGCCAGCAGCGAGTGTATTCCCTGGACGAGAGTGTGTGGGGAATACAGGGCGTCTATTGCCTGGAGAGAACTCATCGAGTCGGAACAAATGAGAAACTGTTTCTCGGAACAGCTTGACTCTATGTACTTCAGAGCATGAAGAATCGCAAATAGCTCGGCTGTTAAAATAGAACACTTGTCATTTAGTTTAAACCCATATGATACGTCACTATTTAAAACAAATGCGCTTCCAACTGCGCCAGTGTCCTTCGACCCATCAGTAAAAATGTGAATAAAACCTTCAAACTCCGAACAAAATTCTGCAAATTTCTGCCTATAAACTATTGAGCTAGTGGAACTCTTGTTGGTTGCCGCAAGTCCTGTGTAACATGTTGGTCGTTCGATTTTCCATGGAGCGGTTGCATTCTGTCCCTGTGGGTACACCCTTGTGTGTCGAAACGCGGCTTCCACCAAGATCCGTTGGAGTCGAATGCCTGCAGGTAAAGTAGCGCTAGGTCTTGCGTTGTAGATAGCCTGGAAGCTGGGTTTGCACAAAGGTAAGTAGGCAGGGTGTTGTCTCATGCAAAGTAGTTTGGCTGCGTACGAAGTAAGCAGGTAATCCCTTCTTAGGGTTAGAGGGGGTTCACTCGCCTCGCAATACAGGCTCTCCAGCCGGCTGGTGCGAAGAGCTCCGGTGGCCAGCCGGAGGCCCGCATTGTGCACTGTGTTAAGCGGCTTTAAATAGCTCTCTCTTGCAGAGGCGTAAACTACACTACCATAGTCAAGCTTCGATCTCACTAGCGCTCGGTAAACTCTTAACATAACTGTGCGATCTGCACCCCAGCTGGTGCCTGTTAATACTCGGAGAAGATTGAGTGGTTTTTGACATTTGATTTTCAACTGTTCAACATGTTCTTTCCAATTTAGCTTCCGATCAAACCACAGACCGAGGAACTTCACAACATCTGTGAAAGGTAGAGCTTGTCCCATAATAAGAATATCGGGAGCTGGGTAATAACCCCTCAGTCTCGTAAAATGAACGCACGTAGTTTTAGTTTCGGAAAATTTAAACCCGGTATTACCAGCCCACCTCACTAATTTGTTTACCGTCAGTTGGATTTGACGGGTAGACGTGGCGAGGGAACGAGATCTGCAAATTATCGCCAGATCGTCCACGAACAGCGAGGCGGAAACTGGGGAACTTACACAATCAGTAATGCCGTTGATCGCAAAAGCGAACAACGTCACACTAAGAACGCTGCCTTGCGGCACGCCGTTCTCCTGGGAAAACGTGTCCGATAAAACATCGCCAATTCTGACATTAAAAATTCTGTCAGTCATAAAATTTGAGATAAAAACCGGTAGTCGACCTTTAAAACCCCATGATAAAAGAGATTTTAAAATTCTATACCGCCAGGTTGTGTCATAAGCCTTTTCAAGATCAAAAAACACAGCAATTGCGTGCTGCTTACTTAAAAAAGTATCTTGAATGAAGGTTTCCATTCTGATTAAATGGTCGAGTGTGCTTCTGTTTCTACGAAAACCACATTGTAAATTAGAAAGCAGCTTCTTTGACTCAAGCCACCATACGAGACGATTATTTACCATTTTTTCCATCATTTTGCAGAGGCAGCTGGTCAAAGAGATGGGCCGGTAACTGGCTGCTAATTGTTTGTTCTTTCCAGGTTTAGGTATAGGAATTTGAATCGCACAACGCCAGCTGTCGGGGAATGACTGAGTGGACCATATCAGATTGTAAGTATCAAGCAGGATTTCAAGTGCTTCCTGCGTCAAGTTCTTCAAAAAAGCATTATGGATTCGGTCAGGTCCAGGAGAGGTGTTTTTCGACGTCTTAATAGCGTGTGCCAACTCCCACATGCTAAATGGAACATTATACATTTCAGTGTTTGCGGAGTCGAACGAGAGTCGCTTGCGCTCTGCGACAAGTTTGGTCTTCTGAAATGTTTCCGAATAATGCCGGGAGCTAGAGACATCTGAAAAGTGTCTTCCAATCGTGTCAGCGATCTCTTTGGGGTCCGTGACTATGTGACCATTATTTTCTATGCCAGAGATAGAAGACGAAGTGTGTTTGCGGTCAATCTTTTTAACACGGTGCCACACTTTCGTGCTTGGGGTGACACACGTAATAGAGGACACGTATTCCCGCCAACAATTCCGCTTTGCTGTTTTTATGGATCGCCGTGCTTTAGCTCGTAGCTGTTTGAAATTATTTAAATTTTCTAATGTAGGGTGTTTGTTAAAAATTCTCAAGGCTTTCTTCCTCGCTTTGATGGCATCGCTGCATTCCGTATTCCACCATGGAACTGGAATGCGGCGTGGTTTGGTGGAAGTCTGAGGTATTGTCTCCTCTGCTGCCTTAACTATCGATTCTGTAATGCTTTTCACTTTGGATTCAACATCTGGTTCCACGAGTGACACGTCGAGTTTTGCGAGACCGGCGAACCGCTTCCAGTTCGCCCGCCTGATGCTCCATTGGGCGGGGCGGGCAGGGGGCTGAAAGTCGGTTTTTAGGTTCAGAAGGATTGGGAAATGGTCACTCCCACACAAGTCCGAGTGAACTGACAATTCGAACAGTGAAACAATAGATGGACAACAAACACAGAGATCGATAGCGGAGAATTCCCCATTAAAAGAATTAAAACGGGTTTTCTCGTTGGTATTTAAAAGGATCAAGTCATTGTCTGTAAAAAGCTTCTCTAATAAACGTCCTCTGCCGCTGTCGTGCATGTGGTCGCCCCACAGGGGGTTGTGGGCGTTGAAGTCACCCAAGAGCACGAATGGCCGCGGTAGTTGGGAAATCAGATGGTCCAAGTTCGCCGAAGTCACCGGAGCCCATTCAGGTAGGTACAGATTACAGAATGTGATGGGTTGAGGCACGTGGACCCGGACGGCCACTGCCTGCAAGGGTGTTGTGAGAGGCGTTGGACTGGAAAAAACACTGTCCGAGACCAACGTCGCCACTCCCCCATGAGCCCTTTGCCCTGAAGTGTCGTCAAGACGATAAAAAGTGTAATTTCTTAAAACAGGTGCGTCATTGGGTTTAAAATGCGTCTCTTGAAGAAAAATACACAAGGGATTAAAATTAGAAGCTAAAACTCGAACTTCTTCTCGGCGAACATTAAAACCATTACAATTCCATTGGATAAAACTAAAAGCCATCGTGCTAAAACTACGACTTAAAGCTAATATCACAGAGGTAAGTATCACAAAAAATATCACAGATGCTTATTATCACAGATAAGTATCACAGATATTGTTAACTTTGTTTGAGGAAGTCGACCCGGGAGTGCTGCTTCCGGCCAGGCTTTGCACTCGACGCGACATCGACGTCCATGTCGTCTTCCGACGTCTGGGCCATCTGTTGGCCCATTTCTTTGTTTGTTTTTCCGGCTAATTTGACTCCCTTTAATTTTTTTGCGGAGCTCCTTTCTTTTTTATCGTCTTCGCTCTCAGTGTTTCTCTTCAGCTTTTCGTTCTCTTTTCGAAGGTTTGCTATCTCTTTTGCTTGTTCTGATATCTTTTTTGACTGTTCAGAAAGTATTTCAGATTGTTCTTCCAATTTCTTTGACTGTTGTTCTATTTTCTTTGTTTGTTCTTCTAGTTTAGTTTTATTTTCTTCTTGGCCAGCCAGCAGAAGAGCCATCATTTCTTTCAGACCCTGATCGTCATTAGGTTTGGGGGACGGTTCTTCTTCTAGTATTTTCTTCGTCTCTTCCTGGCCCGCTAACAAACGTTTTAACAACTCAAGGATCCCTGGATCTCTTTGAGTTGACGAAACTGCTTGTGCGAACGTGGTTTTATTTTCACGATTAACACTAGGATATAGCTGTTGATATTTTTTACGCGCTTCCATAATTGGTAACTTATCGATTGTTTTAATTTCTATGATTTTTTTCTCTCTTTTCCAGGTGGGGCATTCCCGGGCCCAAGCCGCATGGGAGCCTCCGCAGTTGACACAGTGTAGCTCCAGGTCGCAAGGTCGGTCCACATGCTGATCCACTTTCCCACATTTATCACATGTAAATGGTTTCTCACAGGAATGCTGTGAGTGTCCAAACCGCTGGCATCGCAAGCATCTCATGGGATTCGGGATGTGTTGCTTAACCCTGACTCGGATGAAGCCAACGAAAATGAAGTCTGGCCGAACAGTCGATTCAAAGGTGAGTATGTGAATTGGGGATGGGGTAAGTACGTTGTTTCTTCGTGTTTGTATACGTTTGACCTCTTTCACTTGTTGCGGAGCCAATTCTCTAAGAATCTCTTCTTCTTCTAGCTGCATAAGATCGTGGCAGTAGACTACGCCTTTACAATAGTTTAGTGTTTTATGTGGAGTGATATTAATGAGGTAGGTACCCAGCAAGTTGGCAGCAAGAGCTTTGTGTGTTTGTTCTCTGGACAATGTTTCTATCAGTAGAGTGTCGTCTCTCATTCGACTAACCGATCGCAGATTACCAAAATCTTTCAAAAGAAATGCGTTCAGTTTGAATGGCGAAATGTTTCTGAATTTTATATCGGGGGAGGTACTTGTGATAGTTAAGAAGGTGGGGTATGGTTTTAGAAAAGCTGGGTCTGTGGACTGGACATTTCTCACATTAATCAAATTTTCAAATAGGTTGGGAGGGGTTAAGTTGTTTTCTTGTTTTCTAGTTTGACAATTTGAGTTCTGCATAGATCAGTTTGGGGACAACCCCCTCCAAGGTGCCCGGAATAGGGACTCAACTAACCACCATGGGGTACTACCCCATGGGGCCTTGTAAACTAAACCGGGTCCCACCCACCGAAGTTCGGTGAGTGTGAGCCAGTAAAAGATTTCCCATGCAGCAGGCGGGAGAAGGAAAGTGCAAATTTTACGCCCGGACGCAGCACGGGCGCAATCGGCCTTTTCCCTGGACAGAGGGCACCGATATTGTCGTACGATGCCCCTGCCCAGCTATTGCAGCCAACGCAACCCGGCCACGAGCCCAAGTGCAGTCAAATCCAATCATAAACCGGATCTTATCCATGCAATGCCAGTGTCGTCAACGAGGGGAGTTCAGGTGCGCCCAGGAAGCCGGCCAGAAAGGTAAGTACAAGATTTGTAGGATAGAGAAAAAGAGACAAGAACAACACGAGCGCTCCCTGGGCACACCCCAGTCACCAGCTGTCTGGCTCTCACACCGACTGGTAAGTATTCCATGGACCGAAAGAAAAACCATCATAATTGCCAAGTCGTCATAAGGGAGGGAGCCACGCCGCTGTCGCAGAAGACAGACGGAGGCATCGGGAGGAGGCAAGAAATGAAACAAGAAGATAGAGGAAGGAAGGTGTTGAAAGGAAGATAGGAGAGAAAAAGATGGCACAGGTCCTCCCTCGGCCAAGGTCCGCGTCCCGCGACAGCGACGGGGCGGGACTATTCTTAGCCTGGTCCTCACCGGGAGCCTGTCAAGGGTTCCCGGATCACTGGACCAGTTTCACCCCCTCACCACGGTGAGGTGATAGTCCTCGAGGGGGTCGTAGGATGCTTTCTCTGAAATCCGTGAGAGAGAATGAGGCTGTCTCATGGCTCTACTTTTAATTTCGGGATACGCCTATAATTCTACTACGAGTATTTATCTAATTTGTTGCACTTGAATCAAATGATTTATATCTGAATAAGCGGCAGTTCTTGAAGAAAACCATCTCTGGCTTTGATTTACTGGATGGTCTGGCTGCATGTAAATTGGTGAGTCTTCGGATTTATTAATTTGGCATTTACTTAACGTACTAGGGGCTCTGCCCCTGCGGCCTCCGGCCGCCAGCCCACGCGGCGTGCTTTGGGGCTTCGCCCCAAAGCACCATCTGCTCGGAGCCCCTTTGCAGGGGGCTTCGCCCCCTGTCGGTTTTATTTGTTTCTTGAGTTGATTTGTTTTTTGGTAATTGGTATTTGACCCTTCTGCCACGCCTGCCAAACACTTCATGTTTACCTACACTGCTCAAATGCGAAATTATGGGTACTACTAATGATGGCAATATGAAAGGATAGTTTTCATGTGATGCCGCACATGCTGCTTCTAAGTCTTCCTTTCCTGACCCCACCCAACCTCCCAACCCAACCGTGTTGTATGTTTCCTGATGCCTTTCCTGCCTTTCGTGCGTAGTTTTTTTGCCACTCCCCCTCCCCCCCCCCAACTAATCCTACAATTCCTGACCCCACCCAACTTCCCAACCTGCCTCTGCGTATTATTTTGAAAGCAAAAACATTGACTTTAGGACAGATGGGTTTTAGTGCATGTAATGTTTAGGACATTTTTTTTCCCGTTTTCCTTTCCTGACCCAACCCAACCTCCCAACCCAACCGTGTTGTATGTTTCCTGATGCCTTTCCTGCCTTTCGTGCGTCTTTTTTTGCTACTCCCCTTGCCCAACAATTAGTGCCTTTCTGCATGTTCTCTGCCCGCCTGTTCATTGTTGGGTGTTGCTAAAAGGAGGGGGGTTTCATTTCGTGACACAGATACACCGATGTCCCCCATCACTTGGTGTCGCCACAGCACGAGTTTTCACGTGCCGCTACATGTGCTGCTTCTATGTTTTCCTTTCCTGCCCCAAAGTAACCTCCCAACCATGATTTTGCAGATTTTCCCATCCCCCTCCCCCACCCCTCCACTAATCCTACCTTTCCTGACCCAACCCAACTTCCCAACCTTCCTCTGTGTAGGGCCCCCTTGCAGGAGGCTTCGCCCCCTGTAGGTTTTATTTGTTTCTTGTGTTGATTTGTTTTTTGGTAATTGGTATTTGACCCTTCTGCCACGCTTACCTAACACTTTGTGTTTACCTACATATACACTGCTCAAATGCGAACTTTAAAGTAATACTAATGATGGTCATGACTCTGGTACACATGCGTCCTCCATCAGTAGTTGATCAAAGAAAAGCGAGTGGTGTGGTGTCGCCGAAGCATGAGTTTTCACGTGCCGCTACACGTGTTTCTTCTATGACTTCCTTTCCTGACCCAAACTAACCTACCAACCATGGTTTTGCAGAGTTCCCCCCCCCCCCACCCCTCCACTAATCCTACCTTTCCTGACCCAACCCAACTTCCCAACCTTCCTCTGCGTAGGGCCCCCTTGCAGGGGGCTTCGCCCCCTGTAGGTGATATTTGTTTCTTGTGTTGATTTGTTTTTCGGTAATTAGTCTTTGACCCTTCTGCCACGCTTACCTAACACTTCGTGTTTATCTACATATTCACTGCTCAAATGCGAACTTATGGGTACTGCTAATGATGGCAATACGTTTTCGTGACTCAGGTACACAGACGTCCACCATCAATTGGTTCAGGCATGGTTTTGCAGAATTCCTCACCCCCCCCCCCCCCCCCCCACCACTAATCCTACTTTTCCTGCCCAACCCAATTTCAAGCCAGAGGCGATGAATTGCTTCGAATTTTGTCGCGACGTTGGACGAATTTCGGCCGCGTGAACCCCAATCAAGCCCGTTCGAGCCCTATCAAGCCCTGCTCAAATCGCTGCCCAAATATTGCAGCGCGCAAGTCCCCGGTGGCACGAACACAACGCAACTTTCCCCGCGCGTTTTCATCGCGTTTTCGCAATTTCGCTGGCGATTTACGCGGAGCCAAATTTAAGGATTTTAAAGAAGGTTGATGATGATTGAAGGTTGATGTTTACTATGTTTGCTGTGTGTTTGCTGCTTTTCGCGAACCAACGCGAAATTGGTGTCATAACGCGCAAAGTTGACCAATGTTCGCGAACTCTCGATACCGACGCCTTACGAAAACAAATCACAATATCGTCAGTAATTTTCAGATTCATTTTTAGTTTCAATTAAATGTGCTCAAAAAAAAATGCTCGATGTTTATGATCAGTTGCGTAATCACGGGACTTCCCCGAAATGCGGCTGGCTGTAGCGAGCCCCCTCTCTCCATGATGATTTATATGCACTTGGTGGGGCCATGTGTTTTTGGACAAAGTACTTCAAAAACAGACCACAGCGCTCATCTAGCTGTCAGCGTTGAACGCAACGAAATAAGATTAAGAAATTCATACATTTGACGGGAAATAATGTCAAGATGAGCGCAATTTTACCATGCTACCAACGGATATCCACTTTTCAATATCTTCCAAAATGCCCACACCGCAAGTCGGGAGTTTTTACGAAAAGACCCCCCCCCCCCCCACCAACAAAAAAGGGCCCAATTTCGGGCTAGGCAAATTTTAAGTCGTGGATTTGTAATAAAAATAGATGCTCAAATTTGGTGGTTGAACCCCCCCCCCCCATAAAAAAGGGTCCATTTCGGCCAAACCACAGCGAGACCCCATGTGAGGTGTAGAATGTTGGATCGAGTTCGATTTCAAAGTTTCATATTGATAGGAGCATAATTGCTAACTGTAGAGTCGCATGTTTTTGTTTTTGTGAAAAGATTCCCTCCCCCCCCCCCCCCCCAAAAAGGGCCCAATTTTGGGCTGGCGGATGTAAAATTATAGGTTTGAATTAAAAATGAACACTTTTACACGGGTACAAATTTTCAATTCTATATGTCCAAATTTGACCGGTGAACCCCCCCAAAAAAGGGCCCATTTTGGCCAGACCGAAGCGAAACCTCAACAGTGAGTTGTATCATGAGTGATCGAGTGCGTTTCCAGAATTTCATAAAGTTAGGAAAATAACTGCCAAGTGTAATCGCAAGTTTTTGTTTCTGCTAAATGACCCCCTCAAAAGGGCCCAATTTTGGGCTGGCTGATTTGAAAATTTCAATTTGAATTGAAAATGGTCGCTGCTACACGGGTATAAATTATCAATCCTCCAAGTCCAAATTTGGTAGGTGAACCCCCCCAAAAAAGGGCCCATTTTGGTCAAACCGCAGCGAGACCCCCTCGTTGCACCCATTTATGATGTATCGAGTGCGTTTCCAAAATTTCATAAGAATAGGCCGAGAACTTTAGGCGTGCATAGACATGTCTGAAAGTGATGAAAACATACTGAACCACAGGGATAATATTAGTATAGGGACTAGGGGCTCTGCCCCTGCGGCCTCCGGCCGCCAACCCACCCGGCGTGCTTTGGGGCTTCGCCCCAAAGCACCATCTGCTCGGAGCCCTCTTGCAGGGGGCTTCGCCCCCTGTCGGTTTTATTTGTTTCTTGAGTTAATTTGTTTTTTGGTAATTGGTCTTTGACCCTTCTGCCACGCTTGCCAAACACTTCATGTTTACCTACATATACACTGCTCAAATGCGAACTTATGGGTACTACTAATGATGGCAATATATTTTCGTGACTCAGGTACACAGAGGTCCACCATCAGTTGGTGACCCAGGAAAGGATAGTTTTCATGTGATGCCGCACATGCTGCTTCTAAGTCTTCCTTTCCTGACCCCACCCAACCTCCCAACCCAACCGTGTTGTATGTTTCCTGATGCCTTTCCTGCCTTTCGAGCGTAGTTTTTTGCCACTCCCCCTCCCCCCCCCAACTAATCCTACAATTCCTCAACCCACCCAACTTCCCAACCTGCCTCTGCGTATTATTTTTAAAGCAAAAATATTGACTTTAGGACAGATGGGTTTTAGTGCATGTAATGTTTAGGACATTTTTTTCCCGTTTTCCTTTCCTGACCCAAACCAACATCCCAACCCAACCGTGTTGTATGTTTCCTGATGCCTTTCCTGCCTTTCGTGCGTTTTTTTTTGGTACTCCCCTTGCCCAACAATTAGTGCCTTTCTGCATGTTCTCTGCCCACCTGTTCATTGTTGGGTGTTGCTTAAAGGAGGGGGTTTCATTTCGTGACACAGATACACCGATGTCCACCATCGCTTGGTGTCGCCACAGCATGAGTTTTCACGTGCCGCTACACGTGCTGCTTCTATGTTTTCCTTTCCTGCCCCAAAGTAACCTCCCAACCATGATTTTGCAGATTTTCCCATCCCCCTCCCCCACCCCTCCACTAATCCTACCTTTCCTGACCCAACCCAACTTCCTAACCTTCCTCTGCGTAGAGCCCCCTTGCAGGGGGCTTCGCCCCCTGTAGGTTTTATTTGTTTCTTGTGTTGATTTGTTTTTCGGTAATTGGTATTTGACCCTTCTGCCACGCTTACCTAACACTTTGTGTTTACCTACATATACACTGCTCAAATGCGAACTTTAAAGTAAAACTAATGATGGCTATATATTTTCATGACTCTGGTACACATGCGTCCTCCATCAGTAGTTGATCCAAGAAAAGCGAGTGGTGTGGTGTCGCCGAAGCATGAGTTTTCACGTGCCGCTACACGTGTTTCTTTTATGACTTCCTTTCCTGACCCAAACTAACCTCCCAACCATGGTTTTGCAGCGTCCCCCCCCCCCTCACCACTAATCCTACCTTTCCTGACCCAACCCAACTTCCTAACCTTCCTCTGCGTAGAGCCCCCTTGCAGGGGGCTTCGCCCCCTGTAGGTTTTATTTTTTTCTTGTGTTGATTTGTTTTTCGGTAATTGGTATTTGACCCTTCTGCCACGCTTACCTAACACTTTGTGTTTGCTCAAATGCGAACTTTAAACTAATACTTATGATAGCTATATATTTTCATGACTCTGGTACACATGCGTCCTCCATCAGTAGTTGATCCAAGAAAAGCGAGTGGTGTGGTGTCGCCGAAGCATGAGTTTTCACGTGCCGCTACACGTGTTTCTTTTATGACTTCCTTTCCGGACCCAAACTAACCTCCCAACCATGGTTTTGCAGCGTCCCCCCCCCCCGACCCATCCACTAATCCTACCTTTCCTGACCCAACCCAACTTCCCAACCTTCCTCTGCGTAGGGCCCCCTTAGAGGGGGCTTCGCCCCCTGTAGGTTTTATTTGTTTCTTGTGTTGATTTGTTTTTCGGTAATAAGTCTTTGACCCTTCTGCCACGCTTACCTACTTTGTGTTTAACACTGCTCAGATGCGAACTTATGGGTACTACTAATGATGGCTATATGTTTTCGTGACTCAGGTACACAGACGTCCACCATCAATTGGTTCAGGAATGGTTTTGCAGAATTCCTCACCCCCCCCCCCCCCCTCCAAAATCCTACCTTTCCTGACCCAACCCAACTTCAAGCCAGAGGCGATGAATTGCTTCGAATTTTGTCTCGACGTTGGACGAATTTCGGCCGCGTGAACCCCAATCAAGCCCTTTCGAGCCCTATCAAAGCCCTATCAAGCCCTGCTCAAATCGCTGCCTAAATATTGCAGCGCGCAAGTCCCCAGTGGCACGAACACAACGCAACTTGACCCACGCGTTTTCATCGCGTTTTCGCAATTTATATAAAGAATTACGCGGAGCCAAATTTAAGGATTTTAGTTAGGTGGATGATGATTGAAGGTTGATGTTTACTATGTTTGCTGGGTATTTGCTGCTTTTCGCGAACCAACGCGAAATTGGTGTCATAACGCGCAAAGTTGACCAATGTTCGCGAACTCTCGATACCGACGCCTTACGAAAACAAATCACAATATCGTCAGTAATTTTCAGATTCATTTTTAGTTTCAATTAAATGTGCTCAAAAAAAAAACTCAATGTGTATGATCAGTTGCGTAATCACGGGACTTCCCCGAAATGCGGCTGGCTGTAGCGAGCCCCCTCTCTCCATGATGATTTATATGCACTTGGTGGGGCCATGTGTTTTTGGACAAAGTACTTCAAAAACAGACCACAGCGCTCATCTAGCTGTCAGCGTTGAACGCAACGAAATAATTTTAAGAAATTCATACATTTGACGGGAAATAATTTCAAGATGAGCGCAATTTTACCATGCTACCAACGGACATGCACTTTTCAATATCTTCCAAAATGCCCACACCGCAAGTCGGGAGTTTTTGCGAAAAGACCCCCCCCCCCCCTCCCCCCACCACCAAAAAAGGGCCCAATTTCGGGCTGGCTAATTTTAAGTCGTGGATTTGTAATAAAAATAGATGCTCAAATTTGGTTGTTGAACCCCCCCCCCCCCCCCAAAAAAGGGCCCATTTCGGCCAAACCATAGCGAGACCCCATAAGTGAGGTGTAGAATGTTGGATCGAGTTCGATTTCAAAGTTTCATATTGATAGGAGCATAATTGCTGAGTGTAGAGTCGCATGTATTTGTTTTTGTGAAAAGACCCCCCCTAAAAGGGCCCAATTTTGGGCTGGCGGATGTAAAATTATAGGTTTGAATTAAAAATGAACACTTTTACACGGGTACAAATTTTCAATTCTATGTGTCCAAATTTGACCGGTGAACCCCCCCAAAAAAGGGCCCATTTTGGCCAGACCGAAGCGAAACCTCAACAGTGAGTTGTATAATGTGTGATCAAGTGCGTTTCCAGAATTTCATAAAGTTAGGAAAATAACTGCCAAGTGTAATCGCAAGTTTTTGTTTCTGCTAAATGACCCCCTCAAAAGGGCCCAATTTTGGGCTGGCTGATTTGAAAATTTCAATTTGAATTGAAAATGGTCGCTGCTACACGGGTATAAATTTTCAATCCTCCAAGTCCAAATTTGGTAGGTGGACCCCCCCAAAAAAGGGCCCATTTTGGTCAAACCGCAGCGAGACCCCCTCGTTGCACCCATTTATGATGTATCGAGTGCGTTGCCAAAATTTCATAAGAATCGGATGGTAACTTTAGGCGTGCATAGACATGTCTGAAAGTGATGAAAACATACCGAACCACAGGGATAATATTAGTATAGGGACTAGTGGCTCCGCCCCTGCGGCCTCCGGCCGCAAACCCCACCAGGGGGCTCCGCCCCCTGGACCCCCGAAGTTTCTTGGTGGGGGGCTTGGCCCCCCAAACCCCCCCGTCGGGTATTTGGGGGGCATCGCCCCCCAAATTCCCTCCGGTGCAGCCTCCGGCCGCACAGGCCTGCAGGGTGCTTCGCCCCCTGACATGTGTGGAGGGGTGAACGTAATTAGAGTGAAATCATGACAGGAAAATAGTTGGTCACCGTAGTATCATCCGACTACGGGGGTGAACTAACATCAAAATTCAAACCTCATCTAACCGACCCAAAATTTGCAAAAATATAGGTTATATTAATGGAGGTTTTATGAAAAGACTCAGACACGCAGACGTCCGCCATCGATAAATCATAAAAAATAATTAATTTAGAGCCGTTAAAAAAGATCCCATGTTTACAGAAAGCTGATCAGATATAGTTAAAAACCGTGTTTTTTTATCGCATAGGTGCGTATTTAAGACATCCTATCAGTTTCAGTTCCTCGAGTTGCCTGCTAAATGCAGATTCTTGTAAAGTTTCGTGGTATTAGTACACAGAGTTTGATTTGTAGATGGCTTGGGAAGGAATGATAATAATCTGTTTGTGAAGTGAAGGCAGGGCACAGATTTACAGAGATATACATAGCACAGGGCTTGTCGTAACAATTGTGGGTCGGCTGACAAAAAAAAAATGAATTGTATAGAAAATTAACGTCTCGGAAGTCAAAATTTAAGGAAAAGGGCCAATTTTGGGCCGGTGTCCGTTGGGCTCGTCTAGCAGTCAAATCAATACATTACAGGGGAAACAATTTCGAGATGATGCTAATTTTACCATATGCTCCCCCCCCCCCACCCCACCAAGCCACTAATCCAACCTTTCCTGACCCTTGTATAGAAAATTAACGTCTCGGAAGTCAAAATTTAAGGAAAAGGGCCAATTTTGGGCCGGTGTCCGTTGGGCTCGTCTAGCAGTCAAATCAATACATTACAGGGGAAACAATTTCGAGATGATGCTAATTTAACCATATGCCCCCCCCCCCACCCCCCCAGCCACTAATCCAACCTTTCCTGACCCTACCCAACATCCCAACCCAATTGTGTTCTATGTTTCATTATACCCTATCTTTTGACCAGGTACCCACCTCGAAGCGTATTACCTTGAAGGGTAGCCTGGCAACGTGTCCCCTGGCAAAATGTCCGCCCAGACTTCCACTGTCGATTATTGAGGGATTGTGTATATGGATCGCGACAAATGCAAAATTTTGATATTGAAGGATTTTTTTATCAGATGTTGCCTGTGTTTGCTGTGTGTTTGCTGCCGATTCAAAATTTACATAGTTATTTTCGCGAAGCAACGCAAAATTGGTGTTTTAACGCGCGAAGTTGACCAATGTTCGCGAACTTTCGCGACTTTGTCCCCGATATTGTTTTACTCGATGTTTATGATCAGTTGCGCAATCACGGGACTTCCCCGAAATGCGGCTGGCTGTAGCGAGCCCCCTCTCTCCAAGATGATTTATATGCACTTGGTGGGGCCATGTGTTTTTTGCAGAAAGTAGGAGAGTCGCATGTTTTTGTTTTTGTGAAAAGATTCCCTCCCCCCCAAAAAGGGCCCAATTTTGGGCTGGCGGATGTAAAATTATAGGTTTGAATTAAAAATGATCACTTTTACACTGGTACAAATTTTCAATTCTATGTGTCCAAATTTGACCGGTGAACCCCCCCAAAAAAGGGCCCATTTTGGCCAGACCGAAGCGAAACCTCAACAGTGAGTTGTATAATGTGTGATCGAGTGCGTTTCCAAAATTTCATAAAGTTAGGAAAATAACTGCCAAGTGTAATCGCAAGTTTTTGTTTCTGCCAAATGACCCCCTCAAAAGGGCCCAATTTTGGGCTGGCTGGTTTGAAAATTTCAATTTGAATTGAAAATGGTCGCTGCTACACGGGTATAAATTTTCAATCCTCCAAGTCCAAATTTGGTAGGTGAACCCCCCCAAAAAAGGGCCCATTTTGGTCAAACCGCAGCGAGACCCCCTCGTTGCACCCATTTATGATGTATCGAGTGCGTTTCCAAAATTTCATAAGAATCGGATGTTAACTTTAGGCGTGCATAGACATGTCTGAAAGTGATGAAAACACACTGAACCACAGGGATAATATTAGTATAGGGACTAGTGGCTCCGCCCCTGCGGCCTCCGGCCGCCAACCCCGCCAGGGGGCTCCGCCCCCTGGACCCCCGAAGTTTCTTGGTGGGGGGCTTCGCCCCCCAAACCCCCCCGTCGGGTATTTGGGGGGCTTCGCCCCCCAAATTCCCTCCGGTGCAGCCTCCGGCCACACACGCCTGCAGGGTGCTTCGCCCCCTGACATGTGTGGAGGGGTGAACGTAATTAGAGTGAAATCATGACAGGAAAATAGTTGGTCACCGTAGTATCATCCGACTACGGGGGTGAACTAACATCAAAATTCAAACCTCATCTAACCGACCTAAAATTTGCAAAAATATAGGTAATATTAATGGAGGTTTTATGAAAAGACTCAGACACGCAGACGTCCGCCATCGATAAATCATAAAAAATAATTAATTTAGAGCCGTTAAAAAAGATCCCATGTTTACAGAAAGCTGATCAGATATAGTTAAAAACCGTGTTTTTTTATCGCATAGGTGCGTATTTCAGACATCCTATCAGTTTCAGTTCCTCGAGTTGCCTGCTAAATGCAGATTCTTGTAAAGTTTCGTGGTATTAGTACACAGAGTTTGATTTGTAGATGGCTTGGGAAGGAATGATAATAATCTGTTTGTGAAGTGAAGGCAGGGCACAGATTTACAGAGATATACATAGCACAGGGCTTGTCGTAACAAATTGTGGGTCGGCTGACAAAAAAAAAATGAATTGTATAGAAAATTAACGTCTCGGAAGTCAAAATTTAAGGGAAAGGGCCAATTTTGGGCCGGTGTCCGTTGGGCTCGTCTAGCAGTCAAATCAATACATTACAGAGGAAACAATTTCGAGATGATGCTAATTTTACCATATGCCCCCCCCCCCCCCCCCCCACCCAGCCACTAATCCAACCTTTCCTGACCCTACCCAACATCCCAACCCAATTGTGTTATATGTTTCATTATACCCTATCTTTTGACCAGGTACCCACCTCGAAGCGTGTTACCTTGAAGGGTAGCCTGGCAAAGTGTCCCCTGGCAAAATGTCCGCCCAGACTTCCACTATCGATTATTGAGGGCTTGTGTATATGGATCGCGACAAATGCAAAATTTTGATATTGAAGGATTTTTTTATCAAATGTTTACTGTGTTTGCTGTGTGTTTGCTGCTGTTCGCGAACTTTCGCGACTTTGTCCCCGATATTGTTTTACTCGATGTTTATGATCAGTTGCGCAATCACGGGACTTCCCCGAAATGCGGCTGGCTGTAGCGAGCCCCCTCTCTCCAAGATGATTTATATGCACTTGGTGGGGCCATGTGTTTTTTGCAGAAAGTAGGAGAGTCGCATGTTTTTGTTTTTGTGAAAAGATTCCCTCCCCCCCAAAAAGGGCCCAATTTTGGGCTGGCGGATGTAAAATTATAGGTTTGAATTAAAAATGATCACTTTTACACTGGTACAAATTTTCAATTCTATGTGTCCAAATTTGACCGGTGAACCCCCCCAAAAAAGGGCCCATTTTGGCCAGACCGAAGCGAAACCTCAACAGTGAGTTGTATAATGTGTGATCGAGTGCGTTTCCAAAATTTCATAAAGTTAGGAAAATAACTGCCAAGTGTAATCGCAAGTTTTTGTTTCTGCCAAATGACCCCCTCAAAAGGGCCCAATTTTGGGCTGGCTGGTTTGAAAATTTCAATTTGAATTGAAAATGGTCGCTGCTACACGGGTATAAATTTTCAATCCTCCAAGTCCAAATTTGGTAGGTGAACCCCCCCAAAAAAGGGCCCATTTTGGTCAAACCGCAGCGAGACCCCCTCGTTGCACCCATTTATGATGTATCGAGTGCGTTTCCAAAATTTCATAAGAATCGGATGTTAACTTTAGGCGTGCATAGACATGTCTGAAAGTGATGAAAACACACTGAACCACAGGGATAATATTAGTATAGGGACTAGTGGCTCCGCCCCTGCGGCCTCCGGCCGCCAACCCCGCCAGGGGGCTCCGCCCCCTGGACCCCCGAAGTTTCTTGGTGGGGGGCTTCGCCCCCCAAACCCCCCCGTCGGGTATTTGGGGGGCTTCGCCCCCCAAATTCCCTCCGGTGCAGCCTCCGGCCACACACGCCTGCAGGGTGCTTCGCCCCCTGACATGTGTGGAGGGGTGAACGTAATTAGAGTGAAATCATGACAGGAAAATAGTTGGTCACCGTAGTATCATCCGACTACGGGGGTGAACTAACATCAAAATTCAAACCTCATCTAACCGACCTAAAATTTGCAAAAATATAGGTAATATTAATGGAGGTTTTATGAAAAGACTCAGACACGCAGACGTCCGCCATCGATAAATCATAAAAAATAATTAATTTAGAGCCGTTAAAAAAGATCCCATGTTTACAGAAAGCTGATCAGATATAGTTAAAAACCGTGTTTTTTTATCGCATAGGTGCGTATTTCAGACATCCTATCAGTTTCAGTTCCTCGAGTTGCCTGCTAAATGCAGATTCTTGTAAAGTTTCGTGGTATTAGTACACAGAGTTTGATTTGTAGATGGCTTGGGAAGGAATGATAATAATCTGTTTGTGAAGTGAAGGCAGGGCACAGATTTACAGAGATATACATAGCACAGGGCTTGTCGTAACAAATTGTGGGTCGGCTGACAAAAAAAAAATGAATTGTATAGAAAATTAACGTCTCGGAAGTCAAAATTTAAGGGAAAGGGCCAATTTTGGGCCGGTGTCCGTTGGGCTCGTCTAGCAGTCAAATCAATACATTACAGAGGAAACAATTTCGAGATGATGCTAATTTTACCATATGCCCCCCCCCCCCCCCCCCACCCAGCCACTAATCCAACCTTTCCTGACCCTACCCAACATCCCAACCCAATTGTGTTATATGTTTCATTATACCCTATCTTTTGACCAGGTACCCACCTCGAAGCGTGTTACCTTGAAGGGTAGCCTGGCAAAGTGTCCCCTGGCAAAATGTCCGCCCAGACTTCCACTATCGATTATTGAGGGCTTGTGTATATGGATCGCGACAAATGCAAAATTTTGATATTGAAGGATTTTTTTATCAAATGTTTACTGTGTTTGCTGTGTGTTTGCTGCTGATTCAAAATTTTCATAGTTATTTTCGCGAAGCAACGCAAAATTGGTGTTTTAACGCGTGAAGTTGACCAATGTTCGCGAACTTTCGCGACTTTGTCCCCGATATTGTTTTACTCGATGTTTATGATCAGTTGCGCAATCACGAGACTTCCCCGAAATGCGGCTGGCTGTAGCGAGCCCCCTCTCTCCACGATGATTTATATGCACTTGGTGGGGCCATGTGTTTTTTGCAGAAAGTAGGAGAGTTGCATGTTTTTGTTTTTGTGAAAAGATTCCCTCCCCCCCCCAAAAAGGGCCCAATTTTGGGCTGGCGGATGTAAAATTATAGGTTTGAATTAAAAATGAACACTTTTACACGGGTACAAATTTTCAATTCTATGTGTCCAAATTTGACCGGTGAACCCCCCCAAAAAAGGGCCCATTTTGGACAGACCGAAGCGAAACCTCAACAGTGAGTAGTATAATGTGTGATCGAGTGCGTTTCCAGAATTTCATAAAGTTAGGAAAATAACTGCCAAGTGTAATCTTAAGTTTTTGTTTCTGCTAAATGACCCCCTCAAAAGGGCCCAATTTTGGGCTGGCTGATTTGAAAATTTCAATTTGAATTGAAAATGGTCGCTGCTACACGGGTATAAATTTTCAATTCTCCAAGTCCAAATTTGGTAGGTGAACCCCCCCCAAAAAGAGGCCCATTTTGGTCAAACCGCAGCGAGACCCCCTCGTTGCACCCATTTATGATGTATCGAGTGCGTTTCCAAAATTTCATAAGAATCGGATGGTAACTTTAGGCGTGCATAGACATGTCTGAAAGTGATGAAAACACACTGAACCACAGGGATAATATTAGTATAGGGATGCTAGGTAACGACCAATTTAAGATTGCACGGTATATTCCCATTGGGCTATAATGCCCAGAATGGAATAAGGTCCACGTTTAAATTATAAAATGGCCCAAATTACACTATTTTAAAATTGTAATTATTCACCAAAAAAAAATAACTTGGTTTTATATAAATAAATTCTAAAAGATAACTCATTTAATGTGTGTTTATGTATTTCCATTTTGCTACCTACGTTAATCTGAATTATTTCCTCAAGGCTTTTTGAGAATACTTGGTTTCATTTATCCCCCACCCCCTCCCTTCCCATCTTATTTTGGTGTTTGTAACAATCGCTTGGAGAAACACACCCCGATAGTATAAACGAATGATCTTACAAATGTCATTCTTTGGCTACTCTTGTCAAACGCATTCCTTGTTCTCACGATTTGCCGCGAGAAAGATAAGTTCCAACCGCCAGCCAAGATATAACTAACCACGGAGTAAAAAATTCGAACAGTGGCTTTTTAAGTTAAAACTTCCAAAACTTAAATTTCGAGTGAACGCTGATTATTTTGCTGATGCTGATAATTTAGGTATAAATTGTCGTAGCGTGGTATGCAAAAAATTATAACGTATCGTCACAATCAACCGCCTGTTGAAAGCCACGCTTGAACTCACTGCGCCTCGCTGGGTGGCATTAGCCCACTTGTTGAGTTGAAACTTGTTGAGCTACAACTCGTATTAAATATACACGTGAATATTATCCTCATCCACAACACGATTATAAGAGTGTTCGATAAGGCGTGGTGTGGTCGTATCGTGGCTTGCTAGAAAAGTACGACAAACGTATGCCGTGTTATCACTATAATTACCTGTTAGTCTATGGCCCAGAGGTCAAATATCGCATGTTGCTCGATAGACATGGTTACAACATTCCACCTATTGAGATGGGTGCATATTAAGGTCTTGAACACTTAAAATTTTGATGCCAGGTTGTAAAGATTTAGTAGAATAATTCCAGCCGAGTGCGTTTCAAAGAACTATATCTTTGATATACTTACTAAGTTTTGAAATCGCTTTCAATCCAAATTTCTACTGCGGGGTCTCGCTTCGGTTTGGGCCCGGTTTTGGCAAATGAACCCTTTTTTTGGGGGTGTGCGCACTTTGGAAGATATTTAAAAGTGCATATCCGTTGGTAGCATGGTAAAATTGCTGTCATCTTGACATGATTTCCCCTCAAATGTATGAATTTCTTAAAAACGGGCCCAATTATTTCGCTGCGTTCCACGCTGAACGCTAAATGAGCGCTGTGCTCTGTGTTTGAAGTGCCAACTTTGCTGTCAAGACTCTTTCTGCACAAACACATGGCGCCATGCACCAAGTGCATATAAAACATCGTGGAGAGAGGGGGCTCGCTACAGCCAGCCGTATTTCGGGGAACTCCCGTGATTGCGCAACTGATCATAAACATTGAGTATTTTTTTTGAACACATTGAATTGAAACTAAAAATGAATCTGAAAATTACTGACGATATTGTGATTCTTTTTCGTAATGCGTCGGTATCGGGGACAAAGTCCCGAGAGTTCGCGAACATTGGTCAACTTCGCGCTAAAACACCAATTTTGCGTTGGTTCGCGAAAATAACTATATAAATTTTCAATTGGCAGCAAACAGAAAGCAAACACAGTAAACATAAAATGATAAATAATCCTTAAATATCAAAATTTTGCATTTGTCGCGATCACTATACACAATCCCTCAATAATCGATAGTCTCGAAATGTCTGGGCGGACATTTTGCCTGGGGACTTTTTGCCAGGCTACCCTTCAAGACATGCTCCCTTAAGATTAAGTATACGCTTCGTGGTGGGTACCTGGCCAGAAGATTGGGCATTATGAAACGTACAACACGGTTGGGTTGGGAGTTTGGGTCGGGTCAGGAAAGGTTGGTTGAAATAGTTTCCCCTGTAATGTATTGATTTGACTGATAGACGAGCCCAACGGACAATGGCCCAAAATTGGCCCTTTTCCTTAAATTTTGACTTCCGAGACGTTAATTTTCTATGCAATTCAATTTTTTTTTTGCCGACCCAAAATTGTTACGACAAGCCCTGTGCTATTATTATCTCTGTAAATCTGTGCCCTGCCTTCACTTCACAAACAGATTATTATCATGCCTTCACAAGCCATCTACAAATCAAACTTATCTGTGTACTAATGACCACGAAACTTTACAAAAATCTGCATTTAGCAGGCAACTTGGGGAACTGAAACCGATAGGATGTCTTATATACGTACCTATGCGACAAAAACACGGTTCTGAACTATTTCTGATCAGCTTTCTGTAAACATGGGATCTTTTTTAATTGCTCTAAATTAATTATTTGGTATGATCTATCGGTGGTAGGCGTCTGCGTGTCGAGTCTTTTCATAAAACCTCTATTATTATTAAATATATTTTCGCAAAATTTAGGTCGGTTAGATGAGGTTTGAATTGTAATGTAAGTTCACCCCCGTGGTTGGATGATACTACGGTGACCAACTATTTGCCTGTCATGATTTCACTCTAACTACGTTCATCCCTCCACATATGTCAGAGGGCGAAGCCCCCTGTAGGTGTGTGCGGCCGAAAGCCGCACCGGAGGGCATTTGGCCAACAAACCATTTTGGCCACCAACAAACTATGCGGGTCCAGAGGGCGGAGCCCCCTTGACCCGGATCCACAAAGCTGGGTTAAAATATATGGGCTTACGAAAAAAAGGGGCTAAGTAAGCCCCAACTTTACCCCTAAAATTTTTGCCCCGAATTTTCGTATCCACGAAAGGAAATTTCACTAGGGGCAATTGGAGGGGAGGTTAATAGGTACACCTCTGGACACTGAAACCCGTCCACCTGAAATTTTTACAAGACCAAATTTCGTCTTGCTTGAAAATAGTATAGGTAGCCAGGTAGAGGCTGAGCACATGGCATATGAAACCACTTGCTTGGGAAGCTGCCTAATGATGGAAAACCAGTTTTCTTATCAGTGGGGCTTTTAACAATTCATATGAACCGTGCATTGCTAATATTCGTTCACCAGAGTAGCCTTTTTAGCATGATCGAGCTCCAGCATTTGTCACAGAGTTGCCGGTGAAGATTTAGACGGTTTGGACGAATTTCAATATCCTTGCTGTAACTACACTACATTTGCTATTGATAAATATTAATAGTTAAAAACATTTATTCGATGGTAAAAATACTAAAAATGACAACCGTTTGAATTTCCTCCACTGCATCGCAATAATCGACGTCGTTTGTTATCTAATCTCCCGTACTTGATATAATATATCCGACCCGCCAGGACAAGGTAGCCTACAGCCATCAAAAAAGTCGGGTCTCGGAGTCAACCATTGACATCCAAAGATAATATAAGCAATTAAAAGGAGAGAAATTAAATCGTGCTATGGAAACAAACTTTTTCCAGAATACTGAGGAAGTGATGGGATAAACGTGTTTGCTGTAAAGAGAATAAGGCAGGAAGTTTTCGAATTATTTCTGCATCTTCAAAATTACGAGTTGTAGGTCATTGGGGGGTGCTGAAATGGTGTACAAAACTCACGAGAAATCATATTTGTGAGCTTGGTCGATCCTCATTTCACTGGACAGGCATTATTGATAAGGAAAACTGGTTTATCAAAACGAGGTATAGGTTCAGAAAGCACATGGCATAGCATGGTGTTTACCCGACTTACCTACACTATTTTTCAAGCCAACCTCCCTCGGAACTTGTATAAATTTCTAGTGGACGGATTTCAGTGTCCAGGAATGTGCGTCATCGATAACGTCAATGAGTAGTATTTTAACCAATGAGAATTCAGATACAAATATTCCCCATTTTTTAAACATGTTTTGGCAGCTGTTTGTCATAAATTGTGACTTGAGAGTGCATTGCTGTCAATTTGACATTTGAAATTCCTTCGACATTTGAAGGAAGGAAAAACTTTTAGAGAACAAACTTAATTCTATACTACATCATGCATTACCAAAACACTTAGGGCCGGTATTACCATCTCCAGACAACTATCCGAACTAGTTCCTGGCACCAACTCGCCAGACTAGTCCCAGACAAGCTACCCTCCGAACTAAATTGTTTTGCGTTTTATGACCTCTGAAATACCTCTGGGTTGCAACCCACTGAACTACGCTATTTTGTCGGGAGGAGTCGAGATATCTGGCAACAGGGCTCCACATTTCAGTCTCGTAGCGAAGATTAAAATGGCGCCAAAGAAGTTCGTCCGAGCCGTCAATTTTTCTTTAAACGAGGAGCATCGACTGCTAGACCTCGTGGAGAACCAAACGAATATTATAGAAAATAAGAAAACGGATGCCGTAACATGGCGTGAGAAGGTATGTTTCATTTACATTTTTAGTTCTCATGTAAAACGTGTTGGCATAACGTACCGTACCTACATAACCTTAAAACTCGGCATCACATAATTTCAAATCGAATGTCAGCAGACTATTTTCAGCGTGCTATGTAAGTTGTAACTGTCTCAGCTGAATCTGAAGCTTTATACAATTGATTTTTTCGATTTTCTAGGACGAGGCTTGGATTGCGTTAGCGGGCAGGTTTAATGCTGGCGTGCTGACGAGCCGCACTGTTAAGGAGCTGCGCTCGAAGTACGATTGTTTAAAGAAGGCGGCTAAAAAGGAATCTGCTCGGATCGTACAATCCCTTCGGGGCACAGGAGGTGGTCCTCCACACAAGCCCGCTCGCAATGTGGCAGTGCTGGAGCGAGTGCTGCAGATCGTGCCGCTAAGTGCGGTCGGCATGCCGTCGACGGTTGACAGCGATGCTCTTCAGCCAGCTCGTGCCTCTAGCCGTACGTTTATTTCCTCTCACATGAATTTTATTTGCTCAATTTGTCATGCCTTGTGTGAAATACAAGCATTTGTAGGCTCATGCTTCTTTTCTTGTATTTCAGCTGAATCCCAATGCAGCTCGACATGCGATGAACCAGACCATTCTGGGCTTGAGGATGATTATAATATGGTAAGATTTTATTTCCCAGCTTATACGTAATATATTTAGATACATATCCTGAGATCCCAAATAAAAAATCACTGGTATCATTGACTTTTCTCAGCTAGGTATTCTCTGATGACTGATATGCACAGCTTCATTTCCAATATTATTCCAGGAGGAGATGCAAGAGCTGCAAGTCACCGAGTTTGACGAGCTAGGGTGCAGCGGGATGGTTGTACTTGCGAAGGCACAAAACCCACGGAATGCCTCGAAAGCAGTTACGGCCAAGAGTGAGTCCAATGTTTTTTCATCCACTAGCTTTTTCATGTATGCATTTTTACGGGATCAATTAATCAGATTCTGGGTTAATGGGATTCTCGATGGATTGTTGTTGACCGAAATTGTCGTTCGCCTGGATGATATAAATGGGAACACTGAACTGTCATAGACGAAAATCCGTCGAGACTTGCCCCATATGAAAAGCGTAAAATTGACAACTTCTTCCCTATCATGTAGAAATCATATTCATATTGAATACCAAATGCACATAAGAACTTAATATATCATTTGAAGCGTTAGATTTTTTTATGGTGTATGCATTGAAATTCAATTCCTAGTAATGGCAATAATTTTGACAGTGTAACTATCAATATCTTATTATATGTTATGCTAGGCGGAGGACCTATCAGTGATCACTCGCCGATGGGTGACGAAAGCGAGCCAGGCTGCAGCGGTGTGGCTGACACAGCAGAAGGACGTTCGGAAACAATTAGTAGGTTCATGTGTTGATTACTGCTAACTACAGCTTTTGTCTTCTTGTTTTGTAGCAATTAAAAAGACCAGTTCATATCCTGTAGGACAAATTATAAATGAATTTAAAACTCTAATTTACAAACAAGTATTCTGACACTTGTGTGATTACATTTTCGATTTGGATTTTGATTTTGTTATTTACGATGACAGAATGGGACCACTACTCCCCGGCCATGCTGCAAATGCCAAAGCACCCAGCATTGATGGTGTCCAATACACCGAAGGCATCATCCACGATCACCAAACTAAACGCTTCTGCAAGTGCTTTGTTGTCAAAGAGTGAGTACCTACTAATTTTCTAGCAAGTCGAGAATTCTCTTTTCCAATTTCTCTTTATTCCAGTCAAAGGACCAGGTAGAGCTTACAACTTGCGCTTACATAATCCTTCTTGGTTTGCCAGGCCAAGAAAGAATTTCACAATATAGTATATAAAATTCCCAGGGATCAGAGAAGTGAGATGTTAAGTGAAGATCCCGTTACACATAGCTAAGGCTTAGCTGTCAGTCAAATTTCAGTCTACTTGAGGATTTAAACACCAGAACGCAGATAATGAAACCGTATCGTATGCACAAAGATTTTGAGAGTGTCCGATAGCTGGACGAGAAAAGCAACGATAAAAGTTAGTGAAAGGGGTCCAAGGGGTACGGGGTTCAAAGCCTCTTATTCCCCCATTTTCTCCAATGTCTCCTTGTTACTGTGTTTCAGATGTGACTAATCGCAGCCGGCGCAGGCCAGTCATTGCTCAAAAGGAGACGGTGTTTTCGGCAAGCACCTCGAAATTTGCAAAGTTAGCGGCCACAAAAACGGAGCTCGCAAAGCTACAAATGCAATTGCTCTCTAATGAGCATGATCGTACCCAGAAGCGGCTCGACGAGCATCATGTGCTTGATATAAAATTAAAAGAAGCAGACCTGGAGCTCAAGAAAACCAAGCTGGAAACCAAGAGGGCTAAATTATTAATTTTAAATGAAACTATCAAGCAAAATACCCAAATATAAGTTTAAAATAGATTAGGTATCGATGAGTACTTTTTTTTAAAAATAACGGCTATTGAATGTAATTTGACGCAGTGATAGTGCCTAGTAGGTATAAATATTGTAACTTTATATTTTTGGTACCTAGGTACCTTACCAATAATAAAAATATTGACAAGAAAAGCATACTCAAAGTGCATATTTAGCAATTCTCCCAGTGGTTTTCAGATTCATCCTGTTTTACAACAGGTTGCGGAAGTATTCTACTAGCTCTCTCTGGACAGCACCAACTTCTTGAGGGGCGTGCTCTCGTGGAATCTGATCTCTAGGGACGTCGAGTTCTGGAAGTTCAGGGTCAATGGGGGGCTCTGCTTCCTTCATGTCGATGGCAATGTTGTGGAGAACGGCACATGCGACTATCACTTTCTGCACGGTTTGCAGAGCTAGTCTTATACCGAGAGAGAGCACGGGGAACCGGCGCTTCCACGTTCCATATTGCCTCTCCACTGTACTCCGTGTTCTGATCTGCGATTCGTTGAACAGATGTTCTTCCGGGCGTACTGGGACGCGAATTGGTGTAACTAGGTATGGCCTCGATGCGTACCCCGAGTCACCCAAAATTAGGCTGTCTCCAAACTCTCCGTTTTCAAACCGAGCTCGGATAGCCGAATGGTTAAAAATATTTTGATCATGCGACGATCCTTGCCACCTGGCTACAATGTCCGTGATCCTCATGTCTGGGTCGCTAGTCGTCTGCACGTTAAATGAGAAAAAGTTCTTCCTGTTCCGAAAGTCTTCTGCGTTATTTCCGCCTGTAATGGGATAGAAGCGTATTGTAATGTTTTGTTACTTGCATTATTTGTTGCTGGAAAAGTGAGATGGTAACTGGGTGGTCGATTGTCCCGATGTCAAAGAAATATCTCCGCGTTTGTTTCAAATCAAGGAAAATCGGAACTAGAACTGTCGGTGAGCAGGATTGCACCTGCAGGGCCCAATGAATGAGATACATTGTATGCTGACGTACCTGGGGACTGAATTTTAATGTGCGTACAATCAATCGCAGCAAGTACTCGGGGGAAGCGATTCATTCGGTAAAACCCTAGAATAATTCGCTCCCTTTCTTCGGCCGTTTCTGGGAACCGCACGAATTGAGGCCGAAGCTGGGCAATTGCCAGGGAGACTTTTTTGATGACTCTCGATGCGGTGCTTTTATGCACGCCTGCAAAATCTCCTGCAGCAATCAGCATGCTGCCCAGCGCAAAAAAACGTAGAGTCAGGAGCAGCTGGTTGATGGGCGAAAGGGAATTGTTCCTGAGAAAGACATTCAGTGATGAAACTCCTAACCTTAGATCATCTCACAAAACTAAGGATTAGATATTAGCATTTTATTACCTAACCTTAACTTACCTGTCTGTGTCATACTCCAGCTCGTGCTCTACAAGCTCTAACACGCTCAAAACAGTTAGTTTCGTGAGGCGAAACCTCATAAAGAACTCTTCATCGTTCCACAAATTAATATGGTCAGGACGTTGCCTAAAATTTCTTGCTATTCGGCCATGAACAGCGATATTCATAAACATTTCGTCTTCATAATCTGAGTCATCTTCGACAAAGTCAGCCATTTTGTAAGCTATTTGTCTGCCGGACTACTCTAGTCTGCTAGTGAATCATCCAGACAAAAATCTGTCGAACTTCGTGGACTTTGTCTGGCGAACAAGTGCAGTCCAGAGGTCATAAAACACCGAATAAAGTTGTCAGCCAAACTAAATTATTTGTCCGGAGGACTACTTTGTCTTGAAGTAGTCTGGAGGTGGTAATACCGGCCCTTAAAGGCATGCATACTGTGTCAGGCAACTGAGCAAAATGACAGGGAGTACCAACAATTTGCATTTTCATTACCTACCTACGTACCTTGGTATAGCTAGGAAGATATGTACATAAAGTTGAGGGTAGAATGTGCAATGTAATTTATTAAATAATTTAACCTCTGTATCAGCATCTTTCCAGCCTTTATCTCAGCCATTGCCGCAGCATTATCCAAAGGATACGTGATGTACTGTGGTGCGTGGTTCACAAAAAGTTTTTAAAATCCGTCTGAAACTTGACTGGCTCATGCCACCAACGTCCCCTAGCACATTTTGGAAAGTTCCAGATGCAAGAAATCTTAAGGAAACGAGGACAGGAACCGGTTCTCGTGAGATCACCGAAGTTAAGCAACATCGCGCTGAGTCAGGTGTTTGATGGGTGACCATCATGCACATGGTCAGTTCTGTTCGGGAGAGAGGTTGGAGGGTTTGAAGTTAGTACAACAACTTTACTCGCCTTGCTAATCAACCTCTCGACAGCACGGATTAGTGGAGGAATCCTGTTGTTCGAGTTGTACCGTCCTTCGGAAGGGACGTAAAGCCGGTGGTCCCCTTGGTGCTTTTCGACAGGAGTAGGCTACGTGCCGGCACCGGGTTTCCCCTCCTCCCTTCTAGACTAAGTTAGGTTCATCATCACCCTCATCATCACCATTTCATTCACCGACGCCATTAGACCAGTGCCAAAGGGCCAGTTGTCAAAACAGTGCGTCGTTAAGCACCAATAATCAATCACGAGGACAGGAATGGCGTGTGATCATGCTGTGACCCTTTCCAGATCAGGCTGGGAAACGGCACAAAGTTCTAGGATGGTTACCCGTGGAAAGCGATAATAACTCATGAGATAATTGTCAGATATTGCAGGGCGTGTAATCTATCTCTGAAAACTCTTTCGGGTTGAACAACTACGTTGTAATTGTAAATATTGTTAATGTGAATGTATGCGGCACCAGCTCCAAGCATTTTGACAGTTTATAACCTAATCTAGCCAAGTTGAAGTTCGCACTGACATGTGCTTACAACAGCTGCAGCCGGACTCGCCCACTTTGCAATGGCCGCTCGATTAAAAAAAGTCGCTGAATGTCAAACTGTTTGTACTTTTATATCCAGCCAACATAACACTCACTTTATTTATTTATAATTCTAATCGGAATAAAGCAATGAAACAGTTAAAAATAATTAACAAACTGTGGGGATCCACTCCCCCGAGGGCAAGAAGATTCCAAGTCTCCGGGGGGAGTGGATGGTTGCGACTGACTTTGTTTCCTGGCTTAAACTCCTGTTTGAAGACTCCACTATGAAGTTGTGTTATAATTCGACGAAGCGACAAAACATTTGACATGGCGAGCCAGAAATCGCCATCTTGTTTAAAAAATCGGGGTAAGTTGATATAATCCTGCTCATGGAGTTGGGTTAGCCTTTGGGGGTAACGTAATCCCTGGAATGGCATAACTTTACTTTGTGTATACGGATTGGGGAATAAATCAGGGGTTATCTACTTTATCCCGGGGCAAATTGCTAACCCCCCTTTGTGGATTCGGGCTCTGGCGGGGCCGGCGGCTGGGGGCCGCAGGGGACGAGCCACTGGTTTTAAGAACCTACTTACAAATATGAACAAGAACTCACCTTTGCAAGAGTTTGAAATTTTTGGCAGGTTTTTAAAACTTTAAAAGGTTTATAAAAACAATCTGAAAAATTTATATTATTAAAAATGAACCCAAAGTAAAAATGATATTCCATAAAAATTAAATCAAAATCAACTCAAAAAAAAAAAAAAAAAAAATTGTTTTACAACATTCTTCATAATCGGCCAATATCTTGCTTCAAGATCTGTAAGTGCCGTCCATTTTGACTTGACCAAATTTAAATTGGGCAGCCAATAACCTTGTAGCGTCGTCGATTGAAAACACACTTCGTGAAGTAGAATCAGTTTATTTATATGAAAATTCGGAAACACACGATATGAAAGGATGTAAATGAAAATATAGAAAAATACGTCTTGTCGTTGTCGTCGTTTGGAGTCAAGTCTCGTAAACAAAGTCAGTCGCAACAATCCACTCCCCCCGGGGACTTGGATTCTTCTTGCCCCGGGGAAGTGGATCCCCACATGACTCAGCGAGGGAGCGCAGCGAGCGAAGCGAAACCTGGGGGCTGGCGAGGCGAACGAAACCGCCGACGTCGAGTCGGGATGGCTCGTGACGTCGGACGGTCCGGATGAAGGTCCGTGCCGCAGGCTACCACGTTGGTAGCGATGCGGCGGACGCAGCCCGACGAAACGACGGAGGAGCGCGGTGTCCTCGGCGTCGTCCGGGCTCGATGAAGGATGGTGAAAGGGGGAATGGCTCACTGCGGTTGGATGATATTCAATGTCGGCGATGAAGGTCGATGAGGGTTGACGATGATCCAGTCCGTGCCGCAGCTACGACGTTGGTAGCGATGCGGCGGACGCAGCCCGACGAAACGACGGAGGAGCGCGGTGTCCTCGGCGTCGTCCGGGCTCGATGAGGGGTGATGAAAGGGGGAATGGCTCACTGCGGTTGGATGATATTCAATGTCGGCGATGAAGGTCGATGAGGGTTGACGATGATCCAGTCCGTGCCGCAGCTACGACGTTGGTAGCGATGCGGCGGACGCAGCCCGACGAAACGACGGAGGAGCGCGTTGTCCTCGGCGTCGTCCGGGCTCGATGAAGGATGATGAAAGGGGGAATGGCTCACTGCGGTTGGATGATATTCAATGTCGGCGATGAAGGTCGATGAGGGTTGACGATGATCCAGTCCGTGCCGCAGCTACGACGTTGGTAGCGATGCGGCGGACGCAGCCCGACGAAACGACGGAGGAGCGCGTTGTCCTCGGCGTCGCCCGGGCACAAACTCGATGAGGATAACGATGAAGGGCGGTAAAGGTTGATGATGTCTCGGTATCGGATTCTTGATCGGTTGTCTTGAAATTGATGGTTGATGTCTTGAAGTGAAGGTTGTGTTTAGTTGCGTGTTCGTATCACGTCGGGGTCACCAATGTAGCGTCGTCGATTGAAAACACACTTCGTGAAGTAGAATCAGTTTATTTATATGAAAAGTCGGAAACACTCGATATAAAAGTTTGTAAATGAAAATATAGTAAACACGTCTTGTCGTTGTCGTCGTTTGGAGTCAAGTCTGTCAAACAATCCACTCCCCCCGGGGACTTGGATTCTTCTTGCACCCGGGGGAGTGGATCCCCACAACCTCAAAGGCGCCAAAAAGCCGCAAAATAGGGTAATTTTCAAGAAAAGTGCTTGACATCCAACGATAATATTGAAGAAAATAATTCGAGACATCAGGATTGACAACATATCTGTAACAGTAAAAGTCGTTGCCAAAGTTTCACTTGGAAGGTTAGAAATGTGTTGTAGAGAATTTTTTGATGAGCGTAACGAGCGTAGCGAGTGAAGCGAAATCTTCAATTTCACTAAAAATTCTGGAATGTGTTTTTTTGTTTTGTTTTTTTGCGCTCTACAGGCCAAACGCCAAAACCGATTTTGATGAAAATTTATGTGGACCTTTTTTCTCTAAACGTAGATCTGCCACGCTTTTGAAGCAATTCTGACGAGTACATCTAATGTTATCAAGTTTTTACGAAATTTTACAGTTTTTTCAAAACACGTTTTGCACTCTGGAGGCCAAGCCTCTGAATATAATTTGACGGAATTTCTAGATATGTTGACCCTCACAATTAAATGTTTTTATACATTTTTACTGTGGACTGTGTAGCACTTTTCTTGAAAATGGCACTTTAACGACACTTTTTAAGCATTTTGCGGATTTTTGCAACAAAAGCAACTTTATCTCCAACCTGTGTTAACAAAATTTACAATTTGCGTAAAAAATAAACTGTGTTATTTTGAAGCAAATCAGTTGAACAGTTTTTATTTTAAAAGATTTTTGAGTCTTGAAATATTTCAATAGTTTCATGACGACTTCAACATGATATTTCCAGGGTTCTAATGTCATTGAGAAAGCTGCTAAATGATCACTGAACATTTAAATTGATCATAAGCCTCTAGGCTAAAATGCAATAAAGATTGACCAATAATTAAACTATTCCAACGATATCGTTAACAAGGGACAGATCAAGGTTCACAGATTCACAAGCCGTGTTTTTGATACTTACATTTACAACAGTTCATATCGAGCTTCACTCACTTTTCTTTCTAATAAACTGTATTATACATTTTGAAGTTGTCATATAATTCGACGACGCGACAAAACATTTGTTATGGTTAGCCAGAAATCGCCATCTTGTTTAAAAAATCGGGGTCAGTTGATATAATCCTGCTCATGGAGTTGGGTTAGGAGTTAGATTAGAAATGCTTCCAAATTTTTCGCGCAATTTCTGTCGCCACGTGTCGTGGTGAGCTTTTTGTTCAGTTCATTTATTTATTTGTTTGTTTTACAAATTGATTACAAAAGTATAATTTTAGAACGTCATTCACAATAAAAGTTAACATTTTTAAATTACAATGCTCCGTTAGTGTATAAAATCAATTGTCCCATAGAAACTTTTTTAAAATATTGCAAATTTTTTTGTTATTTGATTTCCTTTTAATTTCGTTAGGAAGTTTATTAAATATTTTCACTCCTCTGTCTATTGGTCCTCTTTTACATGTTGTCGATATTAGGCCATACTTTCTTTCACTACACTTTAAGTTGTGCTCATGTTCCTCTTTCAAAACTTTGCTTTCTAGTTTGTTATTATTCACATATAAGATAATACTAAATAATATCTACATGCAGATAAGAGGCATTATAGCATATTTTTGGAACAGTGGCCTGCGTGAATCTTTGAAGTACACCCCTGGTGCAGTAGGATCGTAGCTTGCGTTGGCAAGATATCTTACCGCTCTTTTCTGCGTTATAAAAAGTTTGTTTACTTGAGGTGCGTGGCCCCACAATTCAATTCCGTATGACAGCCGTGACTGGACATATGAGAAATATACCAGCTGTGCAGTACTGAAATTACAGATACGCAAAATTCTCTTGTTCAAATAACACCCTGTAGCAATATTTTGCGCTTCGATGTTAATGTGACTATCCCATGCGTAGGTAGCAATCAATTGTTACTCCTAGAAATTTAGTTTCATTCACCACTTTTAAGCTCTTCCCACCTTGGTATATTAAAGGGCTAACACTTTCCATTGATCGTGTATTCTCTTGTTTAAAATTTATAATCACTGTTTTTTAACTATGGAACATGAGGTAATTTTCTGCACTCCAGTTTGCCATTGCGAGACTGCTACTTTACTCATTGACACAATTTCCCTCAAATTTCCATTTATCAAATGTGTTGTATCGTCTGCAAATGTGGTGAGCAACCCAGTCGAGATTTTAGATTGTATGTCATTAATGTAGACAAGGAACAGCACGGGGGCAAGAGCTCCCTGGGGCACACCTACAGTAACAGTTCTTTCCTCCGAGTAGCACATTCCCTCAGGTTGTTTTTACTATCTGCTTCCTGGTTTTTAGATATGACCTTACACAATCGTTTGTTACTCCTCGTATCCCAATACATTTTAGTTTATATAACAGTCTCTCATGGTCAACCATATCAAATGCCTTTGTTAGGTCATAGAATATCCCATAATGTGACATGTCGTTTGACATTGACGTCATTATCACATTTACAAGATAGCAACAGCGGTTGTTGTGGACATTTTCTTTATAAACCCATGCTGGCTATCACTGATAAGTGTATTTTTTTTCCAAATATGCGACAAGTCACGTATATTCGATGACCTAAGAGAACACGGATTGGGCCAATGATCGGTAATTACTTAAAACAGTTCTATCGCCAGTTTTGTGTATCGGACATATTGTGACGCGTCCTTAGGATCCGCGTCGTTTTGAATATGTATTTTGGAGATTTAGGTGAAGTGGTCAAATCATATGTGAAATTTGTATTAGGCAATTGATTTTGGTTGTGTGTACATTTCCTGTGTGCTATTGCTTAGGGTGTCATAATTCTACCTGTAAATCCGTTACTATGTGTTGCAATGCGTGATTGATGACATGTGCGTAATTTGTGTATGCCATTAGCAAAAGTGCATAGGTAGTGCATTCCTTGGGTACAATAAGTGGTGTTGGATGGACTATGCACATGGCGTACGTGACAGTGAGGACTGAGATGGCAGGTCAAAGACGTCAGTTTTGGGTGCGGTCGTGAGGGCCTATAAATTGGTGTCCGACCGAGAAATAGGGGCAGTCTGGAAGAGTTCCCATCTGAGCGAGTCATCATCCTACACAGTGCGACTGTTAGGTGTGTCTCGACGAGTGTCAAGCTATAAGATCGAGCAAGGGTCTTCTAGCTACTCTCCGTCGTTCATTTGAGAGTGCGTAAGTGCCATCTGAACCCGAGGGCTGAGAACATTGCAAGTGATACACGGACTCATTAGTAGAACGAGCACCGACAGGGCGAGTTCCGATATTCAATAAATAAAAAGGGTTTTAAAAGCAGTCAAACGATCCCTAGGTGACGAGTGCCTCTCACAATAAGCCAAGTAAACGTACATTTCACAGGTAGAAACGAGATCCCCAAGTGAGAGTTCCTAAGGTCCTACTACTTTCGTCAGATTGACAAAACTCAGATTGACAACATGAATTAGGGGTCCTGCCAAATAAAATGCAGCATTTTTTAGTATGTGCGGGGGCACTTTATCATACCCTGCGGTTCTTTTCTTTGTTATCTTATCCATGATACCATAAAATTCCTTTCTTGATAAAGGATACAATTAAAAATTTTTACTGCAATTTTGGTATTCATTTCCTTCTTTCCCATATTTTTTTACCCTCTTATCGTTCAAAAGCAAGTCTGCTACACACTCGACAAAGTGCGTGTTAAATAAGTTTGCCACTTCTTTCATGGATGTCACTTCAGATCCATTCTGTCGCAATGTTATTTTACTAATAGTTTCATTTTGAACACGCTTCTTACTATTTTTGTATCTCTCAATTACTGACCATGCAGCAATCATCTTGTTCCTGCCCTTTTTATGAGGTTTCTATTATAGTTAGTAATTGCTGTATTTATTTCCTTGGCGTACTCATTTTTCAGGTGCGAGTATTATTTACTATTTGTCCCTGTGGATCTGAATATCTTATATAGATTTTTGACTCTAATAAACATGTCTAAAAGTTGAGGGGTATACCAGCTCTAAATCTAATTTTTATGAGGTCTTCTAATAGAATTCTTATCCTTTACCTTTATCGCAGGAAATGCTTGGTTTAAACAGAAACTTATTTTTTGATGGAAAATAGCATAAGCTTAATTGACCTTGTGAGCCTCATATACCGCGTCCCAGTTTACATCACTCAGCAATGTCAAGAACGTTTCAATGTTTTGTTGGCTGAACGTCTATGTGTCTCACTCACGTTGTCATACTTTGATCCACTCTCTCTTTCGTCATTTTTAATGTGGACTAATTGCGCCAGATGATCCGAAAGACCCATGTCATCATTAGCCACAAATGAAACAGAAGCAGTGTTTGTAATCACATTGTCAATAACAAACGACATTTCCTTATTTTTTCTCGTAACCGTCCTGGTCGGTTCCGTATTTAACAATTTGCAATTGGCTATTGATACGGTTTCTTTAAACATGTTTCCATATATTTTGTCATATAGATTAATATTGAAGTCACCAATTAAAACTAATTGCTTGCCATTGCATACTAAATACTCTATTAATTCCACTAATTTTTCAAGAAAGACTGTTACACTTGAGTTTGGTGATCGGTAGCAAGCAAGAACGATAATCCTTTTTGGAACTGATACTTCTATTGCGCATACCTCAAATTCCCCTTCTACAGACTTTTGAATTACATCATTTCTATTCATATTTTCAATTTTGGAATCGTTGTTCAGGTAGATGCATGTACCCCCTCCAATATTCCAATTTCTAGCATAACGCTTCCACGCTGGTTTAGGTGCAGTCCGTCTTGAGCTAATTCGTGCTTTGTAATACGCGTATTTGGGTCGTGGTAGCTGGCGCCTTTTTCTTCACAAAGCCATTGAATTCCATCATTTAATTTATCTATTGTGGAGTCAAACACATTTTATCTATGTACTATTCGGCCAATTATTCCATTTGGCCTTGGTCCATCGAGCGCTTGACGTTTCAATCAGGTCGTTTAATTCAGCGACGAGGTGGGTTTGTGATCGTTTTTTAATATTATTGGTTCCCACGTGAACGACAATGACCTGGGGATTATTTGTTTTTCGAGCTCTTGAAATCGTATGCCAGGGTAGCAGGTGACATTGCAACCTTCTGTTTCGCAAATCTTCGAAGATCCGCGAATCATTGAGTCCTCAAAAATTTTAACTTGGTCTGGATTATAACGTGGCTCCTTGACTTTGACTATCATTTCTTCATTATTTATCCTCTCCTTTCTAGCTAACAGTCGTCTATACTTTTCGTCTCGTGTTTCCATCTTGCCTTCCGCGTTTTCTGTATCGCCGAACAGTTTTTTTGGCTCAGCAGTTTTCAATCTGTGTTTTTCATTCTCTTTTTCATTTGGTCGTTCCTCATTTTGGTTGATTTTTGGAGATTCTAGCCTGTGCACTAGTTCTCTAACTGACATGTGATTTCTTCCTTTCTCCTTAATGTTCAACCCTTCTTGCTTTGCTATTTTCCTCTCTAGCATGGATATTTTGTTTTCCAATAATTCGATAATTTTCTCCAGGTTATAGTTCCTCTTGTCTTTTTCAGCCAACAGCTTGTCCTTCTCAGCTAATAATACATTATGTTCCTCTCGTCGTTGCTGCCGGCATCATCCAGGGTTTTTTAAATTTCCTCTCCGATTGCAGTTTTCACTCGCATTGGCGGTTCTTCTTTCTTCCCTGTCTTTGTCAGTCCGAGCCTACCACACTCCTTTTTTAAGTCATGACTACTCAAATCACCAAGAAATTGCGTTTTTTTCGAGCAGCAGCTCGCACAGCGTCACAGCACCATCCGCCATGCTGGATGTTGTTCTTCTCTGAACCTCGCCACGGACAACTTGTCTGTGGAGGCAGCTTGAGGCGATATTCTAGAACGTGTGTTTAACACGGAGCTCCAACTCTGCGCATCTGCAAGCTAAGTTTGTGTCTTCCAATGTTCCTTCCCTTTCAGCCTTTTACCTAATTCACCCTGTACATAATTCACTTCTTACCCGGGACATTTAACTTTCGCCAACAGCGCGTCACAAGGTTGGCAGTTTGGGATTTCTTCAACACTTACAGTCCACTCTCTCTCTCTCCCTTAAGTCTTAGAGCTCTCTTGGCTACAACACAGATAATGCTTTCAGGTTTTATTCAGGGACCCGAACCGAAATGAATAAAGGTTCTGGTTCCGGTTCCGGTTCCTGGTGTTATTGAAGAAACACTTGGAAATAATGGAATCTGTTGCTTAAAAAAGCGGCGAGCGCCGTCAGAGACTCACCTATCAACTACCGCATCACCGCTACGTGGAATGATCACAACTGTTGACCATTGCCCCCTGCGGAGAATTACAGCGTTATAGGCGACGCATTTGAGCCGAAAATAGAAAATTTCATATCTAAGAGTTGTATAAAGCTCCCCAGAAAGTTCCTTGGTGGTTATGCAAGGGGTTTGGCTTAAACCAAAATAAGGGACTGTTTTTTTACGTACGCCTGTAAGTCGTATACTGGGATACGCTAGACGTGGGAGCCTGTGGGCCATCTCCACAATATCATCTAGATTCCAAGCAACCATCTTTTTCTGAATAAGACATGTTTGAAGCTGATCACTTATCACCCCGCATGGAAGAAAATTTCACATGCCTCACCGCGTGTAGGTGTAATGAAGCATTCGTTAAGCATCCCCTCTTTTCTTCACACAAATATCATGTTTCACGTCTTAGGCAAAAGCCACCCCCAAACTGTAAACTGCACATCTGTAAATATTCACCCCCATTTGTCTAAGTCACATCTGCAACCCCCACCACTGTAGAGATTAAACATGCAGTAGGTTAGAATATTTTTAGTATAAATAGAGGAGCTTCTGCCAATGTTAAGCAGAGCATTTTTAACTTCGCTAGATTTCATATCTAATGACTTTAAATAGGGAAATTTTGGTTCCCGGCTTTCAGGGAAATTTTGGTTCCCAGGGAAATTTTGGTTCCCACTGTCTATTAGCTGTAAGTTCTTTTTTTATTAATAAATCTTAATTCTTGTAATTTTAAAACCTAAACCTGTCTCATTCTTTAATCGGCTTCCCCCGACGATCCTCCCGCCCCGAAACCGCTCTCCTATAGTTACCGTTCTCCTCATTCCTATTTATTCGAGGCTCTTGCCTCTGGTGGCAGCGAACTATCCTCAAAACATCAGCATAAAAGCAAGCGGGACAAAATCCCAGCAAACAACAACAGCAAGGCGCTGGCCGGCCGGTGCGTGCTGGGGAGGAAGCGGACTTTGGGTGACATGTAGACGCCACATAGGAGAGCGGGAATTTAAATTATGCCAAAAATAGTTGGTAAATCCAATTAAATAATTTTACGCAAGGCAAAATGCAAAGTAATTGGGGATTTTTGTTACTTTTAAATTACATTTCTTAAATAATGTAATTAAACTACATTACAAATAAAAATCTCTTAAAAGTAATGCATTACATTACAAATTACTGTAAAAAGTTATTGATTACAGTAATTCAATTACTTTTACTCAATAACTGCTCAACACTGGGTTCTCGTGTCGTGATATCCAAAAAATAAACGACGCACGTATGACGTGTTATCACTTTTATCACACACCTGATTATAGCCACACTTAAAATCACTGCGCGCCTCGCTGCTTGCCATTGGCTCACTTGTTGAGTTGAAACTTTTCGAGCTGCCACTTGTTGAGCTTCAACTTGTTGAGCTGCAACTTGTTGAGTGCAGCGTGTGACGTGTGTGAAATGCTGCTGCTGCTGCTGCTGCTGCTGGCTGTCGGTAAGAATCACATCCCAGGCACACCTCGCTGCTCTGTCCAAAGCCAAACAATCGACATCGGGACCAGCGACCCTACTCAGATATTCTGCCCGTTTAAAGACACCTGAACTATTGTTAGCCAACGGTCTTCTGTTCTTCTTCTAACGTTAATCTATTAAACTAGGCTATGCGAACACTCATACAATCGTGTTGTGGGTGAGCGTAATATTAACGCTCACCCACAACGCGATTATATTGCGTGTATGACAAATTTTAAATGTTCGGCAATAATTAAGCAGCTCTCTCGATGACATTCGAAATTTTGCTGTCGTGAAATTACTAGAAAATTTTAAACGTAAAAATCGATGTAAAGAAAAACTATTCAACTGATTTGCTTTCAAATTGCAAGGTTTCTTCGTTTTAAAATTTTTAACGCACAAAGAAAAATTTGTAAGCATGAGTTGAAAAAAAAAATTGAACGAAACTTTCTAGACATGTTGACCCTCACGATTCAATGTTTGTGTACAAATTTCAGTGTTGTACGGTTAGCAGTTTTCTTGATAATGTCACTTTTATGTCACTTTTTAAGCGTTTTTGCAGTTTTTTGCAACTTAAGTAACTTTATCTTCAACCGATTTTAACAAAATTTACTCTGTGCATTTTAATTCGTAAAAGGAGGATACTGATCAAATGAATAGTTTTTCTTTAAATCAATTTTTACCTTTTGAAATAATAATAATAATAATCAATTTTATTTGTGCGTTAGGGTCAATGATTTTTTGTACAGCAAAAAAAACACAAATTAAGGCCTTCTCAAAGTCATCCGGCTGGCCAGGCCTGTCGATATTACTTCTTCCTCTTCTTCACTCTTCTCTTCTTCTTCTTCTTCCATTTCCACTAACGCTTTCCATGCTTCTTTATCTTCCCACAATTTCTCTAACTCTACCTTCTTCCAATTCCTTTGTCTCTTCTCTAAATCTTCTTTAATCAAACCACTCCACTTCTCTCTCGGTCTTCCCACCTTTCTTCTTCCGACTACAGTTTTTTCAAATTCTCTCTTGGGCATTCTTATCTCATCCATCCTTTTCACATGTCCAAACCAACGTAGTCTTTCTCTTCCCATCTTAAATCCTAATCTTTCCACACCTAATTCTTTTCTGATTTTGCTACTTCTTACTTTATCCATTTTTGTCACCCCGTTTACACTTCTCAGGAACTTCATTCCTGCTGCCTCCACCATTCTTCCCTCATTTCCTCCCATCGCCCATGTCACTGCCGCATATGTCAATATCGGTATGAAGTACATGTTGTACATGATCAATTTACATTTTACTGGAAACTTTTTCTCCCACAGTAATTTTCTAACTGATTGATAAAATATTTCTGATTTCCGCACTCTGTCTTTCACCTCTCCATCTATTTTAGCCTTCTTATTTAATTCACTCCCCAAATATTTAAAAACCTCCACCTCTTTCAATTCCTTGTTTTTTAGTATTAATGCAGCCCTTCCTCTAGGATTATTTTTTCTTTCCATTGTCATTACTTCGCTCTTTTCCTGGCTGATTTGTAATCCCATCTTCTTAGCTTCTTCACTCCATCTGTTTATCTTTTCTTGTAACTCTTCCCTACAATCTCCCCAAATAAGCACATCATCGGCATATATTATCGTTCGTGATTCTAATCTTTCATTTTTCTCTACCGATCTCAATAATTCATCCATTACAATCAAAAAAAGAAATGGAGATAACACACTACCTTGTCGAACACCTTCTTCAACCACAAACCATTCAGTTCTTTCCACATCTGTCTGGACACAACTGCTGCTGTTCTTGTAAGTTGATCTTATCCTTTCTATCAGTCCACTTCTTACATTTTTCTTCTTAAGGCAATCCCACACTATTCTTCTTGGTAGTCTGTCGTATGCTTTTTCCAAATCTATAAAAACCATGTGCATATCTTGTCCACTCTCCCACCTTCTCTCCATGATCTGTCGTATTGTAAATATGGCATCAATCGTAGCCCGGCCCCTTCTGAAACCGCATTGCTCTTCACGTATACCTTCCTCCACATATCCTTTCAATCTCAAGTCAATTATCTTTTCATATAATTTTGCGCATTGACACATCAAAGTTATTCCCCTATAGTTTCCACATACTTTCCGATCTCCTTTCTTAAAAACTGGTACAATTACTCCTTTACTCCAATCTTCTGGGATCTTCTTTTCTTTCCATATTGTGAGAATTACCCGAAATAACCATTTCCCACCGTTCACACCAGCCGCTTTAATCATGTCAGTTGTTACCTCGTCTACACCGGGAGATCTACCATTTTTCATTTCACCGAGTGCTCTCCATACTTCAGTTTCACTTATTTCTTCTTCAGTCAACTCTTCTACATCTTGACTGTGTCCATCGACAGTACTATGATCAATCAGTTCATCTGTGGCAGTAATATGTGATTCTATATTTAACAGATTATCAAAATATTTTCTCCAAATTTCTAATACGTCTTGAGGGTTGCATGATAACTCCACTTTGTCATCTTTCATGCACAACAAATCTTCTTTCTGTTCTCTTTTGTTCCTTATTAGTCCATAAATCAATTTCTTGTTCCCCTCTGAAATATTCTGAAATATTCAAATAATTTCACGGCGACAAAATCATGATATTTCCAGGTAACAAATGGCATTGAGAAAGCTGCTAAATTAACGCCGAACATTTTAAATTGATAATAAACCTCCAGGCTATGCGCACACGTAATATAATTGTGTTGAGGGTGAGCGCAAATATTACGCTCATCCACAACACGATTATGAGTGTTCGTATAGCCTAGTAACATAAAATTTACTCGTCCGAATTGCTTCAAAAACGTGGCAGGTCTAAGTTCAGAATAAACGAGGGTTCACAGAAATTTTTATCAAAATCCGTTTTGGCGTTTGGCCTGTAGAGCGCAAGAAGGCACAAAAAAAACGCGAAGGATTTTGTTAACAGTGAAGTGTAATTGAAGATTTCGCTTCACTCGCTACGATTGTTACGCACATCAATAAAGCAGGCCTGCTCAGTTTCATTTACTGAATCTGAATGTTTCATTAAAATTTCATTCCAATTAGTTGATATGAAGTTAAAATCCAAAATTACAAAGCCCCTTTTCCGGTACTTCTTCGTCCACAGTTCTATTTTTCAGAGCAAAAAGCAAAGTTGGCAAGTGATCAAGTCAAAGTGATTGTGATGCATTTTGCACACGGCGCAGATTTAATTTTGCATGGAAATAAAAATTCCGTTGGGTTCTTACAAATTGAACAAGTTCTTACTTTTGCATCAGTTGGAAATTTTAAATGTTTGCTTTTGCTATGTTTTTAAAACCTCAAAAGGTTTATTTAAAAATAAAATAATAAAAAATTACCCAAGTGGAAAAGTAATTTTCAAGAAAAGTGCTTGCCATTCACCAATAAAATAAAAACAAAGTATTCAAGTGATCAGGATTAACAACGCCATATCCGGAAAAAGTAAAAATAATTGCCAAACGGTGAGAATGGTGTTGTAGAGATTGTTTTGAAATGTTGCAAAGACTTTGAAAATATTCCAACGATATCTTTAAGCATGGGGCGGGTCTAGGTTCAAGGATAAGAAATGCTCCCAGATAATGCTCTTAGGTCTAATTGAAGATACACTCACTTACAAATTAATGAAATGCCTTTTCTTCAAAAAGCGGCGAGCGCCGTCATCGACTTACCTATCAACTACCGCATCACCGAGTACGTGCCCTACGGCGCTGCGCTGCGCAGTGTGACGTCCGCGCAGGCGCGCAGCTGGCTGGAGATGCGCGCGCAGTGCAACGAGGAGCACCCCGGCCACTTCCTGGCGATGCTGAGCGAGCCGGCCGCCGCCGCCGCCGCGGCTGCGCAGTGCCCGTTGGGCAGCGCAGTGCCGCTGGGCCTCGTGCGCCTCGCCACCGGGGACTTCGTCTGGGACAACGTGGGCGACCTGGCGCACAGGGTGCGTGCGCACTTGCCTACATTCTTGCAGACCGACCACAATTGGGACCCAACGCTGCAAGAGGCGGATGAAATAGTGATTGTCATTGTCTCCTCCTTGCGCTCCAACCTTTGCTAGATATATTTCTTTTTTCTCCAACTAAAAACTCCTCATTGTGAAAATGGTTGCAGTTTTTGCAGGCATTTTCTCAGCAACAGTCTATAGTGGGAAAACCCAAACCAAATTAGTTGTCGCCCCTTTTTTTTTAATAACAAGTCCGACAAACAAATTACCGGTATCTGAGGTATCTCGGTGGTAGTCCAGCTTTGGGTCCTTGGTGGGACAGTGCAACGCAACGGCCAGGTGCACAACCATACTTGGTCCCTGCATAAGGAACTGCATTGAGGAACAGTGTACTTGTTGCAGCCGGTTTCTTCGGAGGAGATCGCGCGTCTCCGCCTTGGCTCGGTGCCCGGCGACGGAGCTTACGCATCCGCGCACTGGCCGGACCTGCAACAGGTGACGCTGACCTCGGGCGACGAGCCCGTGTTCCACTGCGCCGTGTGCGAGCTCTCCCATCGACTGGACGTGGTCACCCGGCCCGTCTACCCGGCGCACGAGGCAACGCTCTACGCCTACCACCTGCAGCTGGTCAGCAACCGCGCGCTCGACGACCTCGCCAGCATCGCGCAGGGCAGCGTCGGGGCGACCGAGTTGATCGGCGACCTGGCCGCAGCCTTCAACGTCACTCAACAGTCTCTACGCTGGCACGGCGCCGAGCTGGACGCTGCCCGGAAGGCTGTGGTGCATGTGTACTACGAGCCGGGCCCGGCGGCCGGGGGCGCCATGGACTGGTATCCGTACCGGCACTGGAACAACCAGTATCTCGACCACGTGGCCATCCCAGGCTACCAGCTCACCTCCATTGCGCTCAGCACGGAGTGCCTCAAAGACAAGAACGTGTTGATGAACGTCAAGAAGAAGACCTATTTGACAGGTTTGTCTTGTGATGGCAGGCCTCATAGCTGAATTTTCAAGCCGAAAATGCAGAGATCCACTTAATACCTTTTCCTGCCTCTTAAACTATCCCAATATTTTTGAAAAATAAATCAGTGAGTAGAGGAAGAGAACTCCGACTCGCATTGACATTTTTAATTGAGATCTGAAGAAGAAGACGTATTTGACAGGTTTGTCTTGTGATAATCGCATAATTAACTCTTCTACACTGACCAATTGAACTGTACTTATATTTTATACGTCGTTTATTGATGAGCGTAACGAGCGTAGCGAGTGAAGCGAAATCTTCAATTACACTTTACTGCTTAAAAAATTCGGAATGTTTTTTTTTTTTTTTTTTTTTTTTGTGTTTGTTCGCGCTCTACAGGCCAAACGCCAAAACGGATTTTGATGAAAATTTACATGAACCTTCGTTTTCTCAGAACTTAGATCTGCCACGTTTTTGAAGCAAATCGGACGAGTAAATTTTATGTTATTAAGTTTTTACGAAATTTTTCAGTTTTTCCAAAACACGTTTTGCACTCTAGAGGCCAAACATCTTAATATAATTTGACGAAACTTTCAGGAATTGTTGACTCTCACGATTTAATGTTTGTGTATAAATTTCATTGTTGTATGTTAGGAACCTTTCTTGAAAATGGCGCTTTTATGACGATTTTTTGCGATTTTTTAGCGTTTTTTCAGTTTTTTGCAACTTAAGCAACTTTATCTTCACCGATCTTTACAAAATTTACTGTGTAAATTAAAAATCATATGAAGAAGATACTGTGTTAATTTGAACCAAATCAATCGAAAAGTTTTTCTTTAAATCGATTTTTACGTTTTTAAGTATTCAAATGTCATTGAGAAAACTGCTAAATTCTTACTGGACATGTTAAATTGATCATAAAAGCCTCTAGGCTATGCGCACACGCAATATAATTGCGTTGAGGGTGAGCGTAAATATTACGCTCATCCACAACACGATTATATGAGTGTTCGCATAGCCTAGTCTAGAAAAAGTTTACAGTAAAAGATAACGTGTCGGCCCCCTTGTTTACAGGGTACATCGACGTGGCGATCGACAATAGCGACTACGTAAAGCTGAAGACCAGGGAGTGCGCGTGGGACGAGCCCTCGGAGGCGGCCGCCTGGACGCCGTGGATCACCTGGGATATTATATATGGGCTTACAGCGAATAGCCCAATTTCAGACTTCTCCACTTTAATCAAGCTACGCGGTGACAACTTTACAAAAATGCTGCGCAACTACGACGTCACCCTGCTGTCCAATCTGGATCACCAAGATAAGGGCATGGTTCCAGAATTGCCATTGCGTGCTCTGGTCTCTCTCTGCAACTCCTTCCTGCAGGTACATCTGCGGGACCTCTCAGTCTTCGATCCTTTCTCCATGACGATCCCCGTCAGAATGGCCAGGGTGTTGACACGCGAGACGCTGCCCGCCGGCCAGTCCATCGAGGTCGCACGCTCGCGCCTCATTAACGTGGTGCTCGGCGACCCCGCTGCCGACCCCGCTGCCGGTCTGGCCGTCGCCCTCGCCGGCGAGGAGGTGGTCGTGACCGCGCTGACCCGCAGCACGGCCCCCACGCCGCCGCTCGACGCGAGCCTCGTGGTGACCGCGTCGGACGCCGTGGTGACCTCGGCCCGGAGGCTGGCCATCGCCACGTACGCCGCGCACCTCGATCCTCCCGGCAGCGCGCCGCGTTATGACGACTCTATCGAAGCCTGGATGGCGATCGTGCAGGTGGCCTTCACGCGCGACGACGCCGACGCTGCCGACGCTGCCGACGCCTTCGTGGACATCGCCTTCACGCCGGTCTTCCCCTCGGCGACGCTGCGCGGGAAGTGCGCAGAGCGCGACCTTGACACCGACGAATGGCGCACCGACTCGTGCCGCGTGCTCCGGTCGCTGCGCGCGCAGCGGATGGTGTGTCGGTGCGCGGTGCGGCTGCGCGAGCCAGCTCTCAGCACCGGCGTCTTCCTCGTCTACGGGTTCGACGCCAGCCTCGCCACCTACTTGGCCGACAACAGGACCCTCATCATCGTCATGGCGGTCGTCGGCATCATATCGCTGCTCGGCCTTCTCAGCGTCATTCTCACGGCCATCTGCTTCCCGAAGTGGAGGGAAGACCAAGGCCACAAAATCTTCCTGCAGATGGTTCTTGCGTTGGCTGTCAACCTGTTGCTGGGCTTCGTCAACAACTTCGTGGCCATCGACACGAAGGGTGTTCCTTGCATCGTGATCGGCGTTGTCCGGCACTACTCGTTCCTGGCCATGTTCTTCTGGATGATGGTCCTGTCCGGGCTGCAGGTGAAGCGACTCACGAGCATCGCCGGCGCCAAGGCGACCACGCACCTCATCCTGAAGGTGTCGGCGATCGCTTGGGGCTTGCCTCTGATCCCGATCGTCGTGCTGCTGGCCTGGGATACGGGCTTCTACAAGTCGGAGGTGACCAACAGAGGGTACTGCTATCCAGAAGGTGTCGCCTTCCAAGCCACCGTGCAGGCCCCGGCGGCCTTGATCCTCGCCGCCAACCTCGTCATCTTCGTCGTCATCCTCAACCACATCTACGGCTGGTGCAAATGCAACGCGGACGTAGAGGTTCGCAAACACACCACCGACGACCGGGCAGCGCAGCTTCGTAACCTTGGCAACAGCATCTTCGTGTTCTTTTTGTTCGGCTTCACGTGGACCTTCCACTTCCTGTCCGAGGAGGGCGTCATCAACAGCGAGTTCCTGTTCGAGTTCATGTTCCTCATCACGGCCTCCTTCCACCTGTGCATGCTGGCGCTCTTCTTCGTCGTCTTGGACCGAAAGACAAGGAAGTTGTGGATTGATTTTCTTTTTTAAAAGCTGATTTAATGATGGAAGGTTGTTGACGTTTGTTCACACAATTGCTGCTTCGTTTTATTTTGCTTGCGTTGCTCGTGCTTCCTTATAGTTTTTACAAACATTTATTTTTTCCTTTCGATTTGCCTGCTAAGTTTGTCTTTGCTTTTTTGTGAACCCTTTTGAAAAATTGGGCTTGTATAACTTTTTTACCAACCTAATCGATTTGAGTCTCACTGATGTTGACGAACTTTGAAGTGAACATTAAAAATCATCAAATGATAAAACCGTGTACATTAGAAGCACAGATATTAAAAAGTTTACAAGTTAAACGATTTCTACAGTTCTTTATACGCCATTTCGAATGTACTTAATAATTCTTATCGATTGAACGAAGCCCATCCACATCGAGAAACTTAAGGGAGAAACATTTAGCAATCGCACCAGTGATTGAACTTCTATTTCAATGTTATTGAAATTCTCCTTCGACGATCGAGCGGACAGCTGATGCTGCGATGGAGGTTTTAACAGCGACTGACACGATAGTTTTCCGAAATTCTTTGGTTTTTGAACATCATGTTTCGAAATGTTGTGGCCGAATTACAGATTTATTTTTGATGTTATTTTCATAGATGTTCAAATCCTCTCGACTTGACTCCTGGGAAAAGTTTGTTTGCAGTTCTTTTCAAATGGGGCATATGTGACATTAAATTTAATATAGTATTTTAATCGTTTTAAAATTTTTGGGTAATACTAACGATTTGAACCTCACTGATTATCATGAAAACTTTAGTATAGGAAATAAAATGAATAGTTTTTCTTTGAAATCTATTTTAAAGTTTCAAATATTTTGTACCCTCTCAAAGTTTTTGGATAATTGCCGACCCTCATCGATTGAAGTTCGCATATCCACATCGCATTAAAGCTGTCAGATACGACGGGGATGCTGCGATGGTGGTTTCGACGGCGACTGATGCGATTGTACCTCCTGGAGGAGCACGCTGTTGGGATCTGGCTTCATCTGGACAACAGGGCGCTTCCCTTAGCAATATTATTACTATGATAGAAGTCAGTCTTGCTTGAGATTGAGATTTGCTATGTATTCCTTTCCTGAAATAGGTACCTTTTTGCATTCTTCTGAATTATGTTTTACAAACTTTTGCATAAATGCTTTGTAGACACTGTCAACTGACGGTACAGGATTTGTCAGAACTGTTGACCAACGCCCCCCGATGAAAATTATTACAGCGTTAAAGGCGACGTATTTTGAGCCGAAAGCAGAAATTTTCGTGTCTAAAGCCCCTTTTACACGGGAGAAGTTTTCAACCAAGTCTGGTGCACAAGTCTCCTGCAGAAGGAGACTTGGGCCGTGTAAACAAAAACTTGTCTCAAAACATGTTTGGAACGAGTCGGGACAAGTCGTCGAGACAAGACTTTCGTGGAAGTTTTTCAATTAGAGCATGTTCTATTTTGACAAAAGTCTTGTGTCAAACTGACCAATCAGAATCACTCATATTGATAACAAATTGTTGGGAGGCTGAACTGACTTTAAACAAAAGTCCAACCAAGAAAACTTGTCCCATGTAAATGGTCGCCCAAGTCTTGTGTGGAACTTGTGTGCACAAGTCTTCCATAGAAGACTTGTGCACCAGACTTGGTTGAAAACTTCTCCCGTGTAGAAGGGGCTTTAGAGTAGTATGAAGCTCTCCAGAAAGTTCCATCATGATGGTTTTTTCAATGGGGTTGGGCTTAAAACGAAATAAGTGACTGTTTTTTACGCGCGCCCGCTTGTCGTATACTGGGATAGAAGCGCTATATTCGTACCTTCAGAATGTCTTGCAATTTAGCGTTTTTCATTCGCTGATTTCGATCATTTTAACCAGAGTGTGTCTCAGTTCCTTATAACTCTCCAGAGTTTATCAATGTGGTATTTTAATTTTATTCACTTCGTAATTATTCTCACAATGTGAGCAATTTGACCATTTTTTAGTAAAAAGAATGCTGCTTTTTTGGGGGTCCTGTTTTATTTATTTTTTAAATGGAATATTCTCAGCTTGCCATAATTATATTTTTCATTTATTTTTACTGAAATGTGTCAGACGTTACAAGCCTGCGCGTGATAGAGGCGGGAAAAAGAACTCAAAACAGCGATACTTGCACCGACCCCTACCCTCGAACGACGCGCATTTTTCTATGGGCTTAATCCGTCCCAGCCTATCTCTATGCACACACACACATATATATTTATATTCATGGTGTAAATTCTCGTAGCTCATTTAATTCGCTAGGCCTCCGCCTTGCTTCTTCAGGGCAAAATGAGTTTTGCAAAAAAAAAATCATTTTGCCCTGAAGAAGCAAGGCGGAGGCCTAGCGAAACGTTGGCTTTGTGAATAAAAGTTTTATTCGTAGCATTAACCGCTAATATGTCTTTTAATATATATATATATATATATATATATATATTTTTTTTTAATAACATATATATTATTCAAGAATCACAAAACCGAGCGGCTTTGGGACAGCGCGCTACAGGATTATCACGGGTTAGTTTATCATGGGCTAGTTTATCATGGGTTAGTTTATCATGGGTTAGTTTATCATGGGTTAGTTTATCATGGGCTAGTTTATCATGGGTTAGTTTATCATGGGTTAGTTTATCATGGGTTAGTTTATCATGGGTTAGTTTATCATGGGTTAGTTTATCATGGGTTAGTTTATCATGGGTTAGTTTATCATGGGTTAGTTTATCATGGGTTAGTTTATCATGGGTTAGTTTATCATGGGCTAGTTTATCATGGGTTAGTTTATCATGGGTTAGTTTATCATGGGTTAGTTTATCATGGGTTAGTTTATCATGGGTTAGTTTATCATGGGTTAGTTTATCATGGGTTAGTTTATCATGGGCTAGTTTATCATGGGTTAGTTTATCATGGGTTAGTTTATCATGGGTTAGTTTATCATGGGTTAGTTTATCATGGGTTAGTTTATCATGGGTTAGTTTATCATGGGTTAGTTTATCATGGGTTAGTTTATCATGGGTTAGTTTATCATGGGTTAGTTTATCATGGGTTAGTTTATCATGGGTTAGTTTATCATGGGTTAGTTTATCATGGGTTAGTTTATCATGGGTTAGTTTATCATGGGTTAGTTTATCATGGGTTACTCTGCTGCTTGTTGATGAGCGTAACGGGCCAAGCGAGTGAAGCGTCTTCAATTACACTTACTCCAGAAAAGTCTCAAATGTTTTTTTTGTTTGTTTGTTTGTTTTTTTGTGTGGTTGTTCGTGCTCTACATGCCAAACGCCAAAACCGATTTTGATGAAAATTTCGATGCGCCTGAATAACGCCATCTAGGCCTAATATTGAAAACCGGAATAAAGCCATTTGCTGGATGACTTTATTCCGGTCATTATTTTGATGGCTTTGTTCCACCGGAATAAAAGAATGAGGAATGAATGAACCTGGAATGAAAAAGGAATAAACCTAGATCTGCCACGTTTTTGAACCAAATCGGACGAGTATATTTTATGTAATTAAGTTTTTACGCAATTATTCAGTTTTTCCAAAATGTGTTTTGCACTCTAGAGGCCAAGCATATGAATATAATTTGACGAAACTTTCTGGGTGCGTTGACGCTCACAATTCAATGTTTGTGTAAGAATTTCATTGTTGTACGTAAAGCACTTTTCTTGAAAATGACGCTTTCAGTCGTTTTTTGCGCTTTTTTAACGTTTTTCAGTTTTTTGCAGCTAACGCAACTTTATCTTCAACCGATGTTCACAAAATTTGCTGTGTGCATTATAAATCGTAAAAAGGAGATACTGTGTTATTTGAAGAAAATCAGTTGAATAGTTTTTCTTTAAATCGATTTTTACGTTTTGGAATATTCCAATAGTTTCATGACGACATCATCATATTTCCAGGTAAGGAATGTCATTTAGAAAGCTGCTTTATTATCACTGGACATGTTAAATTGATCATAAAAGCCTCTAGGCTATGCGTACACACAATATAATCGCGTTGAGGGTGAGCGTAAATACTACGCTCATCCACCACACGATTATATGAGTTATACTCGATCGAACACATCGACGCGGCGGCCATTACTGTGGTTCTGACAGTTTCATAGTTGGGAATAAAATCATTTTTAAAACGAACTTATCAAAAGATCAGTTTAATGAAAAAAATAACTTGTTCAAAATTTTGGTTCAATCGCTAACGCATGGCAAATACGACATTATAAAACCAGATTAATCAGAACATTACAGCAGAAATCATTTGTACACCTACACCATTCAGTACCCTTTTTTCGATTTATCAAAAGTCTCATCCCAAATGGTTCCGAGTCGCGAAATAAAACAATGACAAGTCGCTTGCAGGTCGCTGTTAAAGCTGCGCGGCCATCTTGGTGGAGTGTCCACGCGTGCGCATGGCGCGCTTCAAGATGAGACGCAGCGGCGCCTCGGCCGTCAGGTGCAGCGGCAGGCTGAAGAGCAGCGTCCACGCGCAGTCCCCGCAGAACGTGCGGAACTGCCGCCGCCGCCGCCGCCGTGGGGAAGAACAAGTCACTTGAATCTCTCCGATCAGCTCGCTCTATGTGCTGGCTACGAATGTTGTGTGGCCGAGCCATTTATTACCAGCAATACACCTATTCCTTTCATTCAAAACTCTATCAAAATGACGTCATGATACCCACTCGCTAAAGCCAGGCAGAGCAATTCGGGTGGTGATTTCCCTGTCTTCCTTTGTTATTTAGCAGAGACAATTAATTTTTTTTCCAAACTGATGGTACGTCGAGTGGGTATCTGCAGACGTTAATTTTCTCTGAGTGGAATAGGTCTTTTCATACACCGTCTTATCGGTGTACTAAAGATTTCACCTTCTAAACATTTATACGGCTTTCCAAAAGAGGTAAGAAATAACATTTTTGTGGTGTCAACAAATTGAAACAGCGACAGCGAAGAGTGTGGCTGTCAAGCTGTCAAGCTGTGTGATTCCATCAAGCTATAAGCTGTGTCCCTATGACGCAGTGAAGCAGCGAGCGAACACAATGCTTGACACGAATGCTTGTGCAGCATCGAGTCGCGTACCAGCGTGAAGAAGTCGGCGTGCTGAGCACTGCGCACGCTCGCCGTGCTGGCCACGAGCATGATGAAATGCACGAGGAACGCGCTGTAGACCAGCTTGCTCAGCCAGACGAAGCCTCGCCAGCAGAGCGCGCGTCGCACCAACGCTGCGGGGGGAAGGAGACGGTGTCATTCGGAGTCAAACCGCGTCATGCGATGTCATGCGATGACTATAACATATTATGCGGTATTATACCGGTGTTACAATATGCACCAGCAATGTGTACCAGCGGTACAATATACATTGTACATGTGTGGGCCTTTCTTATAATGACAACATGACACATACGGTGTTTAACCGTGTAATGCGGTGTCACGTGGTCAAGTAGGTGCCCTGGGCTCCGGGTTGTAACTCTCCATGCTATCGGGCGACAAGTGCTGAAAGTGGACCTGGCGTACTAGTAAGAAGATGGAAATTTATTTTCCAAACTTTTTTTTGCGGAAGGAAATTGGGACCCAAATGATTTGAATTGGTTAATAAGATAAGTTAAAATTTTCTGTCTTTAAAACGCACTCGCCAAGAACTATTTTCTCCAGCTACTGAACCAAGGGTGCGATGTCTGGCACCAAAACTTTTAGAGGTCAGTGATGGTAGCGTGATATGTACCATCCTAAGTATGTGTCATGTTGTCATAATATTAAGGCCCATACATATACAATGTATCATGTCATCGGTAGCCAATAAATAAATTAATCATTGGAAGGTAGCAAACCATGGACCACTGGGCCATAGCCTATCTGTGTGCTCGGCACTCACAACGCCTGCTGAACGCCAGGCTGATGATGAAGACGACGGTGCCCAGAGCCCAGCAGAAGCGACGCAAGCCGGCGCAGACACCCGCCTCGAACGCGCCGAACTCGGCGTCGTCGGCGTAGAATCCCACCGACGCCGCCAAGGTGCCGCCGAGGATGCACAGCGACGCCAGCAAGCCCGCCCTCGGCAGCCACTCCTGCAGGTCAAGCAGCGGTGACTTGCACAGCGACGCCAGCAAGCCCGCCCTCGGCAGCCACTCCTGCAGGTCAAGCAGCGGTGACTTGCACAGCGACGCCAGCAAGCCCGCCCTCGGCAGCCACTCCTGCAGGTCAAGCAGCGGTGACTTGCACAGCGACGCCAGCAAGCCCGCCCTCGGCAGCCACTCCTGCAGGTCAAGCAGCGGTGACTTGCACAGCGACGCCAGCAAGCCCGCCCTCGGCAGCCACTCCTGCAGGTCAAGCAGCGGTGACTTGCACAGCGACGCCAGCAAGCCCGCCCTCGGCAGCCACTCCTGCAGGTCAAGCAGCGGTGACTTGCACAGCGACGCCAGCAAGCCCGCCCTCGGCAGCCACTCCTGCAGGTCAAGCAGCGGTGACTTGCACAGCGACGCCAGCAAGCCCGCCCTCGGCAGCCACTCCTGCAGGTCAAGCAGCGGTGACTTGCACAGCGACGCCAGCAAGCCCGCCCTCGGCAGCCACGCCTGCAGGTCAAGCAGCGGTGACTTGCACAGCGACGCCAGCAAGCCCGCCCTCGGCAGCCACTCCTGCAGGTCAAGCAGCGGTGACTTGCACAGCGACGCCAGCAAGCCCGCCCTCGGCAGCCACTCCTGCAGGTCAAGCAGCGGTGACTTGCACAGCGACGCCAGCAAGCCCGCCCTCGGCAGCCACTCCTGCAGGTCAAGCAGCGGTGACTTGCACAGCGACGCCAGCAAGCCCGCCCTCGGCAGCCACTCCTGCAGGTCAAGCAGCGGTGACTTGCACAGCGACGCCAGCAAGCCCGCCCTCGGCAGCCACTCCTGCAGGTCAAGCAGCGGTGACTTGCACAGCGACGCCAGCAAGCCCGCCCTCGGCAGCCACGCCTGCAGGTCAAGCAGCGGTGACTTGCACAGCGACGCCAGCAAGCCCGCCCTCGGCAGCCACTCCTGCAGGTCAAGCAGCGGTGACTTGTCCAGAAGACCAAGAGCTGGATCTTTGTTTGCAAACTGGGAACCTAGTGCCTACTATGGGTAGTGCCAACATATTATTTATGTGGCTGAAGTTTGTTTACGTAGTTGAATAATTAACAGATAGTTGCAAGTTTTAAAATATGACAATGAAAATTAATGCGTCTGCCTTCTTGAATCTACTTGCAAGTGTAATCTACTTGTAACCTGTTACACGTGCAATTAGGATCTACCAAGAACTAAGCAGTTTACAGTGCTTCTTCCAAGAGTGAGAACTAGGATCTGCTGTGAAAAGGACCTTAACGTTTTTCAAAAGCCCCTTCACCTAACTGGAGTGTTCGAGGAATCGTTGTTACGGCTTGAACATCCTTTGTCGACACTAGCGATAGCAATCGGGACCGCTGAAATTGTATTGCAAATGTATTCTAGATTATTATTTGGACGTGGTTTCTTGTGGGATGCTTGGTAGTGGGAGTCGACCAATGCATTGCTGCGATGGCGGGGTTGTTGGCGGACATTTATAGCCTCTGTCGACGGTACTCATGGAATTAAGTGTCAAGACCGGAACACAGATGGCGTTGCTCACGCTTTTGCTGCCCGTGTCGCCCCTGGTGCGGTAGAGAAGGTAGCCGGCTGCCATACCGACCAGGTACGCGCTTGCGCGGAGGTGCGACGGGAAGTAGGCGTACAGCAACGTGTCGGAACTGCGCGGATTCAATACCAACCTAACAAGGTCGGAAAAAAAGTTACCCAGCGTCCCATGGACATAGTTTACACCGGCCCGGCCGAAGATATCAGACCATTTACCAAATATATTACCAGGCTGTGGTAAATAGGAAACTCTTTCGAAATAGAACTGACCTATCAATTCAGAGTCATCAGCGCTGTCTCTGCGGCTTGGCTAGAAATAAAAGCACCATGCAGCTTTCGAGGTACAACTTCAATCAAATTATGCTTAGTTCTTTTAACGTAATATAGGGGAAACTTTTGCTGGAATTAAAGCTCAATCTTAAGGGTTAGCTGACAGTTGACATGATCTCCGATGATTGTTGGTACTTGAACGTCTAGCAAGTACGCCAGGTTCGCTACCAGCTCTTTGTTGGCCGATATCGTAGATAGTTTCCTTTGTTCAACAGCCTGGTGAGATACTTGCCTGTTCCCCGAGGGCTTTGATAATACGCAGTACGTTCAGAATTCGCTATGGCATTTGAGACACGAACCATTGATAGAGTGGCGAGGATCGCCCGGTGCACGTAGAATTCAGCTAGCAACATAACCGCGTCTAACAGGCAGTTTCATGGAGCAGGTTGCTATCGACCATGGGATGCCGAGGATAACTGATAACAACTGATTGATTGATTGATTATTGGTGTTTAACGACGCACTGATTTGACAACTGGCCCTGTGGCACTGGTCTAACGGCGTCGGTGAATGAAAGTTTGATGATGAACCTAGCCTATGGCTAGAAGGGAGGAGGGGAAACCCGGTGCCGGCACGTAGCCTACTCCTGTCGAAAAGCACCGAGGGGACCACCGGCTTTACGTCCCTTCCGAATGATTGATGAGCGTAACGAGCGTAGCGAGTGAAGCGAAATCTTCAATTACACTTTACTGCTAAAAAAATCCGGAATGTTTTTTTTTTTGTTTTTTTGTTTTTTTGTGTGTTTGTTCGCACGATTCCGGCCAAACGCCAAAACGGATTTTGATGAAAAATTTCGGTGGACCTTCGTTTTCTCTGAACTTAGATCTGCCACGTTTTTGAAGCAATTCGGACGAGTAAATTTTATGTTATTAAGTTTTTACGAAATTTTTCAGTTTTTCCAAAACACGTTTTCCACTCTAGAGGCCAAGGATCTCAATATAATTTGACGAAACTTTCCAGATATGTTGGCCCCTACGATCTAATGTTTGTGTACAAATTTAATTGTTGTATGTTTAGCGCTTTTCTTGGAAATAGCGCTTTTATGACGCTTTTTTAGCGATTTTGCAGTTTTTTGCAACTGAATCAACTTTATCTTCAACCGATTTTGACAAAATTTACTGCGTGCATTATAAATCGTAAAAGGAAGATACTGTGTTAATTTCAAGCAAATAAATTGAATAGTTTTTCTTTAAATCGATTTTTACGTTTTGAAATATTCAATGTCATTGAGAAAGTTGCTAAATTAACGCCGAACATTTAAAATTGATCTTAAAAGCCTCTAGGCTATGCGCACACGCAATATAATCGCGTTGTGGGTGAGCGTAAAAATTACGCTCATCCACAACACGATTATATGAGTGTTCGCATAGCCTAGTGGTACAACTCGAACAACAGGATTTCTCCGCTAATCCGTGCTGTCGAGAGGTTGTCGTTGATAAGCAAGGCGAGTGAAGTTGTCGTATATAGGTACTTACTTCGAACCCTCCAACCTCTCTCCCGAACAGAACTGATCATGCGCAGATAATGACTCATGCGCAGCACTCACTCCAGGTTGAACCGCGTGACGGGCGACTTCCCCGTGACGTAGTGGAAGATGGCCGGCGTCAACATGGACGCTGCCAGCGCGCATGCGTAGAGCGCGCAGCCGAGCGCGCGGCTGCGTCGCAGGGCCAGCAGCAGCAGCGCGCCGACGGCGAAGAAGTGAAAGTCGCACGCGAGGTACCAGCTCTGCACCATGCACTGTGCGAAGCAACAGGACAGAGTCAGTTGCGCCACGGGTTAGCTTCGCAGGAGCTATTTTTGCAGAAGTCGGTTTGATTATCAAAATCACCTACAGTTGCTTTATTTTGGGCCGTTCTTCGAGCAAAAATTGTGAAAACCTGTTCTTAATTTATGAGTTAAGAACTTTTTTTTTCTTATTTAAACTCGTTCAAACCGAAGGAATTTCATTTTCTTAGGGAATATTTATTGGGTTATTTTCGCTTTTATCGAGTTGCTTTACGCATTGGCTGCTTTTTGACGCAATCTCGACAGTCCCACGAAAACTGCACAGGTCTCTCCGTATCATCCTAGAACCCCAGTCCACAAATAAATTAATTTGAAAATCTCGCACTGGATTCTAGGCGTGGTCTGGATAAACCTCTTTTCTGATTGGTTTCACTGACGGCGAACGGGGTGCGATTTGAAACTCACAATTCTGTCGGCGTTGACGTAGTTGTTGACGTAGAGCAGGTTGGCCCACCAGCTCTCTGCGCACGCGCTGCTCTCGGTGTCAACGAGCTCGTGCCAGACCGGACCGTCGCCAGAGAATGGCAACATCGCCGCTTGGAAGAAGATGACCAGTCCGTAGGCGGGAGTCAGTCTGCAAACCGAGACACGCCCTCCGTGATAATTCCGTGCAGCCGCCATGTTGCACTTCCAGGGTTTGCACAAGCTGAAGCCTCAGTGAACCGATTCCATTCAATCAAAATTCTAACTAAATTACGTCATTAAACCCACTTGCTTAAGCCAGGTAGAGCAGTTCGGGTTGTTTAGCAGAGCGAATTAATTTTCCAAACTGCTGGTAGTACGTCCAGTGGGTATCTGACGTCATTTTTTTCTGAAAGGAATAGCCCTTCGAAGTGACGTTGCATCCTAACCCTTCTTGATCACGCAGCTGTCTCACTCGTTGTTGGCTAGAACTTTCAACTTGAAGATATGAGAAAACGAAATCTCCTTTAACCTGTATGCGTCTAATCTAATTTAAACTTGATTCTGGAGGACTCTGGCAGAGGTTTTAATCTCAGTCCTAAGATTAATATCTTAATCTCATGTCCTAGTGTCCACTAGGAAACGTAACCGCGAGGCCCAGGCAGTCACCTGCAGAATCGGAGAAGCACCATCTGCAGGAAGTTGGCCGGTCGCTTGCTGGAGCTCGCCAGCTGGACGTAGGTCAGCATCAGACCGCCGAGCACGAAGAACGTGTCCACGAACAGCTCGCCTTGTTTCATCAGCGACCCCAGCGGACTCGCCACCAACTGCAACCCATCCAAGACCCGCTGTTGAGCTATGAGCTACGAGCTACGAGCCACGAGGGTGGAGGATTAGGAAGTGAAAGTGATCACCTCAACACGAACTGAGGCACGGGAGCAAGGAGCAAGTCTTTCAATGAAGCTCCTTCCGTGTCCCGTGCAGTACACTCCGAGGAGAACGTTCGTTTGCCACGCAAAATACAACCAAACTGGCGACACAACTTCTATAGGTGGTTAAACTGACGTCGCGAAGTTCGTTAAATGTTAACTCTCTCAAAGCTGATTGACACTTACTTTAATTTCCTCGCAAGTCCAATGAAATTGTACTGGGATCTTCGCTTTCTCTCTCTAACACAGATATACTTTTAAAACAAAAAAAAAACTGTTTTCCAGCTGCCTGAATAGCTGAATAGCTGAGCAAAAGAAAGATTTTAATTTTTTTTTCATCTCAATGTGCTAATAAGTGTATACTTTTCAGAAGGCTTCCACTCCTGCCAGTCCTAAGAATCCTCACGTGCCCAAAACTGTGACCAGGAGGGCGATCATGTAACTTTGGTGATTTCAAAACCATTCGTTTTCGGCCGAGATATCGAATGATTTCATATCACATCGATTTCAGCGATCACGTAAAAAAAAATAACAAGTGATATGTCAGAAAAGAGGTGATTTGAAAACGAATGCCAAGAAGCACTCGTTTTCGATATCGAACGTGATATCGAGTTTCAAAATGGCCGACCAAGCTGTACGGTTTCGTGTGGCTGAGAATATTATTGAAGGTTTGTTAGATGTAAATGAGCGTATCGAAAAAATCTTCAAATGCGACTTAACAGGCGAATGTTAAGGGATGTTTATGACCCGTTCACCGTAAGTGTCAAATCATTTCGTTGGCCTGTATCGCATCCCTAAAGTGGCGGCCCATGGGCTGATTGCTCGCTGACTCAGCATCTCCGCCAAATCCAGCGAATACTGCGATTCCCATTTGAATGCGGGTAAGTGTACCTATTTGAATGACTAAAAAATAGTATACGCATGATCATTTACACTATCTCCTTTTACTACGTTATTTTTTACTTATATAATAATTTTGACAGTAGCCTAACCTTACTTTTAACCAACCATCATCACATAACACACTGGCCCATGATCTCCCTTTTTTCAGGTTATAACTACAATCAATTACCCCAAGTCTCTTGGAAGAGATAGACTTGCCTGCCAAAGAGTTGGCATTGGTGGGTGGATTGTGCTGGGTCCTAGCAGCATGCAGCCGACGTCCATGCCGCCGGCCATGCGACACGAGCACGCGTTGTGCGAGACTTTTTCGCTACCTATTCTAGGGGCATGGGCTTTGAGATGAAAAATGTAGGCATGTGTAAGCATTTAATAATATTTGTGAATACGAGTAGACTTGAAATAATTGAGAGTAGACAACTAGGTGGCACCATCATGCGCTATAGCAAGTGCGACAAGCAACGACATTGACAGACGTCAGTGTTATGGGCTTATTTGTGAGGAGTGGATTTTGTGATTGATGGGATACAAATAATTAGTTTCAATTCTATTGTGATTTCATGTTTGTATGTAATGTAGCAGGCACCTTTTGCTCATTAAGTATGTACCTACTTACATTTGTAAAGTGCCATCGGTTCATGGTTGTGTCTTTGCAGAAACCACCAGCATGCAAATGAACGGACATGAATTTTTGTCTTATTTCAGGTTTTGGATGGTCAGGCAATTCCCTGGTGTGATCGGGTGTGTTGATGGCACCCACGTTGCTATTTTCCTCCTAAGCGAGAGAGGGGGCACCTTTACGTCAACCGGAAAGGATACCACAGCAAAAATGTGCAAATTGTGAGTAACAAACTCTTACAAACTACCTAAAATGCATATAAATAAATTAATAACAAGTTTTGTTTAATTTGTAACCTAACTAGCTGTGCAGAGTAGAGTTTTAATTTGTAGATAAAATAATCAAGGTAGCCTACCTACAGAATAGGTTTGAAACTATGTAGGAACTAGATACCAAGTAAGTCTCAAATCTTTCAAATTTCCAAAACTCTACACTCTACCGATCGAAAATCTTAACAAAATGATAACGTAAATGATAGAACGTATGATTGTTAGTTTCATAATATTTTTGTTTTCTAGGTTTGTGACTTCGACTTGCGCATTCTTGCCGTGAATGCCCGACACGGGGGAAGAGCTCACGATGCGCACGTATGGCGGCTGTCTGCACCTCGCCGAGAGATAGCTGCGCATTACGATGCTGGAGGCCGAGGAACCTGGCTACTTGGTAATGACTATGATTCTGTCGACCATGCCGCCGGCCATGCGACACGAGCACGCGTTGTGCGAGACTTTTTCACCATCTAGCCAAATCCTCACCAAATCCTTGTCAAAATTTACTATTTACCAAATCCTTGTTCCTCAACAGGTGCTGTCATAATTTTTATGACACGCCCATAAATAAAAATCATTTTCAACCTCTTTGACTCCAATATATAGGTATTGTATTGCTTTTATTTTATTTTCTATATTCTATTTATTTTTTCTGTAACTTTCAGAAATGGCATCTGCAAGGGTAGAGAATTTGCCCATTGCTTCAACAAATGCTTCTGTTCTCTTTTCTTCCTCCAACAGTTGTTTTTTGGCAAGAGCAACCTTTTCTCTCTCTAATTGCAGCAAATCCTTGCTAATATTAAATTTTTCTCTTTCAATCGTGATTTTTTCCATGTCTATCTTCAGTCGATTGGCCTCACTCTTTATAAATGCGTCTGCAACGCCCACAGCTGATGATGCAGCGGATGTTGATGCGGTATTCAGCCTTTGATTTTTAGGTTGTGGCTCTGCAACAAGATGAAGCAAGTTTTTGCACGGACACATTTTATAGATCGGAATTTATTTCATAAGAGTTATTTATTTTGCACTGACCGTCGCAGGGGCTCTTGCCAAAGGTGTGGCTTTTCTTCGCTGCTTGGCACCGCTCTGGAGGCGGAGGTATCTCAGCGATCACCTAGTGAAATAATCAGGCGGATTAAATTTGTTTAAATAAAATTAAAATCTAACAAAATATCTAGGTAGATGTTAGATTACAAACATAATCTTTAATCTTATATTTGCAGGGAACATACCACGAGCTCTTCCAGCTCAATCTCGTGGTCAACCCAAGCCGCAGGTGACATGGGCTGTACTTGGGGCAGCTCCCCCTGCTTTGCAGCAGCCGAATGTGGCTGGTGGCGGCTGGGGCCTGGAGCAGGTTCCCTGAAAGAGGCTGGAGGCGGCTGGGCCCCGGAGCAGGTTTCCTTTCGGGCTCCACCTTCCGGCAAATCCTTATCTCCTACAATGGCCTCTTCAGTCATCGTCTCGAGGCAGAGCTCCTCAAGTTCGGTGAGAGGCTTTGGTGGCGAGCCTCCTCCAGTGCCTTGTCGGTAGCTGGCGATGGGCGATGCCTTGGCTTTCACTTTGGATTTCCAGTCTTGCCATGACTGAGAAATAGTGTAAATATAAGATTTTTGTAGGTGAGTACCCTACTAGGTAAGGGCAATATATGGGCATGGTTAATATTTTTGACATAAGTATTGCATTAGTATTTATATTCATTGAACCGTCCATAAAATAAGGTAGATAAATTATAAATCATTTAGAATATATTAAAACTTGTTTTGCAAGTGCATTAATTTTTCAACAAGGGTACCAAATTACGTAAGTACCTTCAACCATTTCGATGGTTCTTTTGCCGCTCCCTCTCCACAAGAATTCAATTTGCTGGCAAGAGTACGCAACATGTCTTTTTGCATAACTCTGCCATGCGGTCCAATTAGTTCATTCCTTGCAAAGGCTGGGTGGTCTCTCATGTATTCTACCAAGATGTGTCGCTGCCTGTCAGTTATGTGTGATTTCCTTGAGTGGAAAAGTACACAGGTGAAGGTAATTGCCAAATGGTAAGACAAATGTATTTTTATATTTGTGAGTTGAAGCCACTATATGTGTATATCTTATGCCAGTATGTATATTGCCTACTGTATATGATATTGATAGACTTAAATAAATATATGTTTATTATAAAATAAGTCATATGCCTATATTTTGATTATTAAATCCTGCATCAAAAATCCTGTGTAAATTCATGTGAAGCATTGCAGTGTTTAGATTTGGCTATCTTTGGCAAGTGCTACCTTATTATTTTGAAACAACTTGACTATAATTTGTAATGTCATAAATATCCTTGTGATACAATTTATAAAAAAAGATTTGGTGTTTCAAATTATTACTTACCGCATCTTATTGTCAGAATTTTCACCATTCATAATTCGTCTCGTTTTGAAGTGTCGTCCTTTGAAATCGCGCTAAAGTCCACTGTCTTTTGTTTAAATTCACGATTGCGCATGCTCGGTGTACTAACCATTTTGAAAAAGTCCGTCTCTGAGCCATATCGAATCGCCGGTGACATATCGAATGATTTCGCTTACGAATGCCTTACGTGATCGCTGTGAAAACTTTTTCGATATCGCATGCGATATCGAAAACGAATGATTTCAAAATCATACGTTTTCGAAGAAAGTTACATGATCGGTCTCCAGATCGGACAGAATCGGTAGCTCAGGACTTTTAGTTTTTTGATATTTCTGTCAAATTTGAAATTTCACCGTGTATGTTTCGAATGCGAATCGATCAAAAACTCAATTGAAACCCATCATAACAGCGACGGATGGCGGAACTCGGAAGGGACTGACCCTCTCGGTGAATGAGAAGTTGCTGATGCCGACGACGAACATCATTGAGGCGCGATGGTCGCAAATGATGACGGCCATCGCCATGCAGCGGATGCCATCGAGGACTCGGAGGCGTTTGTCGGGCCCCGTTTCGCCCATGGCGGCCAGGTTCCGGTACGCCGAGAAGCAGAGCAGGTAGCCCCAGGCGCCGGCGTCTGCAACACGACGCACTGTTTTGACAACAGGCCCCAAGGCACTGGTCTAACGGCGTAGTGATGATGAAACTAACATAGAAGGGAGGAGGGGAAACCCGGTGCCGGCACGTAGGCTCTGATATAGAAATATTGAATAAGAGGAATAAGGAATGAGTGATCGTACTCCAATGCGTACTGATGATCAACTAGTTTATTACATCGATCAGAGGCTCTATATATACACATCGGCTAATTGCCCGTCTGACTCATCTCATGACATTACAACTCTTCCCAGATTTATTACTAGACCCTTCACCAATAACTTCATCAATATGCGTGGTTATTACATCGACTGCATACAGTCAGGTTTCTCATTTCCTAAATTAACCTGATTAAAATTAACTTAACTAAATTAACTAATCACCATGCCCGTATCTCTGGGGCGCCCGTTTAACTCTACTTGAAGCCCGAACCGCCAGAGGTAATTCCCCATGTCCTTGTCCAATGGCGTCTGCTGCCGAGTCAGTCTCGTCTCTATGGCCTGGTGTTAGCGGAATGTCATCGTGTAGGTTAATAACTTCGGGTTTTGTTACACCCAGGAATGGTTTCAAATGATCGGCGTGAACAAACCTTGATTGTCCTCCCACCCGAGCCTGGTATGTTACCGGACTGACTTTGCTTTCGATGACACCCGGCCACCACATTATTTCTTCCTGCCTCACGCTTCTAACCAGCACCTGCTCTCCTACATGAAACTCACGCATATTTCCCCGTCTCACATCGGCAGACTCTTTCAGTTCCTTTTGTTTTTGTTCCCTCCCCTCTCCCCGAATGGGGTGCAAAAAAGAGAGGTGTGTCCGGAGTTGTCTGCGCAGGAACAGCTCAGCGGGCGTCTTATTAGTCGATGTACAGGGTGTCGTCCTGTAAGCAAACAGTATGTCGTCCAAATGTTGTTGCAAGGTCCTTGACTGTTTGTTTTGCCTGTCATGCTCCATCTGTTTTAGAAGAGAGTGTTTAATCGTTTGAACCGCTCGCTCAGCGGCTCCATTAGAAGGTGCATGCCCCGGGGGACTATGTAAAAATTTGACTCCATTTTCTTTCAAGAAATTAGCCATCTCTGCAGATTGGAAAGGTGGCCCATTGTCGGATACCAAGCTTTCTGGTAATCCATAGCTCGAAAACAGTGCTCTTAGTTTAGCTATAGTCTTGTCTGCTGTTGTTGACCCCATAATAAAAACTTCCACCCATTTCGAGTAACTATCAATAATAATGAGGAAGGTATGCTCATACTTTTTTGCAAAGTCAATATGCACTCTTTCCCATACCCGATGAGCAAGTGGCCATGGATGAAGGGGAACGGGTAACGCCGTGTTTTGTGTTTGTTGACACACAAAGCAATGTCGTGCCGTCTTCTCTATGTCAACGTCTATATTTGGCCACCAAACAATGCTACGCGCCGACATTTTCATGCGCGTCATCCCCGGATGCGATTGATGCAATAATTCCAGAACTGGTTCCCTCAAACTTATTGGAATAACCACCCTGTGGCCCCACATAAGGCAATCTTCCTCCACTGATAACTCCAGCCTGCGATTAAAATATGGTTTCAACTTGTCATCTCCAACCAACCCTGGCCATCCTGTCATCGTAAAGTGCATAACTTTCTGTAATGTGGCGTCTTTAAGAGTATCGTTCCTAACTTCTTTTGCTGTCGGGAACCGTTCCTTGTTTGTTGCAAAAAAATATAGATTGCACCCTTCGGTACCAGTGTTGTCTTCCTTAACTTGCGGTAATCTAGATAAACAGTCCGCGTTGGCATTGTCTGGTCCTTTCCTATATTTTATTTCGTATTGGTAAGCAGAAAGAATCATAGCCCATCTTTGCATTCTGGCTGCCGCCAATGATGGTGTTTGTTTGTGTGCATTCAATATAGAAACTAACGGTAAATTATCAGTAATTAGCAAGAATTTTCTTCCCATTAGCATTTTGTGAAATTTCCGAACTCCAAATATTATTGCTAGTCCTTCCCTTTCTATTTGCGCATACCCCTGTTCTGCCTTGCTTAGAGTTCTCGACGCAAAAGCAATGGGCCTTTCGGCACCATCGTCCATCCTGTGTGAAATTACACATCCCACCCCATATGGTGACGCGTCACATGCTAACACGATCTCCCTGCTAGAATCAAAGTGGACCAACAGTTGATGTTTTTGTAACAACTGTTTCCCATCCTGAAAGGCCTTTTCACACTCCTGTGACCAGTTCCATGGATTGTCTTGTCTAAGCAATTCGTAAAGGGGATGAAATAATGTTGATATGTTCGGCAAAAACTTCCTGTAAAAGTTAAATAATCCTATGTACGATTTTAGTTGCTCCACATTGTTAGGTGTTGGTGCCGTAAGCATATCATTCAACAGTTCTCCTGTGGGATGTATACCTTGTTCATCTAATCGATATCCCAAGTATTTGACACTGTTCTGGAAGAATTTACACTTGCTCTCATTTAATCGGAGGCCGTAATGCTTGAACCTTTTTAAGACCTCTTCCACTTTGCTATAACAATCTTCAAGTGATGAACCAGCAATTAAGACATCATCCAGGTAACACTTTACTCCCTTCATTCCTTTTAATACTTGGTCCATAATTGACTGAAATATGCTAGGGGCGCAAGACACCCCATATGGAAGGCGATTAAAGGTATACAACCCCCGGTGCGTGTTTACCGTAAGCAACTTTTTGGACTCTTCGTCCACCTCTACTTGTAGATAAGCCGATACACAATCTAATACCGTAAACACTTTGCCTCCGGCCAAATCTGCTAACAAATCCTCGGGCTTCGTGAGTGGATAGTGTTCCGTCTCTGTCCATTTGTTCAACGTAACTTTAAAATCTCCACAAAGCCGAATTTTAGGCGGTCCTGTTTTCCCGTCACTGTCCGGAGGATTTGCTTTGCTTACAATTACCAATGGCGTTGCCCATTCACTATGCCTCACACGTTGAATTATGCCATCCTTTTCAAGCTTGTCTAATTCTTCATCAACCGTCTCGACTAACGCATATGGTACATCTCTAGCTTTACAAAATACAGGTATGGCATGCTCCTTCAAAACTACGCTAGCTCTGAACTCTCTAATTTTACTGGGTCCAGCTGCAAATACCTCTGGATAGGTATTTTTTAACGACTCGACCTTGTCTTGACAATTAATTGATTGAATGTGTTTTAGTTCAATCTGCAGAGTATCTATCCATGGTCTGCCCATTAACACAGGCATGCAAGCACCCGGGTTATTCTGAACAATTATTATGGGCAAAGCGTATGACTTGTTTTTAAAGCCAACATTAACTTCCACCATACCTATAACTGGTAACTCTGCACCCGAATATGTTTTTAGTTTAATTGGACTTTTAACTATTGGAAGGTGCTTAAAAAATCTGTGGTATGTGGACTCTGGTGCCACCGATACCACCGCGCCACTGTCCACTTCCATCGACACCGGCTGGTTTTCAATTTCTACTACTACGCGATAGGGTTTACTTTTAGTTAATTCAGCCCGTGTATTGCTAATAATTAATTCTTCGTTCAACTTAGCAGTACTCACGCCTTCATTTCCCCCCTCTACTCCTACGTTCTCTGCTTCCTCCTCGCCGTCTTCATCATCCATCAGTTGTTGTACAGCTGTTTGGTTTCGACACGCCCGTGCCAGATGACCCTTCTGCAGACATTGGCGGCACGTGAAGCTCGCGTACCGGCAACCCCATGCTGCGTGGTTTCCCTCGCATCGATAGCATGGCGCTCGGCTTTTCCGCTGTTGAACCCGCCCCGGGTTGATGTTGTCGCGCCCCCGATCTTGCCTTGGTGGTAGACGCTGCGTCGAACGCTGTATCCCGTTGACAGAGTTGTCGGCGCCTCCGATGACATCTGTTACTCGAATGGACTCAGATTCTTTGGCTGCAGTTTCGATGGTAATAGCCTTCCTATATGCTTCTTGAAAGGTCAATTCCGTGGATTTAAGTAATTCACTGAGAATTTCTTGCGACTTGATCCCAGCGACGAACCGATCTCGAAGCGCGTCATTAAGAAACGTGTTAAACTCACACGTGCAGGCAAGCTTTCGCAGAGCCACCGCGAACTCGGCGATTGACTCGCCATCCTGTTGCACCCGGCGATTAAACTTCAATCGCTCTGCGATTACGTGCGTTTTTGGAGCGAAATGGTCGTTTAATGTTTGCACTAACTCGTCGTAAGTTTTCGTAACTGGATCTTCAGGACTTAGCAACGCCTTGAGAATTTGAAAGGTTTTGGTTCCTATTAGCGAAATTAACACCGACACTTTCTTTGTTGTATGCACCGAATTCGCATTGATGAAGTGATTTAATTGTTCACTGTACGTTTTAAAGTCGAGTTTACCCTCGTCGTATGGCTCTATTTTCCCTAACGACATTTTTAAGAATGAAATTCACAGAATCTTGATAAGAACTCAGAATAATGCTTGGACGTCGTCCACTCCTCGTCGCCAATGATATAGAAATATTGAATAAGAGGAATAAGGAATGAGTGATCGTACTCCAATGCGTACTGATGATCAACTAGTTTATTACATCGATCAGAGGCTCTATATATACACATCGGCTAATTGCCCGTCTGACTCATCTCATGACATTACAGGCTCCTCCTGTCGAAAAGCACCGAGGGGACCACCGGCTTTACGTCCCTTCCGAAGGACGGTACAACTCGAACGACATGATTCCTCCGCTAATCCGTGCTGTCGAGAGGTTGACAAGCAAGGCGAGTGAAGTTGTCGTACACTTCAAACCCTCCAATCTCTCTCCCGAACAGAACTGATCATGTGCATGATGGTCACCCCTCCAACACCCATCCTTTATTCATCATTTGCTTATGGATTATTTTACTTAGTTTCTGCTTCCCATTCCAACTTCTCCGTATTTTTGAGTCGTGCAGTATTTCAACACACTCATCGTTCGGTTCACAGAAAAGAGAGACAGTATTCTAAGCTTCGTTGAAATTAGTTCGCTGGGTTTCGCCTCTACCCAAATTCACCCGTGAGGCTGATTCCAGCATAGCAATTTCCAAGACGGATTTGATATTTGATACTACTTTCTTGTCTTATTCTTATCTAGCGGTTAGCTTTCAGAAAAGGTACCTACTTAACTGTTTAAAACTCAAAATTTTCCCGACGTTTAGCAAAGCTTTGCATGCCTGCATTGTCAAGGGTCTTACATCGAGTTTGAGTTCGGTACGTAGCCTTCTTTTTTTTCATCTTCTCTTACATTCAGTTGTATTAATTCTACGGGTTTATATTGTTGAGATATGGGCACAGGGAAACCCGGCATAACGCATAACGCATAACCACTGGACATGGTCAAACCACACCATGCCTCACTACAACCCATCTGCAATCTGACGACCCATCGTTATACAGGAAACACGCGTCACCTCCCACCAGCCCGGCTAGCTCAGTCGGTAGAGCACGAGACTCTTAATCTCGGGGTCGTGGGTTCGAGCCCCACGTTGGGCGAAGTTTTTTTTTCCTCAGCGAAAAAGATTTAATTTTCCACGGCACAATTTGTGTCTTTTTTTCCCATTTGTCTGGGTGCTTTTACTGCTACGCGAAGTGAAAGTTTTGACTGGCAACCAATCGGAACTCAGAACTCGGGTGAATTAATTGACTTCCACGAAACTCTTCGTCGTAGCTTTTGGCATCGATGTATAAGTTTGGCAGTTTCAAACAGTCTCGCGTATGTGTTCGCTCCGAACACCGCCTTCTAGGCTGACGGAGTCAGCCCAGCCTCTAATCCGATTAGGTAATGAAATCAAAACAATCTTTGATAAAAAGGAAGAAAAGCCACGGATTAAAAATCTATTACAACTTCTGAAATTCTTGCGTATCAAACATTAAGGCGGTTCTAGCAAGACGCTATGTATAACGGGCCATAAGTCCGTCTCTCTCTAATCTGGTTGAGTATACAAACATTGTTGTGGTTTCGTGACACTCCATAGAAGATTTAAAAATTTAATTGCCTTTTAGCAAAGGATTAGAGCTTATATGAAAAGCTATCAAGTGATCAGCAGTCTTTTGCACTTGCTTATTGCATGAGCGTTGAAAAGCTTAGTTATAAGCTAATAACGTATAAATTGTGTTTATAAACAACTTAACTGTCGCACTGATTACGAGTGCGAGCCAAGATCGCGAGACATTCAAGGGCGGTGTCGATTTCAGCCAGGTATTGGTTTTACGGGTTAAATTTTGTGGCGATAGCATTGCCCAAACCAATAACACTAGATTATTGAAAATCAGACCACAAACCAATCGTAACATTCTTCAACTGCTCGTCTTTTCAAAATTCTTCTATGACGTTTCTAAGACTAGTATTTCGTGAAAACAAAATGCAGAGGGTGACAAAAATAATTCCACTAAACAGCCCTTGGCTCAAAATGACTTGCTTGATAGCCCACACCTAGGAGCAAGGTGTTGGCGAGGCTGTAAAAAAGTTTCGTATTTCTATCTACAACCGTTACTCTGATGCTATCGCCAGAAATCTAACCCTTTTAAATGCGTGTATCTCCGTGAAATTTGGGTTTGAGCATGATTTTTTGATAAATCCTGCACTTTGGTGTTATACTTTTTCAGGTTCAAAGGTTATTTCCTTTCAAAACTGCATATTTCGAAGTTTAGACAGCGAGGGTCTTATGGCCCGTTATACATAGCGTCTTGCTAGAACCGCCCTAACCATAACAATGAAAAAAACCATGCACTTGCCCGATTTTCGCGTATCAATTATTGACACGGTTGAGTTCATTATTGTCGGCAGATTGTATGTAACTTTGAATCAATGTTCTTGAGAACCACGCGCTAAGCCTGTGGTAAGCTCCCAGGCAGGCGAAGTGGCTAGAATAGGTTCATCATCACCCTTTCATTCACCGACGCCATTAGGGCGAGTTGTCTAACTAATCAATGAATATGTTAAGCGAACAAGAGCGCCATGTCTTGGTCGAATAACAAACCGACCAAGGCGAAGTTTCGCATGCGACCCACACCACCATCACAGTCATCTATAACTTACCTTCCTCACAAAGAAGAGCAAGCCCGGCTAGCTCAGTCGGTAGAGCACGAGACTCTTAATCTCGGGGTCGTGGGTTCGAGCCCCACGTTGGGCGAAAGTTTTGTTTTTCCTCAGCGACAAAGATTTCATCGGCACTTCAACTTATTTCCCATCCCTTCAATAACCGATTTGCTACAAGCTTTATTTTAAAGTTTCCTTTACAATAAAGTTATAAACGCAGATGAATGCCCACGGAAGCCTGCCATAATGATTAGGGCCGGTTTTTCGACAGGGGAATCCGCATTTGTGTCTTAGCTTTACCCGGTGACTTCTCCGAAATATTTCGCGTCTTTAGCACTACTTTTGTGCACATTGAATGAAGTGACTTTCTTACCCGAGTCATCGCCGCCCTCGCCCTTCCAACTGTCGAAGAGAGTTGCGCACAAGACCAGTGCGCAGAGTCCAGCTACCAGAGCGCTGCGAAGACAGAGGCGGGCGACACGTGAAACACTGGAAGACTGCTGATCGGTTCTCCTGAACTTCGAGAAGACTGAGACTTTTCAGAACCACCAAACTCGTCCCATCTGAGCACGAGCGTGAAATCATCAACTACATCAGAAGTCGGCAAGACAGGCAACAAGTGTCTACACAGGGTAAGTTCATACTGAAACATTGGCCGTCTTCAGTTTCACAAACTCAAAAAACTTAATAGAGTTTTGTAAGATCAAGAGTGATCCGTGGACTATCCATTTCCCGCGATGGTTAATTTGAAGTGGATACTTTCATTGCGGCTCATCCACAACTCGACGCGACGCCCTAGCGTTACCAGAAGCCGAGTGCGCCTGCGCTAAGACCGCGCGGCTGCGCACGTTGGCAGTCGGCGTCGCCCAGCTCGGCGGTGAAGACGACGTCGGCGTCGCGGCGCCCGGCGGCAAGATGGCGGCCAAGCGACGCCCGCAGCTCGTCGGCCGAACACGACGCCGGCACGCAGAGGCCTCGGCGCACGGCGTCGCGACGCTGTCTGGACTCGCCGCGGTGCTGCCGGGAACCAGGGGACGGTGGAACAGTTGCCAGGGAAACAGTTGCCAGCGAAACAGTTGCCAGTGAAACAGTTGCCAGTGAAACAGTTGCCAGTGAAAAAGTTTCCAGTGAAACAGTTGCCAGTGAAACAGTTGCCAGTGAAAAAGTTGCCCGTGAAACAGTTGCCAGTGAAAAAGTTTCCAGTGAAACAGTTGCCCGTGAAACAGTTGCCAGGGAAACAGTTGCCAGTGAAACAGTTGCCAGTGAAACAGTTGCCAGTGAAAAAGTTTCCAGTGAAACAGTTGCCAGTGAAAAAGTTTCCAGTGAAACAGTTGCCCGTGAAACAGTTGCCAGGGAAACAGTTGCCAGTGAAACAGTTGCCAGTGAAACAGTTGCCAGTGAAAAAGTTTCCAGTGAAACAGTTGCCAGTGAAAAAGTTTCCAGTGAAACAGTTGCCAATGAAACAGTTGCCAGGAAAACAGTTGCCAGCGAAACAGTTGCCCGTGAAACAGTTGCCAGGGAAACAGTTGCCAGTGAAACAGTTGCCAGTGAAAAAGTTTCCAGTGAAACAGTTGCCAGGAAAACAGTTGCCAGTAAAACAGTTGCCAGGGAAACAGTTGCCAGTGAAACAGTTGCCAGGAAAACAGTTGCCAGCGAAACAGTTGCCCGTGAAACAGTTGCCAGGGAAACAGTTGCCAGTGAAACAGTTGCCAGGGAAACAGTTGCCAGTGAAACAGTTGCCCGTGAAACAGTTGCCAGGGAAACAGTTGCCAGTGAAACAGTTGCCAGGGAAACAGTTGCCAGGGAAACAGTTGCCAGGGAAACAGTTGCCAGGGAAACAGTTGCCAGTGAAACAGTTGCCCGTGAAACAGTTGCCAGGGAAACAGTTGCCAGTGAAACAGTTGCCAGGGAAACAGTTGCCAGGGAAACAGTTGCCAGGGAAACAGTTGCCAGTGAAACAGTTGCCCGTGAAACAGTTGCCAGGGAAACAGTTGCCAGTGAAACAGTTGCCAGGGAAACAGTTGCCAGTGAAACAGTTGCCCGTGAAACAGTTGCCAGGGAAACAGTTGCCAGTGAAACAGTTGCCAGGGAAACAGTTGCCAGTGAAACAGTTGCCAGGGAAACAGTTGCTAGTGAAACAGTTGCCAGTGAAAAAGTTTCCAGTGAAACAGTTGCCAGTGAAAAAGTTTCCAGTGAAACAGTTGCCAGTGAAACAGTTGCCAGGAAAACAGTTGCCAGCGAAACAGTTGCCCGTGAAACAGTTGCCAGGGAAACAGTTGCCAGTGAAACAGTTGCCAGTGAAAAAGTTTCCAGTGAAACAGTTGCCAGGAAAACAGTTGCCAGCGAAACAGTTGCCCGTGAAACAGTTGCCAGGGAAACAGTTGCCAGTGAAACAGTTGCCAGGGAAACAGTTGCCAGTGAAACAGTTGCCAGGGAAACAGTTGCCAGTGAAACAGTTTCCAGTGAAACAGTTGCCAGGGAAACAGTTGCCAGTGAAACAGTTGCCAGGGAAACAGTTGCCAGGGAAACAGTTGCCAGTGAAATAGTTGATAGTGAAACAGGCGATCAAGTGATCACGGGGCTCAACCATTTGTTCTTGCAATTTATAACACTCAAATTAAAGGTTAATTTATTGTTATTTTTGGGTTTAATGAACACATTTGTGCCATTTTTTCTTCTCCAATATTTTCATTTTCATGATATATTTCTAGATTCGCAAGTTAAATCAAAAAGCGCTCGCCGGCCCCGTCGATACCTCGATGAAGTCCCACGCGCTGCCGCTAGGGTCGTCCCAGGCTGCGCGGTCGAGGCTGCGCGGCGGGGCTGCGCGTAGCGTCACCAGACAGAAGCTCGGCGGGAAGGGTGCGCGCGCAGCGAGACACGCGTCGAAGTCACCCAGTTGGAAGACGCTGCCCGAGATCAAGCCGACCGTGTCCTTGCCCGACGCGTCCCACACTGCCACAGGTGTCACGATGTTTACTTAAACTTCCGACTTGTCCGCCAGGGTCGTTGCTCCCCCTTCCCTACAGCCTGGTTGGCGGGAATTTAGTCATACTCTCATCTATACACTGGAGACCGATCATGTAACTTTGGTGATTTCAAAACCATTCGTTTTCGGCCGAGATATCGAATGATTTCATATCACATCGATTTCAGCGATCACGTAAAAAAAATAACAAGTGATATGTCAGAAAAGAGGTGATTTGAAAACGAATGCCAAGAAGCACTCGTTTTCGAAATCGAACGTGATATCGAGTTTCAAAATGGCCGACCAAGCTGTACGGTTTCGTGTGGCTGAGAATATTATTGAAGGTTTGTTAGATGTAAATGAGCGTATCGAAAAAATCTTCAAATGCGACTTAAAAGGCGAATGTTAAGGGATGTAGTTTATGACCCGTTCACCGTAAGTTTCAATCATTTCGTTGGCCTGTATCGCATCCCTTAAGTGGCGGCCCATGGGCTTATTGACTCGCTGACTCGGCATCTCCGCCAAATCCAGCGAAATACTGCGATTCCCATTTGGATGCGGGTAAGTGTACCAATTTGAATGACTAAAAAATAGTATACGCATGATCATTTACACTATCTCCTTTTACTACGTGCTTTTTTATTTATATAATAATTTTGACAGTAGCCTAACCTTACTTTTAACCAACCATCATCACACAACACACTGGCCCATGATCTCCCCTTTTTCAGGTTATAACTACAATCAATTACCCCAAGTCTCTTGGAAGAGATAGACTTGCCTGCCAAAGAGTCGGCATTGGTGGGTGGATTGTGCTGGGTCCTAGCAGCATGCAGCCGACGTCCATGCCGCCGGCCATGCGACACGAGCACGCGTTGTGCGAGACTTTTTCGCTACCTATCTAGCCAAATCCTCACCAAATCCTTGTAATAATTTACCTCTTAACAAATCCTTGTTCCTCAACTGGTTGCTATCATTATTTTTATGACATGCCCATGAATAAAAATCAAGATTGAATGACAAATCAATCATGAATAAAAATCATTCAGTGGTCCATATGATAAGGTAGAGAAATTATAAATCTTATATTTATTAAAACTTGTCTTGCAAGCACATAGATTTTTCAGCAAGGATCCCAAATCAGGTAACTGGTAAGTACATGCAAACATTTCGATGGTTCTCTAGCCGCTCTCTCCCCACAAGCCCCACAAACTGTTAATCATATCTTTTTGTATGACTCTTCCATGCAGTCCAATAAACTAATTTCTTGCAAAGGCTGGGTGATTCCTCGTGTACTCCACCAAGATATGTCTCTGCTTTTCAGTTATGTGCGAATTTCTTGAGTGGGAAAGAAGAAAACAAACACATTGGTAAAGGTTATTGCCAAATGGTAAGACGAATGTACTTTTATATTTGTAAATTATGAAGCTGCTATGAATATTATTTTTATGCCAGTATGTGTTGTCTACTTAAAAAAAAAATATATGAATATTTATCATTTAAAATAAGTCATAAAATTATATTATTAAATCCTGCGTCCAAATCCTGTGTTAATTCATGTGAACAACGAAAATTAGCTCGATGAGGAATTCAATAAAGCATTGCAGTGTTTAGATGTGGCTATCTTTGATAAGTTCCTAATTATTTTGAAACAACTTGACTTCAAATTATTACTTACTGCATATTATTGCCAGAATTTTCTCGATCCAAAGTTTGTCTTGTCTTTGACGTTTCTGTTGAGTGATTCGAATTCGCCTCAAAAGTCAGCTGTCATTTGTTTAAATTCACGATTGCGCATGCTCGGTGTGCTAACCATTCTGAAAACATCCGTCTCTGAACCAAATCGAATCGCCGTTGACATATCGAATGATTTCGCTAACGAATGCCTTACGTGATCGCTGTGAAAACTTTTTCGATATCGCATGCGATATCGAAAACGAATGATTTCAAAATCATACGTTTTCGAAGAAAGTTACATGATCGGTCTCCTGGTTATCTTTGTTTCCTTTCGGCGTTCCAAAATCATTTCTAAAATACCTATGCAACTTATCGCCAGTTTCTCAACTTTTTCAACTCTCCGTTGAGAGATAACTCACTGCACGTGGCTGGGCGTTGTCACGAACTCAGAGGTTATGCAAAATTTGGCTTTCATAGACCTATTCCACTCGGAGAAATATGACGCCAGTTACCCACTGGACGTACTACCGACTTGAAAAAATATTAATTAGCTCTGCTAAATAACAAAGGAAGACAGGGAAATCACAACCCGAATTGCTCTGCCTGGCTTTAGCGAGTGGGTATCATGACGTCATTTTGATAGAATTTTGATTGGATGGAACGAAGACCATATTTTCCATATTCCATATTTTCCATATTTTCTTTTCCATCTATTAAATGGATTGGACAACAGATGATTCAAATAAATAAATTAGGTTGGGAAGTTGGGTCGGGTCAGGAAAGGTAGGTTAAGAAGGAGAGGGGGGAAAAATAAAGTGTGAGTTTTGCTAGAAATTAACAGGTTAGGTCATCTGCATTTCAAAACAAACTTTACTCCGGGCACAGTTTACTCAGGCTGACATCGACGTCACCCGGATGGAAAAGGTGTCTTGTATTTCTGAAGCAAGCTGCGATCGCTGGACTCACTCGTCACCGCCCAAAGGGTCGCGTTGCGCATGCCCGCGGCGAGCCGAGCGCTGTCACGGGCGCACTCGGCACTCGTCGGCTGCGTCACGACGATCGGCAGGCGCGGGAAGGTCTCGCCGCCCGGCGGGAAGCTTCCCTCTCCGCCCGCCGCCGACGCCAGCGCCAGCAGCAGCAGCGCCGTGGTGGCCGACATTGGTACTGCCGTTCGCTGTGACACGGCCTTCTGTTTCGTGTTACTCTTAAAACTAGTGACAGGACCACTGATATTTGTTACTTGGATTGCGCTTCGTGTTGAGCCAATGTCAAGGAAAGTGAGGCCAATAATGCTCTTTTCATGCTCTAATAACGAGAATTATGAAATGGAAATATTTACTAAAAAAAACTCGTTTCTACACGAAATTCACCGTTTATGTATAACGAAACCTATGAATTTGTTGCAAATTGGAAGTAAGAGAAGGTGCAATAAAGTAGCTCAATATGACGCTACACATGGCGCTATCCATGGCTATAGAGATCAGTGGGAAGACATGATAAAGTGGCTCAATATCACATCAAAGTCTCGCTGTACGAAGCGCTATCCATGGCTATAGAGATCAGTGGGAAGACATTATTGATGAGCGTAACGAGCGTAGCGAGTGAAGCGAAATCTTTAATTACACTTACTGCAGAAAAAAGTCTCCAATGTTTTTTTTTTTTTTGTGTGTGTTTTTTCGCGCTCTACAGGCCGAACGCCAAAACCGATTTTGATGAAAATTTCGGTGGACCTTCGTTTTCTCTAAACTTAGATCTGCCACGTTTTTGAAGCAATTCGCATGAGTAAATTTTATGTTATTAAGTTTTTACGAAATTTTTCAGTTTTTCCAAAACACGTTTTGCACTCTAGAGGCCAAGCTTCTAAATATAATTTGACGAAACCTTCTGGATATGTTGACTTTCACGATTCAATGTTTGTGTAAAAATTTCATTGTTGTAGGTACAGCACTTTTCTTGAAAATTGCGCTTTAATGACGTTTTTTGCGATTTTTTTGCGTTTTTTCAGTTTTTTGCCACTAAAGCAACTTTATCTTCAACCGATGTTCATAAAATTTACTGTGTGCATTAAAAGTCGTAAGAAGAAGGTTCTGTGTAAATTTGAAGCAAATCAATTAAATAGTTTTTCTGTAAATCGATTTTTACGTTTTGAATATTCAAATAATTTCACGACGACTACAGCATGATATTTTCAGGTAACGAATGTCATTGAGAAAGCTGCTCAATTATTACTGGACATGTTAAATTGATCATAAAAGCCTCTAGGCTATGCAAACACTCATATAATCGTGTTGTGGATGAGCGTTATATTACGCTCACCCACAACGCGATTATATTGCGTGTGCGCATAGCCTAGAGGCTTTTATGATCAATATTTAACATGTCCAGTAAGAATTTAGCAGTGTTTTCAATGACATTTTGTGTGTTTGACGTTTTTGACGTATGACGTTTTTTTGTGTGTTTGTTCGCGCTCTACAGGCTAAACGCCACAACCGATTTTGATGAAAATTTCTGTGATCCTTCGTTTTCTCTGAACTTAGATCTGCCACGTTTTTGAAGCATTTCGAACAGGTAAATTTTTTGTTATTAAGTTTTTACGAAATTTTTCAGTTTTTCCAAAACACGTTTTGCACTCTAGAGGCCAAGCATCTGAATATAATTTAACGAAACTTTCAGGATATGTTGACTCTCACGATTTTATGTTTGTGTAAAAATTTCATTGTTGTATGTGAAGGTGGATCCGTACAGAAATTTATTGTTTTTGTTTTGGTAAAATTTTACTCAGATGTGGTCTATGCCGGAAAGAAATACTCAAAAAAATATTTTTTTAAATATTTTACTGGAAATTTTCCGGAAAATTTGAAAATTTGTTTGGTAAACATGGCACCACTCCTTCCCTCAATTAGGTCTAAATATTGGTGATATCATTCTCGACTATTTTTTTTTCGATCAAGACACTTGCAGCTTGCCAATAAAGGAAGATGAAAGTTTAGAACTGCATACTTTTTCAGTGACAAATTTTGAAACAAAGCAAAAAAATTGGCAAATTTACGTCATATTTTAACCATTGACAAAATTTAGAGAATGTCAGCGCGAATTGAATTAAGTGTCTTGTTATAATCCCTGAAGTTTGGACATTCCATAAATATTAATTTCATTTCGATCGGACGACTGATACTCCCCCTAGCGGGACAAGAGACAGGTCAGCAAGCGTAATTTTCCATACTAATTTTTTAATTTTCCGGAAAATTTCCAGCAAAATATTTTAAAAAATATATTTTTTAATATTTACTTCCGGCATATGACCACATATGAGTAAAATTTTACCAAAACAAAAACAATAGAAAAACTGTACGGAAACAGTACGGATCCACCTTAAGCACTTTTCTTGAAAATGGCGCTTTAATGACGTTTTTTTTCGATTTTTTAGCGTTTTTTCAGTTTTTTGCAACAAAAGCAACTTTAACTTCAGCCGATGTTCACATAATTTACTGTGTGCATTAAAAGTCGTAAGAAGAAGATACTGTGTTAATTTGAACCAAATCAATTGAATAGTTTTTCTTTAAATCGATTTTTACGTTTTGAAATATTCAAATAATTTCACGACAACTACACCATGATATTTTCAGGTAACTAATGTCATTGAGAGAGCTGCTAAATTATCACTGGGCATGTTAAATTGATCATAAAAGCCTCTAGGCTATGCGCACGCGCAATATAATCGCGTTGTGGATTAGCGTAAATATTACGCTCATCCACAACACGATTATATGAGTGTTCGCAAAGCCTAGTCAATAAATGAAATATGCATGTAATTGTTCGTAAATGGCACTACTTATGGAAAATTTAACATTAAGAATCAAACAATAAATTGAATCGGTAATTAGTATTTTCCAGATTGGCCAAGTACTGTTGACGAAAAAAAGTTAAAAATTATATCACAACAAAAAATTCTGAACTCAAAAAATCGTGTTTGAATTTTTCTTTAAATAGGACGCTGGTACTTAATGGGTAAATTTGCTTGAGCATGCCAGCAACGAAGGAAAAATTAAATGTTGCGATGAGAAATAAAAAAACGTGTAATTTCCTTTGAATTATCTCGATAATTTGTCTAAAGTATAAAAAGAAGTGGTTGTCATGATAACGATAGGAGAACCAACGATTATGACAGTAAAAAACGATTAAAAAACGATCCAAATAAAAATGTCTAAAACGACCAAAATCTTGGAAATGTCGGCTTTAATCCTATAGGTTGGTTCAACCGAAGGCTTCAGGGCCTTTCAAACCTACGCATATCCGGCCGACGAAATCTGTAGCTCGGCCAAACATTCCGACTGCGACGCGTAAAGTTTTAGTTATTTAGTTTTTTGTGCATGTGTTGTACTCCAATTACTGCATACGTTCATTGTGAATGGGTCTCTTGTCGCGATAAAAGCATATATGATATTTTCAACCATCGCGTGCCACTGCTAGCGCTCGGGGCGAGTACAAGGCCCCCAAATAGTAGTTGTATTGATACACTGTAGTGAATTCGTCACTAGTATTGTAATTACGTGTTACGTAATTTGAATAACAATTCAGAAGCACGCGTGCCTCCGGCACACACTTCAATCGCGTCTCACACTGATTTATGGACGTTTTTTCCTTCGATATAATTTATTACATTTATGATGTCGATTTTATTCTTAATGCGTTGAGCTCTTTTCTCAAATGCTATTCCTCTGCAACGCCTAAAAGTTTTTACAAAAAATTATAATAATCGTAATTGGTTAATTGCAATAACTAATGAGGTTGCAGCGAGGTCGTGTCATTGGCTGTCTGCTATTGTCTCGAGTCACCAACTTGTCGGTGCGATGTGCCAGCGTCTCCAGCTACCTACTTCGCTAACCTGTTACTGCTGTTACCTATACCTTCTTATTCTATGCTTGCTGTTACGATACCTTTGTGACCTCTGATATGGGCCCCATCAGCGAACCATCAGCGAACCTATGTTACCTTAGCACCAAAGCAACTAGCACTTTATCACTGAACAACCTTAGAAACTCTATAGTCCACATCAGAAATAGCGGTGTTCGGTGACATTATAGCCTAGGTAAGGGTTCATCGACTATAAGATCTCTTTTTTCTTTGCAGTCTTTAACTTTTCGGGTCGGCTGGTCACTTTTTATTTACTTACCCGACAGCGGCTCATGGCCTTTTACCAAAAATGCAAAACACCATGTCATTGTCAGCGATGACATTTTCATTTCGACACATAGCCAGAAAAGTTCGGGTGATGCTCTCGTGTTTCCTTGAAGTTTTGTTTGTTCCTCGGTGTGATCGTTGAAGATTTATCATGTTAATATCGGCTTACAGCTTACAACTACACTTTGAACTTCGAGTTTCTTCTATTCCCACCGTTTGAAGGGAAGCAATTCTGACAGGAGCCGGTTCTAAAATTTTAAAATTTCTTATTTTGTTTTCTATTTTAGACAATTTAATCAAATTTTTTAATAGCCAAAGGGCATAGATGCATAACGTAGATAGTGCATAGTGCAGAAAAGCCAAATTATTTTCAAAAATTTTAAGATTCTCTTTTTTAAGATAACAGCAATGTTAGTTTTCCGCTAGTAGTTAGCTATTGATAAGACCTACCATCAGGTTATCTTCGGTTGCCTTTGGATTGTGTCACAGCCTTATTTCACCCTCGGAGCGTCCTGCGTTGACTCAGGTGTCGACGCGAATGACTGAATCATTGATCTTCGGGCTGAGAACAGTAGCCGAGGACGATGCCGACGACCCTGACTAGGATCGCTTCTATTTCATCGGTCGATCAGCTCGCCGCTCTTCTCCCTCTAAAACCATGGAGGTATATTAACTTGCGAAGGGCGTTGCGCTCGAAACGCGTGGAGCGAATGTTAAAAATATGTCATTTTAAAAGTATAAGACGATATTAAGGAAAAGCCTTTTTGATAATGGATTTTATAGCACTGGCGAGTTTATCACACTAATTTTGGAACCATTTTATTAAGTGTAAGCTTACTCTTTATTCATGTTCACAATCATATATTTCGGGATTTAAGTATTTGAATAGCAGCGGAGCCAGTGCCTACGGCACAATGTGTTCACGCCTTATACTTTGTGTTTGTAATTTTTTATCATTTAATAATAAGCATATGAGGCAAAACCTTTGCCCATAAGGTAAACCTTATGCCCATAAGGCAAACCCCTATGCCCATAAGGAAAAACCCTTTGCCCATAAGGCAAACCCCTATGCCCTTAAGGCAAAACCCTATGCCCGTTAGGCAAACCTATATGCCCATAAGACAAACCCTATGCCCATAAGGCAAACCTATATGCCCATAAGGCAAAACCCTGTGCCCATAAGTCAAACCCCTATGCCTAAACCCCTGCCTCGGCAGGCAGGCAGGCAGGCAGGCAGGCAGGCAGGCAGGCAGGCAGGCAGGCAGGCAGGCAGGCAGGCAGGCAGGCAGGCAGGCAGGCAGGCAGGCAGGCAGGCAGGCAGGCAGGCAGGCAGGCAGGCAGGCAGGCAGGCAGGCAGGCAGGCAGGCAGGCAGGCAGGCAGGCAGGCAGGCAGGCAGGCAGGCAGGCAGGCAGGCAGGCAGGCAGGCAGGCAGGCAGGCAGACGAAAAGTTGAAAGCTACCAAACTAGGGACTTAATATAAGGTCGATAATGTAGAAGCCTGCACGACCGGCTGCTGGCCTTGCCACGTGTTTCTGTAATCAACATATTGAGCTCAATCGCTTAGATTTGATTCCTTGTCGGCAGCACAAATGATTGTCGGCACCTTTTTTGCGGTTTGACGCATGAGTTACGTAATCGTGTATTTTCTCGGCTAGACCATGATTTAGCAAAACTGAGACTCATCTGGCGAATGCTAATATTGTTCGGCTTCGGCTCTGTAACATGATTGAAACGTGACTGTCCAATTAGCATCACGTTAAAAACTGATAATGCTAAAAATTCGGGGTTTTTTCGACCGTTGAGTGATGGCGGTATTCATGAAAACCATTTTGTCAATTTTTTTTCAAAAAAACCTGCAACTTTGGACAAGTCAAACTGTTCAATCACACTCGTTTCGTGAGCAGTGCAAGAACCATCCCTCCATTGGCAGTTGGTTTAGGTGCAGTTGAAGTTAGGTTCGCTATCCAAAACAGTGCTGGGACAAATACTTGACTAAGTAAGTAAATCACTTGACCAATTACTGGACATACAATTGAATTAAATTGCCGATTCTTTGGGCTCTGCGGTCATCCCAGGCTCCCAGCAGACTCGGCTTTGGTTTCTTGTCAGCTCTGTCTGTCAGGTTTGACGGGAGAAGAAACAAAAACTCCAAATCCTCCAAAAAGTTGCATTATGTAATATATTGTAATGTTGCTTATGTGGTTTGACTTGTAAATTACATTTCAGTTGAAATACTTACTAAATTTAGTGATCGAATTAAATTACCAACTACCCAAACTTGAGGGCATAATTATTAGGTTACACAATTACTGAATACACAAATTATTAACAGTGATTCAATTACTTTTTCCAAGTAACAGTGTAATAACTATGCAAACATTGTTCAGCTGAATACTGTTGCTCCCATAACAAATACCAGACTCTAGCTTTGTCTGATTTAACAGACAAATCTTTTGATCTCAATCTCAGGCCTGTTCTAAGAAGTACGTCCAGGTTGCCATGCTGTACGAGTACGTCAGCTTCGTCATCTGAAAAGTACAGAAGATGCATTTTTAAACCCAGTCACTTTGCTTGAGCACATTCCGAACTCTAAGAGACTTCTATCACACATTCTGTTGTGTCTTACGCCGTAGAAGGTTTCTATCGTTAACGGGATGTATCCAGCGACCCTGACGACCTCTGGTTGGTTGCTACGCGACATGATGATGCGCATGGACCTCTTGAAGCCTTCTGGTGCTTCGAACCAGTCGCAGCCGAACAGGGCCTCTCGGAGTGCCTCACTCTGTTCACGACAATATCAAATGCAAGAAATGTGTACCAAGTGAAATAGAAAGCATATGTGATTCAAGCTTCGAGCAAGGCTAGGTTGGGATACGCAGCTCGAGTCGAATCGCATGTTAGAACCGCTTCCTACCTGTGTTAGCAACTGTCCAGTTTGTACAACGTCCAAGCTTCGAGCAAGGCTAGGTTGGGATACGCAGCTCGAGTCGAATCGCATGTTAGAACCCTTCTTACCTGTGTTAGCAACTGTCCAGTCTGTACAACGTGCAAGCTTCGAGCAAGGCTAGGTTGGGATACGCAGCTCGAGTCGAATCGCATGCTAGAACCCTTCCTACCTGTGTTAGCAACTGTCCAGTCTGTACAACGTGCAAGCTTGGAGCAAGGCTAGGTTGGGATACGCGGCTCGAGTCGAATCACATGTTAGAACCGCTTCCTACCTGTGTTAGCAACTGTCCAGTCTGTACAACGTGCAAGCTTCGAGCAAGGCTAGGTTGGGATACGCAGCTCGAGTCGAATCGCATGCTAGAACCCTTCCTACCTGTGTTAGCAACTGTCCAGTCTGTACAACGTGCAAGCTTGGAGCAAGGCTAGGTTGGGATACGCGGCTCGAGTCGAATCACATGTTAGAACCGCTTCCTACCTGTGTTAGCAACTGTCCAGTCTGTACAACGTGCAAGCTTGGAGCAAGGCTAGGTTGGGATACGCAGCTCGAGTCGAATCGCATGCTAGAACCCTTCCTACCTGTGTTAGCAACTGTCCAGTCTGTACAACGTGCAAGCTTGGAGCAAGGCTAGGTTGGGATACGCAGCTCGAGTCGAATCACATGTTAGAACCGCTTCCTACCTGTGTTAGCAACTGTCCAGTCTGTACAACGTGCAAGCTTGGAGCAAGGCTAGGTTGGGATACGCAGCTCGAGTCAAATCGCATGCTAGAACCCTTCCTACCTGTGTTAGCAACTGTCCAGTCTGTACAACGTGCAAGCTTGGAGCAAGGCTAGGTTGGGATACGCAGCTCGAGTCGAATCGCATGTTAGAACCGCTTCCTACCTGTGTTAGCAACTGTCCAGTCTGTACAACGTCCAACACTCAATCCTACGTGGCCAACAAAATTTCTGGGTTGAGAAGAGTTGAGAATCATCTTCAACGAAAGTATTCGATGACTATGGTCTGGAAACTACCAAGTTTTATTTAATGTAAATTTAATCATGCAAAGAGGTTAATTTTATAAATAATAATTTTAAGCGTGTTTTGAATTTTGAATGAGTTTCTGTGGCAGTCGTTCAGAGCTGTCATATAATATGAAGCTTTTCAAACATCGCTGAGCGCGGCATCCCTTTATCGCATAGTCATAATGCCGCTATACGTGATGTTGAGTATCCCAACCTGTATCACTAAGCCCTGCTCGACGATTCAATCAACGGATACGGGGTGCATTGATATTGTGAGGTTGCAGTGATGGGTAATCTTGACATACCTCGGCAGTCAGCTCGTCGGAGAGCCAACAACATAGCGCGGTGGCCATGTTGTGGCCGATTATCAAATAGAGGAACATGAGGGTCCTAGGATTTTGAATCAGCGGATCTTCTGACTGGAAAACAACGTGTCATTAATTTTTCACTACTTGTTTCAATGATCGGCTCTTTACCCAAACTTTGCATTTTTCAGAGATACTTTTAAACACACTTTTGCTATCAAATTAATTTAACTTTTCCCGACGTTTGGACCAGGTCTGCTTTTGTAGAACATGGCGATGTCTTCAAAGGTCAAACACAATTTAACTAAAGCTGTTGGCATGGCATCGGCATTCGTCGGGAAGGCTGTAGACAGAATCATGTCATATTCCTGGGTTTAATTTCTTGGAAAAATGAATATTATTAAGTGTAGTTTTTAGGTTTAGAGGTTTTGATTGGGCTAGGTGTCTGTTTTAGATACTTCATTCGAGTTTTTACTTGATTTTAGACCTTTATAAACAGGGGTGTATATAAATCGGGTTCAACAATTTTTTTAAACAACATTCTGATGATTTATCATTCAAAACTAAATAATTCCTGCGCCTAAAGCTCCGGAAATGCGAAAGACCCGGATTCGATTCCCAGGACGGACACTATTTTCGAGCGGACATTTCGTTTCTAATCAAAGATATCTGTCGTGGGTGCACCGAAGCCTCGTGCTCGAAGATGCAACGAAACCGTGCAGTTCGAACCCGCTTAAAGATTCTCAAGTTTTTATTACAGAGCGAATAGTGTAGATCATTATACTTACAAAAATGACCAAAACTGCCCCCAAACCTGTTGGTATCAGAGCGCACACCAACGCCAGAAACAATATCAGATCATAAAATGACGTGACTTCCTCGATGTACCTGTGGAACAACAACGCACGTAGGTACAACTATACCTTGTTAGAGACGGTCATTCAAACATTCTGTATCACCTACTTGACAATCGACCTGTGGTGCTGAACACATATCCTCAGCATCTCCTCTATCTCTGGCTCCCTGGCAACGGCTTTGCGTTCCATGACGCGTGTCGCTTGCTGGACGGCCCCGAGACCGACGACATGCCTCGGAAGATTCTCCTGCAGATGGTCTTCACAGCGTGGCTCTGTCCGCGGCGCCGTGTCGCGGATGGTCTGCAAGTTGTGCGCCAGCAGCCGGAACTGCCCGATGGCTTCCACCAGCAACGCCAAGAAGAGCACGAGGATCAACCCGACCGTGTAGAGCGCGAACGTGTGAGTCAGGATCGCGGTCAGGTAGACGAATTCGTAGTTGGGCGACACTTGTTGATCGAACGGGTACCACGCACTGAAGGACGAAACAAAAATATTGTTCTTTTGCGACAAAAAACATTGCTGTTGGAAGGCCTTTGGACACACGCTGGGTTTTCACGCGCGTTGGAGATGACCGAGCCCTAAGCCGGGAATTACGACCGAGGTCGGTCAGACCGGCCATGTAGCCACAATATTGCACCACCTGCTATCATATATTTTTTAATTACAAACTTTGTACCGAAATATTAATTCCTTGAGACGCTGCCACCAAAACACTGAAAAATTATTAATATTTTGTTCATAAATACAAAGTGGCCAGTCCGATTTCACCCTATAAATCTACAGCACTTAGCTGAGCTGTCACGAACATTCTTGGCAAATTTTGGAAGGATCTGTGACCTTTAAGTAGGCCTGCTTGTTGTCATTAAAACAACAAATAATTAAAAATATGGGGATTTAGGTCGCTTCGCTCGCTCGCTCGCTCGCTCATCTCACTCATTTATTTTGTGCCCATTTCTTGCATGAGGTGAAAACAAAGCATTCTGTCTCAAAATACTTACACAATATTGGCAAACATTTTCAACCTCTTCTAACAATTATGAACTATATTTTACTTTTATACTTATCGAAGGAAAAGTGCAGGGCACAAATTTTTGTTGCATGCGCGGTACGCATTCAGTTTAAGAGACGAAATATCCCCTGCCTCAGCAACGTGTCTTCGTAATAATTCAATTCTTAACTCACAAATATATGAACTCTCGGTTCTTGTAGATGAAAGGCAGCCTGGAGTAGTTAGTGAGCAGGATAGCGGAACCCCCGAACAACGGGAAGATGGTGATCTCGGACCACCGCTTGTTGCGCTCCAGGATCTCCGTGGGGCGTTTCGGAAGCTTGCCGCTGCATCTGTTCATCTCCTCCAATGCTCCAAAGATCCGGTCCATTCCGTCTCTTCGGTAGAGCAAAGAGTATCCAGCCGAAGCCATAAAAATCGCCACAAGGGTCCCTGAAACCGACTCGATGGCAAGACGCAGGTCCTCGTCCCAGCTCAAGAAAGCAAGGAATGGGTGTCCCACCAGACCAGTGTAGAACATGAAGCCCAGGCCCACGCGGGACAAGCAGAGTCTGAAGATCGGCCCGATGCCTGGTTCTTCGTCTTTACGTGGCCACAAACCTGCATTTCAGCGAATCATGACAACTTTGACGAAGATAATCAGTACCTAATGACAGACACCTGTGACTAAAATTACTGCTTATGCTTACCCATGTAGAAAAATACCGTCGAGCACAGGTTAATAGAGGCGCTGTCCGTCTCTCTTATTACTATTAACTTATCGATGTATTTCATTAAAATCTCTGTTATGGCGTCCATTGTGAGATACCGTGACATCTAAATTTCTGTCGGCGTCAAATTCTTCTAGTTACAAGAGAGTCGGACGGGACTTCTGTATTTGTCAGTAACGCTTTCTAAACAGACCGGGGAAAAGCCAATAAAGATCTATAAAACATTACTTGCTTGCGACTTCGTGATGTGGGAAATATATTTACCTCAAACATAAGGTCTTCTAGCACGAGTTTGCCCGCAAATGACGGAAACAGTATGTATATTTCTTGTCGCTGCGGTTAAATAATAGGGTAGCGATGTGCTATCGTCTCATTTAATATTTACAATCCCCAGCTACCATTTTATAAGGAATACTTACACGACATCTACGACTGAAGATCCACCCGGCCATTATGGTGAATAATATAGAGGGAAATTGTTGAAATGGCCTGGGACTGCCCCCCAGTTCATTACTTATCAGGGTAAATTTGTTGGTGTAAAGTTTAAATAAGACTTTTGGCACTTATTGCACATTGTATGATGGATAAAGAACTGCTGGAGCAGTGTAATTCTTTCAGTCAGCGAATGTATTTCCTTACACTGATTAGAGTAAGAGCAAACTTGATTAGAGTATGCCCAATCCTCGGACAAGCGACGCGGGCTGCCGAACAATAAGGCTGAATGGGGCGAAGAAAGAAGAGTGGATAGCCACTAAGAGTAGTCGATTTAGTAAAAGTTAGTTATATTAATACTTACCACCTGTCTAAAATGACTATTTGTATGCTAAATAAATAAATTAAAATGAAAAAATGCTATAGAAGCTGCCAAACACAAGGCTTTCCCGAAGAACGGTGCTGCCTGGTTTATCAAAGGTCTAGAAACCTGCTACCTTCTAAGATTAAGAAAAGCCACGAGTGTTAACAAAGTGACCAGGGCTTCGTGAACTCTTATTTTTATGGTTTTATGGATGAGCGTTAGAACAGTCTTCGCGGTTCAATAGTTTGTGCCAGAGTTGATTTGGACAAGAAAAGCGGCAAAAATATTTTAATAGATAAAAAAAAACCAAAGTTTTCATGTGAAGCACTAAAGTTAAATTTTCACACAGTCGTCGTCTTATAAGTTTTGACATATCTAGAATGTTTAATCGAAAGAGATGATTTGAAAAACTTGAAATTTTGATAAAAACTGATTTATAAGAAAAAATTTCAAAAAATGGGTTAAAATTCAGAGAAAACATTGGTATCATTAAAATTTCATCAAAATCATTTAAGTTATTTGGCCTTTAGAGCGCGAAAACAGCCACAGAAATAATAAATACAACAAAAATTTTTAAAGCAATAAAGAAGCGGGTCACGCTTGGCTCGTAACGCTCATTAGCATATTATGAACCCTTGGCTCTGGAACCGCTTCATCGCGCACTCTCGCCCCTGTTGCTCACAACCCGTTGTTATCCCACAATCCACATATTGCTTGTAGTTTGCTCTGATATTTTATCCCAGGAATCTCAGACAAGGGTCAATGCCATTGCAGCATGAAACACGAGAAACCAATTACTCAAAATATTTTGTGTATTATCAAAAGAAAAATAAATCTAGATGTCGGATTCCACTTATGGGTATAGTATCTTTATAGATACAAAAAAAACTAACCGCATCATCGTCAATTATAGTTATTATCTGTTAACAAAAGATGTAAACAAATCTAGGCCAAAGCATTGGACGACGATATTTGCTATTCCTTTTGTATAAATCTAGCGAAGTAATTCTAAGAACAGCCTGATACGTCGATGAATTGCGTGCTAAAGTATTTCTGCCCGAAAGCAAACTATTTTTTTGTTTTGTGTTTAACTGGTAGCATTTATTTGCATAAGAAATCTGTATCAAATGATGCCATTCATGAGTTAAGAGTCGCTAACTCTGCCGAAAAGCAACAAAAAACAACGCGTTTTGGGACATCAAAAGATAAGAAGTATCAAATAAAATGATTTGGTTCACCTCGATTAGCATATTGTAATTTGTAATTGTAACTTTCAAAAAGAAGTCTCGTGCGCTCTTCGGCAGTTCTTCAAAATCTGTTCTCGTTTGGTCGATCGTTCCTTTGGCCTGTCGAAATGGTAATTACGCCGCATTGTGTTAAAATTTCTGCCCCCGGTGAGGCTCGAACTCACGACCTTCAGATTATGAGACTGACGCGCTGCCTGCTGCGCTACGGAGGCTGATGGTACGTCGGCAATTTTTTGTTGAATTCAATTTCATAAATGGAGCTCCTCTAACGCAAATTCAGGAAACTCTGCGGAAATATTGTCATGCGTCTTGTCAACTCATCGATACTGTAATTCTACCAACTGGAAATTTTAGCTCATGATTGCATTTGAATTAAAACTCAAGGCAGACTTCTCGGACCGGCGACGTATCAACGCGCCAACGTATTTTTCTGTTTTGTGTTTAAGAGTCTACATAGCTAGTAACCCGATACGATAATGGAAAACATAATAATCTGTGGCAGTAATCATAAGAAGCCACGGATTAAAAACGCTGGCACACATCTGCGACTCTTGCATAACCAAGATTAATTATCAACATGAAAAAATATTGCCTTTTCTTTATTTTCGTGATTTTAATGACACGGTTGGGTTCATCTTTGTCAACAGATTGTATGATACTTTGAATCAAAGTTCTAGTGCACTTATTGATGATTCTGTGGCGCATTTCAATCAAGGAAAAGAATTTGTATGTGCGTCATGTTTTAAGCCGATCTAATCCTACTCACGTAAAAACGAATGAATATTACCGAAAAAATCGATAATTTTCATCCGATTTTTTCATTTCAACATTGCTTTAGATCTGCAAACAGAGACGAATCCAGTCATATCGAAAAAACCATATGAAACACGGAATTGTATGATTTACCTTTTTACTGACTTTTATATAACCATGTGTCGGGTTGTGCAAGCATAATCTCCAAGAGTGTTTTTATCTCTCATGCTGATAATGAGGCAGTAAAACTGGAAGTTATTTTTCACCAGGTCTAATCCGTGAAAGATTAGCTTTCTCACACGGAAAATTTTGGTAGTGCAGAGGTCCACGTAATTACTTTTTCCTGTCCCTAAAATTTTCCCTATATTTATGAAAACAAATCAGTGGATAGTTGAAAAAATTTATGACTCGCGATGTAAAGACTAGTGTCGATCGGACGTTTACTTTGTTCACAAATAAATCTTGAATTTGGGACTTTTTGTGGGTTTTTTTTTAAACGAAAACACCACCTTTCCTTCTTCACTGGTTGTTTTATTTTCCATCTGAACTCAATTAAAGTTTACAAGGCGGGTCGGAGTACTCTTCCTTTACACACTGATTTTTTTCAAAAATATTGGGATCAATTTAGGGGCAGGAAAAGTAATTACGTGGACCTCTGCATTTTCGGCTTTTAAGCTGCCTTTAGCAGGCCGTTAACTAGAAGAAATTATTTGCAACTGAAATCTGTATCAACTAACGTCAGCTCTGCCAATTCTGCCAAAAAGCAATCACCTCAAACCCAAAACAACGCGTTTTGGGACATGAAAAGATAAGAAGTATCAAATGAAATGATTGGTTCACCTCGATTAGAACTTTGTTATTTTTAATTGTAACTTTCAAAAAGAAGTCTCGTGCGCTCTTCGGCAGTTCTTCAAAATCTGTTCTCGTTTGGTCGATCGGTCCTTTGGCCTGTCGAAATGGTAATTACGCCAAATTTTGTTAAAATCTCTGCCCCCGGTGAGGCTCGAACTCACGACCTTCAGATTATGAGACTGACGCGCTGCCTGCTGCGCTACGGAGGCTGATGGAACGTTGGCGATTTTTTGTTGAATTACATTTTTTAAATGCAGCTCCTCTAAAGCAAATTCGGGAAACTCTGCGGAAATATCCTTGTTGAGCTGGCGACCGAAACGTCAGCGCTGTTGGTAAGATTTTTGGTCACATGACGTCAAAGTGGTTTTTTCCCTAATCGTCCCAACATTGATACCTTTATTTTACTATATTATTGGTACTTTTGTAAAAGTTATCAACGAAACACAGGTCTTATCTTGACTCGACCGCCACGTTTCCGCTGATTATACGCACCCTCGCCGCTGTTGCTCACAACCCGTTGTTATCCCACAATCCACATATTGCCTGTAGTTCGCTCTGATATTTTATCCCAGGAATCTCAGACAAGGGTCATTGCCACTGCAGCATGCATGACAAACGAGAAACCAAGTACTCGAATGCATATTTTGTGACTTCTAAAGAAAAATATATCCATATGACGAATTTCACTTATTGGTATAGAAACTTTATAGATGTAGAAAAAAACTAACCGCATCATCGTCAATTATAGTTATTATTATCTGCTAACAAAAGACGTAGACAAATCCAGGCCAAAGCATTGGACGACGATATTTGCTATTCCTTTTGTATAAATCTAGCGAAGTAATTCTAAGAACAGCCTGATACGTCGATGAATTACGTGCTAAAGTATTTCTGCCCGAAAGTAATTTTTTGTTTTCTTTTGTGTTTAACTAGTAGCATTTATTTGCAATAGAAATCTGTATCAAATGATGCCATTCATGAGTTAAGAGTCGCCAACTCTGCCGAAAAGCAACAAATAACAACGCGTTTGCCGTTTTGGGACATGAAAAGATCAGAAGTATCAAATAGAATGACTTGGTTCACCTCGATTAGCTTTTTGTAATTTGTAATTGTAACTTTCAAAAAGAAGTCTCGTGCGCTTTTCGGCAGTTCTTCAAAATCTGTTTTCGTTTGGTCGATCGTTCCTTTGACCTGTTGAAATGGCAATTACGCCGCATTGTGTTAAAATTTCTGCCCCCGGTGAGGCTCGAACTCACGACCTTCAGATTATGAGACTGACGCGCTGCCTGCTGCGCTACGGAGGCTGATGGTACGTCGGCAATTTGTTGTTGAATTCAATTTCATAAATGGAGCTCCTCTAACGCAAATTCAGGAAACTCTGCGGAAATATCCTTGTTGAGCTGGCGACCGAAACGTCAGCGCTGCCTAGGCGGTTTGGTGAGAATAAAAACATCACAGCCATCTAGTTATAACTTAACACAACGTTACCTTCATCATCTCACGTAATATCGAGGGGGACTTGTTTGCCTCTGTTGCTAAATCTCATGCGTCAACTGACAGTGGGATGGAAAACAATATTTTTGCCGCAGCTTGGCATTTGCTGCAACTTCACCCCGATCAGCCAGGTTCGCCACCAGCGCTCTGTAGCCCGATTTTGACGAGAGTTTCTTGTGTTGTACTTTTTTTTTATTGTATGCTAAGATTTTTGATCACATGACTTCAAAGTTGATTTTCTCCCTCAATTTCCCAACACCTTTATGTTACTTAACTATTGGTACTTTTGTAAAATTTATCAACGAAGCACAGGTCTTATCTTGCCTCGACCGCCACGTTTCCGCTGAGTATAATATTTTAATGGAAGTGCGGTTATAAAAATATAAACTAATATGACGATTCTTTATTCGCATGTTTTTGCTATTTGTTTACATTACGGTATTCAAGTGCCAACATAACATAGGTATTACTATAATATTTCTATTTTAAATTACCTACAAAAACATTATTGCTTCTAGTTACTAATCATATTTACGATGATGAATATATTTATGTTAACAATAATACATTCTTACGATCTCTTTTTAAATCCTTCAGTTTACTTGTGTCCTGCACCTTAGTTGGTAGCTAATGAAGCATTTGTGTGCTATTATGGACTACTGACTTGTGTGCTATTACGGACTACTGACTTGTGTGCTATTATGGACTACTGACTTGTGTGCTATTATGGACTACTGACTTGTGTGCTATTACGGACTACTGACTTGTGTGCTATTATGGACTACTGACTTGTGTGCTATTATGGACTACTGACTTGTGTGCTATTACGGACTACTGACTTGTGTGCTATTACGGACTACTGACTTGTGTGCTATTATGGACTACTGACTTGTGTGCTATTATGGACTACTGATTTGTGTGCTATTATGGACTACTGACTTGTGTGCTATTATGGACTACTGACTTGTGTGCTATTATGGACTACTGACTTGTGTGCTATTATGGACTACTGACTTGTGTGCTATTATGGACTACTGACTTGTGTGCTATTATGGACTACTGACTTGTGTGCTATTATGGACTACTGATTTGTGTGCTATTACGGACTACTGACTTGTGTGCTATTATGGACTACTGACTTGTGTGCTATTAAGGACTACTGATTTGTGTGCTATTATGGACTACTGACTTGTGTGCTATTATGGACTACTGACTTGTGTGCTATTATGGACTACTGACTTAGTCAATCAGGGGATTGAAAATCGGGGACGAAGTTTTCTTGTCCGAAGGTTGTTGAAAATTTAGAGTGTTTAAGATCACGCTACTCACTCTAGAGGCCAGACTTCTGAAGAGAATTGGCGGAATTTTATTAAATCCATGAAGACTTGCAGACCGCGTGGAAATTTTATTGCTTAATGATTCACATTTTTCTTGAAAACGCTTCGCTGTGGCGTATTTTAAAAACATATTCGCGTTTTATTTCTCACTTAAAAAACACCCCGTGGCACGACCCTCGAGAATATCCCCGCTAACAGGGTTGGTTCTAATTCTTGGTTTTTTCAGGTCTCGTGTCCCATCAATTACTCCGACCCCGATGCGGAGCTCGACGCGATGATTCCTTCTGCCAGACACTTAGCATCAGCCGCTGCCCGCGCGGCGAACACAGCTACCTACACGCGGCTCAACAACGCAGTACGTTTCACGTAGTAGATTCTAGTTTCTACTGGACACGGTGTGACCTCGGTGTGACCTCGGTGTGACCTCTGTGTTACCTCTGTGTGACCTCGGTGTGACCTCGGTGTGACCTCGGTGTGACCTCTGTGTGACCTCGGTATGACCTCTGTGTGACCTCAGTGTGACCACGGTATGACCTCGGTGTGGCCTCGGTGTGACCTCGGTGTGACCTCTGTGTTACCTCTGTGTGACCTCGGTTTGACCTCGGTGTGACCTCTGTGTGACCTCGGTATGACCTCTGTGTGACCTCAGTGTGACCTCGGTATGACCTCGGTGTGGCCTCGGTATGACCTCGGTATGACCTCTATGTAACCTCGGTATGACCTCGGTGTGGCCTCGGTATGACCTCGGTCTGACCGAGCAGCTGACGCTGATATTAACTTTAACAAACTAAATAACATAAATAAACTTAATACCCACTCGAAAATCAGTGTAGCATAAATGATTCGCCCCCGTTCACCCCGGCAAGGTGAAAGGGTGAAAGGGAAAGGTGGTGATGAAATTTGCAGCAAAGAACGGTTTTGGAGATGAAAGGGAAAATTTTATCCATGCCGGAAGCGGCATCGATAAAATTTTGGACAAACTGTTTCGTTTCTAACAAGAAATATGTGAAGGCGAGCAAGCAGAGAAAGATAGCAGTGTGTTCCGCATCGACCCTAGCTGACGCTCATCTGTGCGGACGGCGCAGGCGCGGGGCCGCCGCGGGGAGGACGCCCCTTGGCGGTGTTGATCCCTTGGCTGGGGGCGGCGCCGACGCACGTCTCAAAGTTCGCCGCGCTCTACGCAGCACGCGGCTTCGACGTCCTGACCGTGCGCGTCGCGCCGTGGCGCGTGCTGGCACCTTCCGTAGGGATACAGGTACAGCTGACACTTCCGGTGTCATGGCCGCCATTATGCAGGTAGCAGATACTTCCGGTGTCATGGCCGCCATGATGCAGGTAGCAGATACTTCCGGTGTCATGGCCGCCATTATGCAGGTAGCAGATACTTCCGGTGTCATGGCCGCCATTATGCAGGTACCAGACACTTCCGGTGTCATGGCCGCCATTATGCAGGAAGCAGATACTTCCGGTGTCATGGCCGCCATGATGCAGGTAGCAGACACTTCCGGTGTCATGGCTGCCATGATGCAGGTAGCAGACACTTCCGGTGTCATGGCCGCCATGATGCAGGAAGCAGACACTTCCGGTGTCATGGCCGCCATGATGCAGGTAGCAGACACTTCCGGTGTCATGGCCGCCATTATGCAGGTAGCAGACACTTCCGGTGTCATGGCCGCCATGATGCAGGTAGCAGACACTTCCGGTGTCATGGCCGCCATGGTGCAGGTAGCACACTTCCGGCGTCATGGCCGCCATGATGCAGGTAGCAGACACTTCCTGTGTCATGGCCGCCATGATGCAGGTAGCAGATACTTCCTGTGTCATGGCCGCCATGATGCAGGTAGCAGACACTTCCGGTGTCATGGCCGCCATGATGCAGGTAACAGACACTTCCGGTGTCATGGCCGCCATTATGCAGGTAGCAGACACTTCCGGTGTCATGGCCACCATTATGCAGGTAGCAGATACTTCCGGTGTCATGGCCGCCATGATCCAGGTATCAGATACTTCCGGTGTCATGGCCGCCATGATGCAGGTAGCAGATACTTCCGGTGTCATGGGCGCCATTATGCAGGTAGCAGATACTTCCGGTGTCATGGCCGCCATTATGCAGGTATTAGATACTTCCGGTGTCATGGCCGCCATTAAGCAGGTAGCAGATACTTCCGGTGTCATGGCCGCCATGATGCAGGTAGCAGATACTTCCGGTGTCATGGCCGCCATGATGCAGGTAACAGACACTTCCGGTGTCATGGCCGCCATGATGCAGGTAGCAGATACAAGTGCAGATGGGACTAATGTGAATTCACACCAAAATCCAAATACTCGTTGCATCGGCGGTATACATTTATTAGGAGTTACGAAATATCAATTCCAAAATTTCAGATAGTAGATGCTTTTTACAAAAATCTACTTGTTTCTAGGGCTTCGCGGACGGTTATCTTTTATCGCGAAGTGGATGAGCGTTATTTGTTTGACGTTTAGTGAACAATCTTCTTGGTTAAATAGAGTAGCCCAGAAAAATACCAGAAGGCTTCAGAGAGAGCGACCACTCGGCGGGTAGAGAGACCACTCGGCGGGTAGAGCGACCACTCGGCGGGTAGAGAGACCACTCGGCGGGTAGAGAGACCACTCGGCGGGTAGAGAGACCACTCGGCGGGTAGAGAGACCACTCGGCGGGTAGAGAGACCACTCGGCGGGTAGAGAGACCACTCGGCGGGTAGAGAGACCACTCGGCGGGTAGAGAGACCACTCGGCGGGTAGAGAGACCACTCGGCGGGTAGAGAGACCACTCGGCGGGTAGAGAGACCACTCGGCGGGTAGAGCGACCACTCGGCGGGTAGAGAGACCACTCGGCGGGTAGAGCGACCACTCGGCGGGTAGAGCGACCACTCGGCGGGTAGAGCGACCACTCGGCGGGTAGAGGGACCACTCGGCGGGTAGAGGGACCACTCGGCGGGTAGAGAGACCACTCGGCGGGTAGAGAGACCACTCGGCGGGTAGAGAGACCACTCGGCGGGTAGAGAGACCACTCGGCGGGTAGAGAGACCACTCGGCGGGTAGAGAGACCACTCGGCGGGTAGAGAGACCACTCGGCGGGTAGAGAGACCACTCGGCGGGTAGAGAGACCACTCGGCGGGTAGAGAGACCACTCGGCGGGTAGAGAGACCACTCGGCGGGTAGAGAGACCACTCGGCGGGTAGAGAGACCACTCGGCGGGTAGAGAGACCACTCGGCGGGTAGAGAGACCACTCGGCGGGTAGAGAGACCACTCGGCGGGTAGAGAGACCACTCGGCGGGTAGAGAGACCACTCGGCGGGTAGAGAGACCACTCGGCGGGTAGAGAGACCACTCGGCGGGTAGAGAGACCACTCGGCGGGTAGAGAGACCACTCGGCGGGTAGAGAGACCACTCGGCGGGTAGAGAGACCACTCGGCGGGTAGAGAGACCACTCGGCGGGTAGAGAGACCACTCGGCGGGTAGAGAGACCACTCGGCGGGTAGAGAGACCACTCGGCGGGTAGAGAGACCACTCGGCGGGTAGAGAGACCACTCGGCGGGTAGAGAGACCACTCGGCGGGTAGAGAGACCACTCGGCGGGTAGAGAGACCACTCGGCGGGTAGAGAGACCACTCGGCGGGTAGAGAGACCACTCGGCGGGTAGAGAGACCACTCGGCGGGTAGAGAGACCACTCGGCGGGTAGAGAGACCACTCGGCGGCTAGACTAAAATGAGCAGCTCCATGCGTCCTGCTGTCTCTGTGGTCGAATATTAGGAAACTAGCGGCTACATTTCGGGCGACAAAACGCTGGCTGACTTATTTAGAAGTTAAAGTAAACATGTCCATGTTGTCATTTGCAAGGATAATATTTCTTTTAAGTATAGGGATAATATGTCAACTGGCAGTTCACAGTTGAGAGATTGTGCTTGAGTGGCAAACAAAGCCAGCTCGATATTACAAAATATGACAAATTGTGTGGCTTCTACATGGCTGTGGTGCCTTAAATTTCATCCCATGGTCGTCAGCTTCAGCTCTACAATTCAATGTCGGCAGATTTTCAAATATTCTACATCCTATTAAGATATTTGAAGTAACTAACAAAGTTACTACTATCAATTCAACGATTCGTTTACCAGCTCGCTCACTGCTAGTGTAATGAAGCATTCTTAAAGCATCCCCTCCTTTCTTCACACAAATATCATGTTTCACGTCTTAGGGCAAAAGCCACCCCCACGTGTTAGAACCTCACATCTGTTAATCTTCACCCTCATTTGTCAAAAGTCACATCTGCTATTCATTACCCCCACCACTGTATTTTAACATGCAAAAGGTTAGGGCATTTTTAGTATAAATAGAGGAGCTTCTGCCAAAGCAAATCAGAGCTCTCTAACTTCTCTTTGGATACGTTTCTTCCAAAGAGATTTTAAGGATGGTACTAGTGGCTCCGCCCCTGCGACCTCCGGCCGCCAACCCCGCCAGGGGGCTCCGCCCCCTGGACCCCCGAAGTTTGTTGGCGGGGGGCTTCGCCCCCCAAATGCCCTCCGGTGCGGCCCGCGGCCGCACACGCCTGCAGGGACCTTCGCCCCCTGACATGCGTGGAGGGGTGAACATAATTAGAGTGAAATCATGACAGGACAGGCAAATAGTTGGTCACCGTAGTATCATCTGACCACGGGGGTGATCTAACATCACAATTCAAACCTCACCTTACCGACCTAAAATTTGCAAAAATACAGGTAATATTAATGGAGGTTTTATGAAAATACTCAAGACACGCAGACGTCCGCCATCGATAAATCATAAAAAATAATTAATTTAGGGCCGTTAAAAAAGATCCCATGTTTACAGAAAGCTGATCAGATATAATTAAAAACCATGTTTTTTATCGCATAGGTGCGTATTTAAGACATCCTATCAGTTTCAGTTCCTCGAGTTGCCTGCTAAATGCAGATTCTTGTAAAGTTTCGTGGTCATTAGTACACAGAGTTTGATTTGTTGATGGCTTGGGAAGGAATGATAATAATATGTTTGTGAAGTGAAGGCCGGGCACAGATTTACAGAGATATACATAGCACAGGGCTTGTCGTAACAATATTGTGGGTCGAAAAAAATGAATTGTATAGAAAATTAACCTCTCGGAAGTCAAAATTTAAGGAAAATGGCCAATTTTGGGCCGGTGTCCGTTGGGCTCGTCTAGCAGTCAAATCAATACATTACAGAGGAAACAATTTCGAGATGACAGTAATTTTACCATATGCCCCCCCCCCCCCCCCCCCACCCAGCCACTAATCCAACCTTTCCTGACCCAACCAAACTTTCCAACCCAATTGTGTTGTATGTTTCATTGTACCCTAACTTTTGACCAGGTACCCACCTCGAAGCGTATTACCTTGAAGGGTAGCCTGGCAAAGTGTCCCCTGGCAAAATGTCCGCCCAGACTTCCACTATCGATTATTGAGGGATTGTGTATAGTGATCGCGACAAATGCAAATTTTTGATATTGAAGGATTTTTTTATCATATGTTTACTGTGTGTTTGCTGCCGATTTAAAATTTACATAGTTATTTTCGCGAACCAACGCAAAATTGGTGTTTGACCAAAGTTTGCGAACTCTCGCGACTTTGTCCCCGATATCGACGCATTACGAAAAAAAATCACAATATCGTCAGTAATTTTCAGATTTATTTTTAGTTTCAATTCAATGTGTTAAAAAAAAAATACTGATGTTTATGATCAGTTGCGCAATCACGGGACTTCCCCGAAATGCGGCTGGCTGTAGGGAGCCCCCTCTCCACGATGATTTATATGCACTTGGTGGGGCCATGTGTTTTTTGCAGAAAGTAGTAGAGTCGCATGTTTTTGTTTTTGTGAAAAGATTCCCCCCCCCCCCCTAAAAGGGCCCAATTTTGGGCTGGCGGATGTAAAATTTTAGGTTTGAATAAAAAATGAACTCATTTACACGGGTACAAATTTTCAATTCTATGTGTCCAAATTTGACGGGTAAACCCCCCCAAAAAAGGGCCCATTTTGGCCAGACCGAAGCGAAACCCCAGCAGTGAGTTGTAGAATGTGTGATCAAGTGCGTTTCCAGAATTTCATAAAGTTAGGAAAATAATTGCCAAGTGTAATCGCAAGTTTTTGTTTCTGCTAAATGACCCCCTCAAAAGGGCCCAATTTTGGGCTGGCTGATTTGAAAATTTCAATTTGAATTGAAAATGGTCGCTTTTACACGGGTATAAATTTTCAATCCTCCAAGTCCAAATTTGGTAGGTGAACCCCCCCAAAAAAGGGCCCATTTTGGTCAAACCGCAGCGAGACCCCCTCGTTGCACCCAATAATGGTGTATCGAGTGCGTTTCCAAAATTTCATAAGAATCGGATGGTAACTTTAGGCGTGCATAGACATGTCTGAAAGTGATGAAAACATACTGAACCACAGGGATAATATTAGTATGAAAACATACTGAACCACAGGGATAATATTAGTATAGGGAAGGGATAGGGAAGGGATAGGGAAGGGATAGGGAAGGGATAGGGATACACTGGTTCCCACTCTCATCGGGATACACTGGTTCCCCGGGATACATTGGTTCCCAGCTTCTTTCTTCTTTGTAAGTTCTCTTTAATTATTCAATAAATCTTTATACTTTTAATTTTAAAACCTGATAACCTCTTTATTTCTAATCGGCTAACCCCCGACGATCCTCTCGCCCCGAAACCGCTCTCCTAGTAACCGTTCTCCTTCTTTCTTATTATTCGAGGCACTTGCCTCTGGTGGCAGCGAACTCCCAAAACATCAGCATACTAGTGACACTACCAGTGAAAATCCTATTATCTCTGTTTTGGTACAAAGACTGTCGAGATTGATGAGATTTAATTTTGGTGTCAATTCTTGTTTGTTTACACCCTACCTTCCTGCTCCCTGTGGAGCGTACACTAGATTTTACCCAGTTGGCCACCCCTGCTCACTTTCCTATAAACAACAGTTCTCGTGTAATTATTGCTAGACTTTGGATGGGTGGAAGCTAAATACGAGTTGCAGCTTCGAGTTCGACCAAAAGGCTAGGCTGGGATTCGCCGCTTGAGCCTGGCATATTGGAACTGATTTATGAATGCAGTTTGCACTAGTTTAGAAGGGTTGAGAACTTAGACCCCCTGCTTTTTTCAGCAAAGCCGGGGTTACAGTTTCTTAACTATTCAAATTTTACCAAATATTTCAGAATTTTCAAAACGTTTATTTTTTTTTACAGCCAAAAACAATTTATATAATCACACCATAATGCAGCTATGCTGAAGTCTTTGGATCTATATCTTATCTTGTTCATTTTTTATCCGCATTTTTCCGACAATTTTTTATGATTCTTAGCTATTTATCCCTCGAGATTCAAGTGGAAGGTTTAGGTGCGATTAACTTTATACCTTATCTTAAATCTTATCATCAAGCCCTAAATAAGTACGCTCATCTACAACGCGATATTGAGCGTTCGCGAAGCCCTAGTTATATTCCATGTAATTTTAGCCATGCCAGACAGTAAAACATAATGATTCGATTTATTATCAAAGCTTATATTAGAATGAGTACTGCTGCAGTCGGATGGGCTGTCAGAAAATTTTAAAACCGTCAAACAACGTTATGTGCGAGAAATCCCTCCATCACATAGCTGCTATCACGCCGCTAAACGTGATGATGCGTATCCCAACCTAGCCTCGGTGGTAGTCGAATGCTCGATGCTTGTCCTAGGCGCTCGCCGGCGACGTAATGGAGTTCCTGCGCGAGAACGGCCGCTACGAGCAGCTGGTGGTCCACGGCTTCTCTATCGGCGGGTTCCTCTGGGGTGAGATCTGCATAAGGGTGCGTTCGCCACGCCTGCAGCTGCCACCTGGACGCTGGCAAATGCTGGAACGACAGTACTGTCTTTACCCAGCAGTAATCACAGCAAGACTATGATCACAGCACGTGCCAGCTTTACTATAGCATACTAGCTGCAGACACATGTAGAAACAGCACTCTTTCAAAGCTCTGAAACTTGGTGCCGGGTGTCCCTTATTTAAGTTTCAAGAAATTTTCACCGTGTAAAATAATCTCTTCATTAAGTTATTTGCTACCCTTCGCCCGCCACACGAAAGAAGAATGTAACAAAACCAGAGTCAATTTAGAGTCAAAACAATTTGGGCAAAATCGTGGCGGCTGCGATATGGGAATTGACACAAAATCTAGCTGTGTAGAACCGTTGAGAAAGAACTTATAAAATTTTATTATTTTAAAGATTTTATTGATGAAAAAATCTAACTCACTATGATCACAAATGGACTTCTGGTTATAAAACACTCCGCAGCGATTACGTTAAGCCACGCATTGCGATTGATCGCATCTGTTTCCATGCCGCAGTATGAAATAATTCTCATCTCCCTGCAGACGGTCGAGCAGAACTTGGAATACCAGCCGGTGATGAACCGGTTCGTCGGGCAGGTCTGGGACAGCGTGGCTTTCTTACCCGCACTCCCTCTTGGCGTCTCCACAGCAGTCTTCCCCACCAACGCCGTCTTGCAGAAAGCCCTGCAAGCATACATCAAGTAAGTCAAACCGTAGTACGCAGTTTCAAGCCCGTATCACGCTGTGTTTGAAGCCCGTAGCACGCTGTGTTTCAAGCCCGTAGCACGCTGTTTCAAGCCCGTAGCACACTGTGTTTCAAGCCTGTAGCACGCTGTGTTTAAAGCCCGTAGCACGCTGTTTCAAGCCCGTAGCACGCTGTGTTTCAAGCCCGTAGCACGCTGTTTCAAGCCCGTAGCACACTGTGTTTCAAGCTCGTAGCATGCTGTGTTTCAAGCCCGTAGCACGTAGTTTAAAGCCCGTAGCACGCTGTGTTTCAAGCCCGTAGCACGCTGTGTTTGTTTCAAGCCCATAGCATGCAGTTTGAAGCCCGTAGCACGCTGTGTTTGAAGCCCGTAGCACACTATGTTTCAAGCCCGTAGCACATTGTGTTTCAAGCCCGTAGCACGCTGTGTTTCAAGCCCGTAGCACGCCATGTTTCAACCCCGTAGCACGCTGTGTTTCAAGCCCGTAGCACGCTGTGTTTCAAGCCCGTAGCACGCTATGTTTCAAGCCAGTAGCACGCTGTGTTTCAAGCCCGTAGCACGCTGTGTTTCAAGCCCGTAGCACGCAGTGTTTCAAGCCCGTAGCACGCTATGTTTCAAGCCCGTAGTACGCTGTGTTTCAAGCCCGTAGCACGCTATGTTTCAAGCCCGTAGCACGCTGTGTTTGAAGCCTGTAGCGCGCTGTGTTTAAAGCCCGTAGCACGCTGTGTTTCAAGCCCGTAGCACGCTGTGTTTGTTTCAAGCCCGTAGCATGCAGTTTGAAGCCCGTAGCACGCTATGTTTCAAGCCCGTAGCACGCTGTGTTTCAAGCCCGTAGCATGCTGTGTTTGTTTCAAGCCCGTAGCGTGCAGTTTGAAGCCCGTAGCACGCTATGTTTCAAGCCCGTAGCACGCTGTGTTTCAAGCCCGTAGCACGCTTTGTTTCAAGCCCGTAGCACGCTGTGTTTCAAGCCCGTAGCACGCTGTGTTTCAAGCCAGTAGCACGCTGTGTTTCAAGCCCGTAGCACGCTGTGTTTCAAGCCCGTAGCACGCTGTGTTTCAAGCCCGTAGCACGCTATGTTTCAAGCCCGTAGTACGCTGTGTTTCAAGCCCGTAGCACGCTATGTTTCAAGCCCGTAGCACGCTGTGTTTCAAGCCCGTAGCACGCTGTGTTTCAAGCCAGCAGCACGCTGTGTTTGAAGCCTGTAGCACGCTGTGTTTAAAGCCCGTAGCACGCTGTGTTTCAAGCCCGTAGCACGCTGTGTTTCAAGCCCGTAGCACGCTGTGTTTCAAGCCAGTAGCACGCTGTGTTTAAAGCCTGTAGTGTTAGCAGTAGGTTTAATTGAATATTTGCTTCACTCCTTTTACTCGTTTTAGTTCTACATTTATCAATAAATTTGGTTTTTGATATTGGAATTAAATCGGCTGACCCAAATAATAATTCCTTTGTCAAGTCCAGGCAGTGAGAAGCCAAGAAGAGTAAGTGAAGAAGTTAGAGTTAGAGTTAGAGTAAGAGAAGAGTTAGAAACGGATACAAATTTGGAGTTTCTTAAAAATTGCAGTTAGCTTTGGATCTACCCTAAAAGAGTTATTTGACACTAAGCGATACTCAAAATTCTCAAGGTCCAATGCCTTCCTTAATTCTAATTTATTTATTTTATTTCATTTATTCAATACTTAACAAGTTACATCGACGATGCAGGTGGTAAAGGTACAGGATTACTATTCTGTACATACACAACTTCTTCAAATAGTCCTGCATACGATCCAGTCCCGTGCAGCTGCAAGTCTTTGCCGGAACACAATGCTGTTTGTTCAGGTTCCACCAGGGTACGTTCCACGGGCTCGCCACGCGTTTCTTCGTCCGCTCGGACCGGATGTTCCACGCCAACCTGTTGACGGCGCCGGCGCTGTTCCTGGTCTCCAACGCCGATCCCGTTGGATCGTCGGCCATCAACCGGAGGGTGCATGACAGCTGGGCATCGCGGGGCGTGCAGGTAAGCATGCCTACATGCCACACCAGGCATGTAGGTTGTCCATGGGCCCTAAGACTATATATCTTTGGCTCCATCATACATTTCTACTACGGTGGGTAAAGCTTAAGATTTTAAGTTTGTTGTGAATGCTCCTATGTGCATGTGTATACTGAATATTTTACGTTAACGTCTAAGTTTACGGCATAAGTTGGTCGTGAATGGGCTATAATTCGTCCATAAAGGCGATCGGTGTCTTTGCGAGTGCGTTGAAACGGCTGCAGACGAGCTTGCGTGTGTTGCAGACGCACTGGAAGTGCTGGGACGATTCAGCGCACGTCGGCCATTACCGGAAGTACCCCGAGGAGTACGAAGCCGAAATTGACGCCTTTCTCGACCGGCTCAAACTTGTTCCGAGCCCCGAGGAGAACCGAGCCAAGATCTAGCTGTGGGCACACCTACCATATCTCGTGACTGTTCCTAATGTTATCAATGCTACACGGGGATCGCTGGTGAAAAACAGATGGAATGGTTTTCACAAGGATTTGTGTTTGTGAACAAGCGACGTGACATCTTGCTCGTGACGAGACAAGAAAAGCGCTTGGCGGAGCGAAGTCAGCTGCCTTTTAAGAACCGTTTTCCTCTTGTCTCTCCTCTCATGCCAGCAGCTGGAGCAACTAAAACTAAAGATAACAGAAAAAAAGCTATTATACCTACACCATTCTAGGATAAATGTGCGTATTTTATTTATAACTTGTATGAAGAGTTTATTTTCTTCAAGGTAACGCAGTTTTGGAAAATAAACAATACTTAATTAAATAAACTTTTATTTTGTGATGTTTGCGATGCTGGTTGCTTCATGAAGGGTGCGCCTGCGGCGTGTAGCTGTTGGCGTTTGTGTCGGGAGAGTTTGAGGAAATCCAAAACCTTCGAATTATCTGTCATTTTTTAGAAATCTTAGATTTAAATTTATTGCAGGATCACATGATACGGGTGATGCATGTTGGTTTCTTTTTTTAACTGTGTACAAAATGGAACCTGCATTGATAAACCCGGTGGTAAATACTTAGGAAACCGTAAGGAAGGATCTACAAAGAGGAAACAAATAATATGGCAGCAAGAGATTGATTTGAGACATAGGTAAATGGCCTATGCAAGCACTGCAGTGCTCTAACTAGGGTAAATCAAGAGTATTCTTAATGGGGCTTTAACATGGTGGGCTCTGGAAAAGCGACTTTTCAAAGTGCTAAATGGTAAGTATACACTTATTGAAGACTCATTTTTATTATTAGCGCAGCATCATCAGCGTAAAGTATCTTTACAGCAGTGATTGCGAAGGTAAAGCGATGATCCGAGCTCCGTATCCTAGCAACATGCCGTGTCAAAACTTGAGGTTATAGAAATTTACACTCATCATTGTTTCTGACATTCAAATGAAGAATTTTGAATGATTAATTATTTGCTATTGCGCTGCGATAGTTTAATAACCAGAAAATAAGTAATTAATTAACGGTAAAATGAGCAGTCAATTATGTTGTTTACTTTTCCTCTGCCTCCTTGAACCAATGAGTTTTAAATACTTTGAAATAATATCGAGAACAGAACTTGTCAAATTATACATTAGGTCTTCCTATACAATAGAATTTTGACTGAAATCGGTTGGAAATGGTATCTCTACTACCACATTTATAGTTAAACATCTGCGCTAAGTAGAAGTAGGCCGTAGGCCCTAATACAGAAACTGGTAACGATAACAAGGTATATAGTGATTGGACAAGGAAATATTTCTAAGAGCGGCTGTATTTTTAAGGGCGTGAGCTTGAGTAAGCATATATTGTTTACCAACACACTTACCTACACTTCGTTTGCGCTATGCGCATATGTTTGCGCTATGTGCATATGTCTGCGCTCTGCGCATATGTTTGCGCTATGCGTATATGCCTGTGCCCTACGGGCACCAAGGTTGAGCAAAGCTCGAGCTTGTTGAAGCTATTCCCTGCCTTATTTCTTGATGCAGAGAGCAAAAGCATTCCTAAAGTTCATTGTGACGGATTTCATCTTCACTGTGAAATGCACAAAGTCTTACCAACGTCCTGGAATTCTTTGTTACTAAATTGAACCTCATTAATGGCATTTTCAAGATTTTCCTGAAAAATAGATTCAATTATTCCATATAACCAGTTCATTGAAACTGTCAGTTAATTTTTGCTTAGAATAATTACAATTTAGATGGCAAGAAGGTTATTGGGATGAAAGTATTATCATTAAAAAGAGAATCTTCAGCTGAACAAGGCTAGTATTTAAAAAAGAAAATAACTTCCTGATGAAGAGTAGACATTTTTCACAACGGAAGTTGTAGTATACGTGTCCGTGAAGTTGGCAAGCCCACTTTCGAATTTTAAAATTTTTTCAACGTGAGGAGCTAGTGCTGAATTAGTGCTAATTAGTGCCGCAAACCCGGGAATTAGTGCTGCAAAATTGGGGAAGTCACAAGGGGTTGTCTGTGGGGCTTGCCAACTTCACGCTAGCAAGCCCCATGTGACCTATCGATCTGAAATTTTCAGGGTTGTTAGTGCTGAATTAGTGCTAATTAGTCAGCAAGCCCCATGTGAGATATCGATCTGAAATTTTCAGGGTAGTTAGTGCTGAATTAGTGCTAATTAGTGCCGTAAACCCCGTTATTAGTGCTGCCATGCATTTTGAGTTCCGGCCGTAAACGTGATGAAACGTCAGCAAGCCCCATGTAAGCTATCGATCTGAAATTTTCAGGGAAGTTAGTGCTGAATTAGTGCTAATAAGTGCCGCAAACCCCACAATTAGTGCTGAAATACTTTAAGAGTTACGGCCGTAAACGTGATGAAACGTCAGCAAGCCCCATGTGAGATATCGATCTGAAATTTTCAGGGTAGTTAGTGCCTAATTAGTGCTAATTAGTGCCGTAAACCCCGTTATTAGTGCTACCATTTTTTAAGAGTTACAGCCGTTAACGTGATTAAACATGTCTCACATGGGGCCTGCTTACGTTTAATCACGTTTACGGCCGTAACTCTTAGAGTATGGCAGCACTAATTGCGGGTTTAACGGCACTAATTGGCACAAATTCAGCACTAATTTCCTTGAAAATTTCAGATCGATATCTCACATGGGGCTTGCTGACGTTTCACCACGTTTACGGCCGTAACTCTTAAAGTATATCAGCACTAATTGCGGGGTTGACGGCAATAATTAGCACTAATTCAGCACTAACTACCCTGAAAATTTCAGATCGATATCTCACATGGGGCTTGCTAGCGTGAAGTTGGCAAGCCCCACAGACAACCCCTTGTGGCTTCCCCAATTTTGCAGCACTAATTCCCGGGTTTGCGGCACTAATTAGCACTAATTTAGCACTAACTCCTCACGTTTAAAAAATTTTAAAATTCGAAAGTGGGCTTGCCAACTTAACGCACAGGTAGTACCAGTCACCAGAAATATATCAGAATTATATTGCTTTGATATTCAGATAAGAACCCAAATATTTTCCTAGAAAAAAATTGAAAAAAATCCTCGACTCCATATTAAGTTTGACTGAAAAGTGACACTGCCTCGATGGTAGAATTGCCGGAATTGATGGTGCCTCGAAGAATTGAAATTTAATATTGAATAATTTAATAATAATAATTTAATCAATTAATGTTAGATATTAGATTACACAATATTATATGAAATAAGATTACTTACATTTCTGTTGATTGATGAGCGTAACGAGCGTAGCGAGTGAAGCGAAATCTTCAATTACACTTTACTGCTAAAAAAATTCCAGATTTTTTTTTTGTTTTGTTTTGCGTGTTTGTTCGCGCTCTACAGGCCAAACGCCAAAACGAATTTTGATGAAAATTTATGTGGACCTGCGTTTTCTCTGAACTTAGATCTGCCACGTTTTTGAAGCAATTCGGACGAGTAAATTTTATGTTAGGTATTAAGTTTTTACAAAAAATTTCAGTTTTTCCAAAACACGTTTTCCACTCTAGAGGCCAAGGATCTCAATATAATTTGACGAAACTTTCCAGATCTGTTGACCTCTACGATTTAATGTTTGTGTACAAATTTCATTGTTGCATGTCTAGCGCTTTTCTTGGAAATGGCGCTTTTATGAAGCTTTTTATAGCGATTTTGCAGTTTTTTGCAACTAAATCAACTTTATCTTCAACCGATTTTGACAAAATTTACTGTGTGCATTAAAAAACTTAAAAGAAGATACTGTGTTAATCTCAAGTAAATCAATTGAATAGTTTTTCCTAAAATCGATTTTTACGTTTTTAAATATTCAATGTCATTGAAAAAGCTGCTAAATTAACGCCGAAAATTTTAAATTGATCAAAAAGCCTCTAGGCTATGCGCACACGCAATATAATCGCGTTGTGGGTGAGCGTACAGATTACGCTCATCCACAACACGATTATATGATTGTTCGCATAGCCTAGTTATGATAGAATGTCACAAGTGTGTTATGCATAGAAGGTGCAATGAGGTTAACTCAGTAAATGTGTGTGTTGACACAGATTCGGCTTTAAATATGGTTATAATCACGCAATAGGCACAGTAGCTGTGAGCTCGAATAAGTCGGTGCAGCAACTGAGGCTTGTGGATGTTGTTGCGGCTTTAATACATTACAGTTTTTCAGTACGGTAGTGAATTTTTTCAAAAATCGAATAAATAAAAAATTGCTACAAAGAGAGATGACAACAGTAAACTAGATTGCTATCACCACGCAAATGTGGCAGCTAGAATCTATTAAATCTCACATGTTGGTACTTCTACTTGTACATCTTGTTGAATCCAGTGACTGCTTCTTTCCCTGCAAAGCCGACAGCTCGAAGCACCGCTGGGACGAGGTCGGGAGCAAGTCGTCTCGACACGCCCCCTGCAGGGATGCTCGGACAAACTTTCAGGATATTATGTTGACCCTCACAATTTCATGTTTGTGTTAAAATTTCATTGTTGTATGTTGAGCACATTTCTTGAAAATGGAGCTTTTATGACGTTTTTTTGCGCTTTTTTAGCGATTTTGCAGTTTAATGCAACTAAAGCAACTTGATCTTCAAACGATGTTCACAAAATTTACTGTATGCATTATAAATCAAAAAAGAATATACTGTGTTAATTTGAAGCAAATCAGCAGAATAGTTTTTCCTTAAATCGATTTTTACGTTTTGAAATATTCAAATAATTTCACGACGACCACATCATGGGACGATTCAAATGTCATTGAGAAACCTGCTAAATTAACACCGAACATGTTAAATTGATCATAAACCTCTAGGCTATGCGCACACGCAATATAATCGCGTTGTGGGTGAGCGTAAATATAACGCTCATCCACAACACGATTATATTAGTGTTCGCATAGCCTGGTACACATGAAAAATAATCTACTAAGTTATTGGATTAGCGTAGCGAGCAAAGCTAAGACTTAAATTTGACCACCCGTAGAAAAAAAGTCCGTGTGTTTGTTTGTTTGTTTGTTTGTTTGTTTTTTTTTTTGTGAGTTTGTTTGCGCTCTACCGTCCAAACGGCTGGTCCGATTTTGATAAAATTTTCAGTGTACATGAATTTGTTCTGAACTTAGACCCTCTGCATTTTTCACCTTGATAGTTTCAGAACATTTCTCAAAAATCCAAATTTACGAAAATTTTCAGATTTTTCGCCATCATTTCGCTGTTTGTTTTTACTCTACTGGCTAAAATACCAATCCGATTTTGATGAAATTTGCAGAATAGCTTTTGTATACCGTATACACTATACTGGTTTACCAAGAAATATGTTTCATATGTTTTAATACGTTTTTTAATCGTATTTTTCGATTAAATTTTCAAGTTTTTTGCCGTTTTGCATATCTTAGCTGTAATTACCCTTGCTTTTTCTTCAACAAACGTAACAAATATGTTGACCGTAGCGAGATGTACCCTTATAACAGTTTCCCTGTATTAGACGTTAGTCCAGTGGACTAACGTCTAATAATTTTTAGTCGCTATTACGGTTTAAAAAAGGGGGGGCTGCTGAATTAAACGCGAATTAAAATAAAAAATGTATAAAACTTCTAGTGGAACAAGAACTAATTTTCGTTAGTCTTAAGTCCAGTGGAGTAACGACTAACAAACATGCCCCCCCCCCCCCCCCCCCCCACCCTCAAAAGCATGTGTGACACGGGATGCTCTACTGTTCTACTACTGTCAGGAAGTTCCCTTCCTTCCGGGGAATTGTACTTTACATCTGCTTCCTGACATGACACTTACTTTACCTACTTTTACTAAATTCACATATCAGTTAAACAACATATTATTGTCGGAAATCACACCATTTGGGCCTCTTGTTCACTTCCGCATGAACAATGCCAATAATATTATCAATACCCGTACAAATAACCTTGCACCTAGACCTATATAAGATGAGTCAAACTAACAGACGGGGGTGGCCTTCTTATCGGGCTTAAACCCTTCTTGTCGCATCAGCCTAAACCGTTGTCTTGTCTTTTCGGCCTTAAAACTCTGTTCCGTTTATATCATTAGTAATAAACTGTGATCTCTACGACTTAACTGATCGACTGTTCGAATCACCTGTCTCCCCAAACACTTCAATCCATCTGGTCGTCCAGCGTGGGACTCATTATGGTAAGTCCAAAACTCCTAATTTCTGTTTATTAAAATACCTGGGAGATTCAATCCCAGGGACCCGGCTTCCGCAGAACACCTACCATTCACCTTCTAACTTCACTTTCATTCTTAGTTTCTAGATTTTCTCTAAAAATCTAGTGGTGGCAGCGTACCAGCTCGAGGACGCAATTAGGACGACTTCCTTCCCTAAAAACTCCCCGACAAACTGGTGGCAGCGGTGGGATAATTTTTTTTTAAGCATAGTTAGGAGACAATTTAGTTTTTACCATGACAACTGACGGACAAACCCGCGAAAACGGACTGGACCATGAAACACTTACGACCAAACCACAAAATCCGATAGGGAACTATTTACAGATGGTAAGATTTTTTAGTGGTCAGGATGACTCTGTATCGATAACAGACTTCTTCCAGAGCCTCGAGCTCGCGGCTGAGTTCGGTGGCTGGAATGACAGTCAAAAGCTAGCTGTCTTAAAATCAAAACTAATCGGACCAGCAATCACATTTCTCAATGGATGTAGGGATTTAAAAACTTTGAATTACACAAATTTAAAGGAAACATTCATTGATTGGTACAAAGGCGACGCGCCCTTAATTGATCCGCTAGCCGCATTTTATCAGTGCAGGCAGAGGCCGGGGGAGAACGCTAAATCGTTCGCAGCTAGGCTGCGGGCGAAAGCGGTAGCGGCCGCACCTGATTCCTTGGCGGCAGAGGATAGATCACATAGGAAAGCGTTGGTCGATAGCGATATAGTCAATATTTTTATCAAAGGATTATCTAGGGCTAGTGGGAGCAGCCAAGTGTCAATGTTAAAACCAGAAACTTTGGCCAATGCACTACAGCTGGCTATTATGTATGAGGACAGCATTAAAGTCCACAAGATTGCTACGATAAGCGAACAGGCCTTCATTACCAGTGGTTGCGATGCAACCGCGTGCAGCCAATGCACTTTAAAAATTGAGCAACCTGTGTCGACGGATGACGACAGCTGTGCTGTCCGACTTCCGGCAGGGAAGAGGGATAAAGTGTGTGCCATCTCTAAAGATTAAAAGGAGAATGATTTGCCACAACTCAGGTCGATGATTGCGGATTTGTCCCGGCAAGTTTCGGATTTCGGTAGAAACGTTCAGAAACAAGCACAGTTGGCGAAACGGGAACAGCAACCATTGAACCGGCCTTATGAAATGTATCAGCAGAGACAACAGGTAAGTTTCCCTACTGTAGATATGACGGGAGTTACTTGCTGCAAATGTAGGGAGCGGGGACATTACGCAAACCGGTGCCCATCATCGCAAAAGGTAAGTTGTGACTATTGCCATAGGATAGGTCATAATATTTCCGAATGTAGGACGAAGCAGAGGGAAACAAACGCATGGCGTTCGGAACCTCCTGCATCTAGCTCCCAGGTACACCCTTCAGGCTATAACCCTAGACCAGCACCAAGGGTCAATTTTCCGAGGAACCAGAATTTCGCGAAAAGCTCGGGGGCAGGACCTCGCCGCCCCGAGCTGCACTAACGCCATTGCGGGTCCATTCAAATCACACTGATTCACATCGCAGCAGGTTGCATAAACCTGTTGTCGACGCTTTCATTTTAAATCCAGATTTTCCAAGTATTAAAATCCCCTACAAACTGTTAATTGACTCTGGTGCCGACTTAAGCATAATCCACTCCTCAATCCTCAAAGAAAGTAACATTCGATTTGTGCCAACTGACCAGAACCCAATTCTCGGTGTCACAGGTAATCCACTCCCAATCCTAGGAAAGCAAATTGTTAGCATACAGCTGGGTGGAAAAGTTTACACGTTCTCTTGCATGATTAGCTCCGACGACCTAGACATGGGGGCAGGTGGAATCTTGGGTTACGATCTGATGGAGCAATTCAAGATGTCTTTGGACACAGGGAATCATTATCTTATCGAAGGCGACAATCGCATTCCGTACGGCAGGAGTAAATGCGTGGCAAACGGTGAAGGTTATAGTAAGAGAGTGACTGTAACGGTCTCTGCGTCATCACGGACGGACGACGATGGAGGGACTCGAGTTCCGAGCTCGCCTAAAAACAACAGGCGCAGCGATTGTGCAGGTAAGGAAAGTAATTGCGAATTGATCACTCGCATGCATGGACGAAACCAGGTACAATCAGGCGAGACAACATTTTCAGTCAGTCGCAGTGGAGGAGCAGAGCCGTCACGTGACGGGCTAAGGGAGCCTAGAGCTATGGGTAAAAAGGGAAGACGTGACATACAGGTTGCAAACTGTGCCCACGACTCGCCCGAGCCCCCGGCGATGTCACATGAGTCGGTCTCGGTCAAACATCGAAGTGTCACCGCTAGACCAAGGGCGAATGCCTCAGCGAAAGTGCAAGTCAGTTGTTCAACCAAAATAGATGATAAACAGGAAAACAATGAAAGTGAGCTAAGACAGCCACAGCCACAGGCTAAAGTTCGAGTGCGACTCGCGGAATCTATTAGCATTCCTGCGCGGTCAGAGTTATTATGCATTGGAAAACAACAGCGTTCGGTTTCCAGGAAAAATTCTATTGAATTTTCTCGTACCCTCTTATTTGAGTCTCCAGAGATTCTCATTCAAGGCATCTGTGCAGCTCGAGTTCTAGTACAGGAACGAGACGACCTCACAGTGCAGATACGGCTAGCAAACATTACTATGCGGCCTATCATGATGAAAGCGAAAACTGTTGTTGGCTATGTAGAACCCATTGACCTGTCGTCATTAAGTAGGGGAGAGGGCGTTGACGCATCATACACCAATGTCTTTGCTATCATTGATAAGCAAAACGAAGTTCGTAATGACTCCCCGACACAGGGATGGAGTAGTCAAGAACGCATGACACAATTAGAAGGATTATTTCCGCTAGATCACCTCTCTTCGGAGCAACGAGCCGAGGTATGGCCGTTGATTAGGGACTATGCCGAAATATTTTATCTTGAGGGTGACAAATTAGGACATTACCCACATGTGCAACACAGAATCTTGGTTCCTGAAGGAACACGACCTATCAAGCAGAGAATGTATAGGCTACCCCATAGTCAGAGCCACCTTGTTAAGGAGGAAATAGATAAGTTGTTGGCTCAGGGCGTAATCAGAGAGTCCACAAGTGCTTGGGCGTCTCCTGTGATCTTAGTCCCAAAGAAGGTGGCAGAAGGTGCCAAACCAGAAGTACGAATGTGCATTGATTTCCGTAAATTGAATAGTTTGGTCCCATTGGACTCATTCCCTTTGCCGAATATACAGGATGTTTTCGATCTCATGGAAAATTGCATTCATTTTAGTGTACTCGATATCAAGGCAGCTTATCACAATATAGATTTGCATGAAGCGGATAAGCATTTCACTGCCTTCACGTCCAAGTTCGGGCTATTCGAATTTAATAATCTCGTTTTCGGCTTGAATAATAGCGTTGCGACCTGGTCCAGGGTCATCCAGGCTGTCCTGACGGGACTCCCGGACGCTACAGCCATGGCCTATCTAGACGACATAATTGTCTATTCTAGGACAGTCCCAGAACACATGACTAAACTGAAAGCTGTGTTCGACAGGTTGAAAGCAGCCAACTTAAAACTTAATCCAGGGAAATGTCATTTCCTTAAGGATCAGGTTGATTATTTGGGCCATGTAATTTCAAATAAGGGAATACGGACACACCCGAGGATCACTGACGCAATTTCTAAATTCCCAAAACCGGCTAATGTCAAACAGCTTAGATCGTTTTGCGGACTATCTTCATATTACAAGCGATTTATCGAAGGTTATTCTAACATAGCAAAGCCATTAACTGAGCTCTTATGTAAAGGTGTTCCATTTCTTTGGACACACCGACATGATGCATCCTTTGATACTCTTAAAGTCAAGCTTACTTCCGACCCGATTTTAATTTTTCCACGATTAAACGAGCGATTTTACCTCAAAGTCGATGCGAGCGAGGTGGCACTAGGCGCCATCCTGGCCCAGAAAGTGGGAGACGCATTGTTACCAGTGTGTTATGCCTCACGGCAGTTACAGCCGCGGGAATCGCGCTATCACGCGTCCGAGAGAGAGTTGTTAGGAATCGTCTATGGTATTAAATACAATCACTGTTATCTCATGGGTCGGGAGTTCACCCTTATCTCAGATAGTACCTGTGCATTGCGATGGTTGCGCAATGTTCCGAACCCAACAGGACGCCAGGCGAGATGGGTGCTCTCATTGAACGAATACGATTTCACAATAGAGCACACGAAGGGGAAGGACATACCCGACGTGGACTGTCTTAGCAGGACACCACCCCAGGTTCCCCAAGTGAATACTGTCACTAAGAAAAATCCTGAATTAGATCCTATTTGGGACATTTTTCAAATCAGGGATAGTCAGAGAATAGATCCTGACTTGGCCCCAATCATTGAGCGCCTAAAGATTGATAACGCTAGCGACGAGAAGTTTGCTCTCGACGAACGAGGAGTTTTGTTTCGAATTAGCTCAGATTCTTACCCTACAAACAGGATTATTTGCCCGAGGGCAATGATAAACAAGGTTTTGACGACTTATCACGATTTGCCTTACACGTCAGGACATGCAGGACTTAACAGGACTTACACGTTGATTTCCAAGCGATTCTATTGGAAAAACATGTACGTCGATTGTTCCGATCACGTTCAAAACTGTTTTCTTTGCCAGCGAAGTAGGCAACCCGCAAAAAGCAGCAGGGCACCTCTTGAAATCTGGAACAATACCCCCACCAGAGTATTTTCTGTTTTGTCTGTCGATATTGTCGGCCCGATGGTCCAAACAAAGAGAGGCTGTAGATTTTTTTTCTCGTGTATCTGTCTTCTATCTAAGTATCCAATAATTGTCCCAATTCCAAATCAATCGGCTAAAACAGTAGCACAGGCGTTGTTAGATCATGTTATTTTCAATTTCGGTACCCCAGACGCGATCTTATCGGATCAAGGGGGCTGTTTCACAAGTAAGATTTTTAGAGAACTTTGCAACCTTCTAAACATTAAAAAGTTGTACACAACAGCGTATCACGCGGCGGGAAACCCCGTGGAAAGACAACACCAGATAATTTCTAACATTTTAAAGCACTACATGGAAACTGGCGTGGACTGGGATACTATGATCCCCGCCGTCCAGTTTGCCATGCGTTCGGCAGTCTCTAAGACTACAGGTTTCTCACCTAATCTCATAGTGTACGGGCGAGAGCCAAACATTCCTTTCGAAGCCGACATTCAATTTCAGAAAACTGTAAAACCTCAGGAAATGACTAATTACATTCAGGAGCTAAAGCAACATTTGGAGGACGTCCATAAGTTAGTTCATAGAAATATCAGGACAGCAGCAATAAAAACACAGCAATTCTACAATAGGAAGAGTAAGCCAGTGTCCATCAAAGAAACAGATCTCGTTTTCCTTTTTACTCCGGTAATAAAGAAAGGAGTAACTAAGAAACACGCATTGTTGTGGTCAGGACCTCACAGAGTTATCTCACAGACAGGTCCGGTGAATTTCAGGATCAGGGAAATTAGAACAGGTAAGGAACAACATGTCCATGTCAATCGACTCAAACCGTTCCACACGTTCCACCCTGAGGATTACCAGGATGATATGACTCTCAAACGGTCAGCGACTACACCTGACATGACTAATGTTGATTTGCACATGGCAGATGATGACATTCACGAGTCAGCCATAGGGCAGGAAACTACCCCTGCACCTGTGGCTGATCTATCGCACTGTGATTCAGACGAGGAACGGGAAAGACAAAACGATCCCGAGTACCGTTACACGCACCAACCAAATTATAACACGGTCGATATATTAGAACAGTCAGCAATAGACAATAAGAGACGCGCATTGTCCCAATGGCGGGCTCCCATTGAAACCTTCCCTCCTTTAAACGCAGACACGCAGAGAAGGCGATATACACCTGGTCAAACTATCCCGACATCTCCCTTGGATATAGCATCAACGTCCCATCATAATTTTGTAGCCGAGCCGGAGCCAGTGCAACAGAATACGATGGAAAGGAAATCCAGCCACAGATATCCTCTCAGAAATCTAGCAAGAAAATTGTTTTCATCCCCTACAAAGGACAAACCCAGTAAATAGAGTTTTCCCTAATACAGTGCATGTAGGAGCTGGTACGCAGGAACTGGAGCATCACCATAGTCTAAATGTGTTTGGCTTACAATTTTCAGTACGTGCAGCGCAATTTTTTTTTTTTTTTTAATTTTTTTTAAATGAAATAACTACAATTAATTCTGTTTTTATCACATTGTTATAGTCAATGGGAGACGCAAAGCTATTGAGATGTTCCGATTCTTGTTTCAGGCTCTCATCCTACGCCCATTACTCCTCATATTCAGCCTATCATTCATTTCGGTCGAACCGTTCCAGGTCCCTTTAGTGAATCAAGGGATTGCTTTTCTCCAGGAGCGCCCTATACTACTGTCAGGAAACAATTGGGTCATTTCTGTTGATGTACACATTAACGAGTATCGCGAAACATTAGACAAATTTTTGGACAATGTGAAATATATTAATGTATTTGGAAATTTTAGATTGTCTTCGGTCACAGACAGCACGGTCAATTTAGCAGAGAGCCTGCAAGCAATTATTGATAAAGAATGTTCCCTCCTTAAGATCAGAGCAGAAAGGGTGAGAGCTCAGTTGGAGCAATTGATTTACACCTTAGCCCCCGTTTACACAAGGGAGAAAAGATCTTTGATTGACGGGGGAGGAATCCTGTTAAACTTTCTTTTCGGTACAGGAGACACTGGCACGTTCAATACAATCAATTCTAAAATTGAGAGTATGAACAAGACAAATCAAGGCATCGTTCATTTACTTCAGGACCAGATAACTTACATTAATGACTCGTTCGCTACAGGACACAAGAATGAAAGATCAATTAGTACGTTGTCGGAAGCGGTTAAGATTCTGAGCAACACGATCTATGGGCTAGAGAGACATATCGTGGAGGACAAATATAACACATCTCAATTCTTAATAGATTCCTTGCATTTAAACACGATGTTCAGAGAATTGACAGCAACAATTCTCTCTATTCACGAAGATGTCAACCAACTCCAATCAGCACTGTCTGTGACAGCGCTGAAAAAGTTGAGCCCATTTTTTATTACACCGGCAAAATTATTAACTTTACTTACAACGATACAGGCACACTTATTGACAGGATCGTCGTTGCTCACGAACCTCATTCTCACCGACATGTACCAGTACTACTCGTTGAGTACGGTCCATGCCGCAATTGTCGAAGATAAAATCAGGCTATTTATATCCATAGCAATTCGCTCACACAACAAATATTTCGAACTTTACCGTGCAATACCATTACCATCCCGAATAAACAATCAAAGTGCAGCACTTATATATAAATTAGATTTTGAATTCATAGCGGTGACACCTGACAGTCAGCTGTTCTTGGAGCTTGATCATGTGGATATGGATCAGTGCTCACAAGGTTCGACGCGAATCTGTCCACCGACTAAACAAGTGCGGAAAGCCGCATCGCCTACGTGTATGCATGCGCTTTTCTCAGGTTCGGACAAGCTCGCTAGAAAATTGTGCCCTGTAGAGGTTCTTATGTCATTTAACCCAGTGTTTTACCGCCCCAGTTCAGGAGACACATGGGTATACGCAGTAGAAAATGAGAAACTGACAATAATTTGCCCGGGAGAGAACAATTCGCCATCTAGCAGATATGCAGAGCACACTTTGTCTGGGTCGGGAACACTGACTGTTCCCGCTACCTGTCAGGCGGTGAATTCGCATCTTTCACTTGATTCACACACTAGCACCCAACTGTCCTCGGTTAAATCCACAAACATTTTACTGCCCACTTTAACCAGCATGGTGGCCCTATTCAATTCAAGTCACACCGACTCGGCAGAGCGGGCACTGTTGGGCAACCAGGAGCAGATTACACGACTACTGGACTCAATAGGAAAATCCACTGACCCTCCCAAGGTTCTACCGCTATCAGAATGGCAACGCCAACTTGGCGACCTGCAACGACCATCCTGGACCGACTTCCATACATCACCTTTGTTTCACGCTTCATATTCAGTCATTATCGTTGGCATATTAGTCATCATACTCATCCGCAAGAGAGATACTATTCGGCAACGCTGCTGCAAACCAATGCCACCAGCGCGTTACGAGTCCACGCAGATGGTTCGATTCGATGCAGTGCCATCGGCACCACCGTCGGACAGAATGCCGATAACCATCATGCGTAAACGATATCGGGACGATGATGACGTCGAAGGCGCAACAGCACAGGTGTGCTTCGTTGGGGCGCAATCCCCGACAGGTACGCAGCGCTGGTGACTTACAATCGAAGCGAGCGTTCGTTATCACTCCCAACAGTAGGACGGAAAGATGGCTAGATATCACTGCCATGGAAACTGACATAACACCTATCGATATATCGAATAGGCAGGAAGAGGGTATGTTTTTATAAAATTTACAGGACTGCAGTCTCACATTTCGTCTGAGAACCCGAGAGATGCTGCCTAGGCAAGAGAGGACAAGACCGAGTCACAAATTCGGCACCGGTCCCGACACGAGACCGGGACGTGAAACGCGCCATTCCTGGAGCCGGGGTTTGTGACCCGTTCGGGAATGATGCATGCCACGAACAGTACACACCCCGGGGTCGCGCCACCCTTTGGACCACGTGACGTACTGAGCGCATCCACCGGAACGCCTCCGCGGCGCCCGAGGGCCTCGACACGCGGAATGTCCGACGTCCATCGCACTGCAGACGTCAAGCTACAGGCGAGCTGCGCTTTTCGACCTTGGTGATACTTTCTCAAGTCAATAAGACAATATTATTGCAGTGTGAACAATAGGGAAGTTATGTTGCGGTATGTGTTCCATACAACAAAATTGCATGATAGTCTTGCGAAGCAAATATAAGTGTTGTTGTTATCACCCCCTTATGTTGTCAATTTGGACATTTCTGGGAGATATCCAACCAAACGACTTTCACAGACAATTGTGTATACGAATTCAAATCGGGAGGGAACAAACAATTACGTCGTCAAGAGGAGCTGGTGAGCCTGCACAGAATGCACACCGCAGACTTGCTGTTCGTCGCCGAACACAGAAGACGTCGAAACACATCATCCAACTTTACGAGATCAACTCCCAAGATACGAGCGTATCCACGAGATGGCGTGGCGCCACGACCACGGAGAACCGACGGGACTTCCAGGACCTCCTTCTTCGGCAACCCCGGTGGCTTCAACACACCCGGCACTTCCGAGCCAGCACCGTCCATCCAGTCGTGCGCAGCCTCAGAGCCAACCATCTGATAATTCTCTCACACGAGGTGAAATTGCCAAAACACTTTTAATGTGCCGTCTATATTAATATCCTATATTTTTATGATTGTCGTATTTACTACTAGAATCTACTACTAGAATTTTATATAACTTTCCCAAATTAGAAGCTTCTTAGATTACTATAGGTATGGTATGGGTGAAGGTAATTAGCAATCGGTACATGAATTATCAACAGATATCACGATTAACAAAAAATATATATATAAAGAAAAAATAATAATAAAAAACTAAAAAAAATACATATATCAAAAATATATATATATCAAAAGCAAAAAAAAAATTAAAAAAAAAAAAAAAAAAAAAAAAAAAAATTGTTAACTTTTAGCACGGGAAAAGTGTCTAGTAATTATATACAGGGTTCAATATCTTCTATTATTCATATATAAACTGGATCGAGTATTTCAAATTCGAAGCAACCTAATAAGGTTCCTCACACAGTGTTATGATGACTATTCTTAGATTACGACTGGTCGGAATCACTTATACTGTACCGTTGCAGGTACACGGTGCCCTCAACAACATTTTGTTGGCAGCCTACTGCTTTTAAAAATGTTTACAGAACCACTCGGGCTGACCAGCGGCACGCCTTGCACACCGCTTCCTCGAGCGACAACTTCAGGGCCGGAATTCGGAAAAGCTGGATTCACGGGACGTCTAATAAAAATGTAAATGAACAAAAAAAAAAAAAAAAAGGAAAAATCGCCAGCAGTCTCCGCCGAAGACTCACAGCTGTAGTGTTACGACCCTCATGCTGCTTCGGATCGGAGGTCTCGTACCAATCAGGCGCAAATGTTCACTCTCTGCAAGACGTCCCGCCAGACTTTCTTCCCGTTATAATTCCGAGTGCTCCGTTGTTGGGCCGGGTCGCGTTCGTTTGGTCGCGTCAATTGGTTTTTCTGATAAGGTTTCGTTTGATATTGAATAAAATTATTTGTCCCAAGGCCATTAATCACATGATTTGTCGACCACTTGCAATCTATTGATACTGTCATATCAACTTGTGAAATTTTTATATTTTTTTTATTATTGTTGTTATCTTCTACATTAATTGTACCTTTAATTTCATTGTTATGTTTTGAAATCTGTCAGAATAAAATTGATGGAATGATTTCTTGCGTCGCTGCTAGCGTTCAACACGACAAAGTTACACGGGTTAACTGGCCTTATGGCTTAACCTATTCTATTTCTATGGTATTACTTTCGTTTTCGTTATATTTTTCTTACAAATGTTATATTCTGATTTGAGGTTACAATATTTCCTATATTTTTCTTTTTCTTATAATTGTGTATTTTTCTAAATTTTCATTCCTGCGGAACAAAAATTAATTGGAAGAGGGGAGTGATGTCAGGAAGTTCCCTTCCTTCCGGGGAATTGTACTTTACATCTGCTTCCTGACATGACACTTACTTTACCTACTTTTACTAAATTCACATATCAGTTAAACAACATATTATTGTCGGAAATCACACCATTTGGGCCTCTTGTTCACTTCCGCATGAACAATGCCAATAATATTATCAATACCCGTACAAATAACCTTGCACCTAGACCTATATAAGATGAGTCAAACTAACAGACGGGGGTGGCCTTCTTATCGGGCTTAAACCCTTCTTGTCGCATCAGCCTAAACCGTTGTCTTGTCTTTTCGGCCTTAAAACTCTGTTCCGTTTATATCATTAGTAATAAACTGTGATCTCTACGACTTAACTGATCGACTGTTCGAATCACCTGTCTCCCCAAACACTTCAATCCATCTGGTCGTCCAGCGTGGGACTCATTATGGTAAGTCCAAAACTCCTAATTTCTGTTTATTAAAATACCTGGGAGATTCAATCCCAGGGACCCGGCTTCCGCAGAACACCTACCATTCACCTTCTAACTTCACTTTCATTCTTAGTTTCTAGATTTTCTCTAAAAATCTAGTGGTGGCAGCGTACCAGCTCGAGGACGCAATTAGGACGACTTCCTTCCCTAAAAACTCCCCGACACTACGACAAGCACAGATAATTGCACTTGCAACTGCTTCATCGGTTTCCTCGAGCCATGGTCTTAGCTGTTGCCACCAAGGCATGGGGGCGTTTGGCGACGACGGCTCGAGGAAACCGATGGCTTTGTTGGTATGGTAACAGTCGTCGCCAAACGCCCCCATGCCTTGGTGGCAACAGCTAAGACCATGGCTCGAGGAAACCGATGGAGCAGTTGCAAGTGCAATTACACACAGGTTTTTTCTTTCAAATTTATTGGATAATTTTAGGAAAAACTAACTGCTACTACATGAAGCTCTGAAATCTTGGCTTAAACTCAACGCAATAATGCAGGGAATTTCCATGAAAAAGATTTTTTTAAAGTAAGCCCGCTTGTCATGCCTGCTGTTTGGGTTGCCTACGATGACAGGCGGTTGTTTCAGTGACGTCACTAGGCTCCTCCCATCTGTTCACTTGCTTTTCCGTTCACTCGCGTCCCTGTTTATTTGGCTCCGTGCAGTCGCGTTTCCGTTCAGATGCATTGCTACCGAAAATGATAACAAACTTATTCTCTGTTTTTGCAATGTCAATATTATTATTTTTAATATAATTTGTCAATATTCTTTTTTATGAGCATATTTGATGCATGTTCTTTTTTTCTCATGTAAGAAAATAGTATTTGGTCATTTCGATAATAATCTCATGATCTCCATTTTAAAAGTTTGTCCCATCAGAGCAAAACCGCCAGCCTTAAGGCCCATTTACAACTAACTTTGCCGTTAACTTAACGTTAACTTAAACTTAAGCGGGAAGTTTGTATTAAATATTATCGTAAGGCTATTTACAACTAACTTATGAACTTAACGTAGACGTAACTTTGTCGCCAAGTTTGACCAAGCCAAACTTTACGGCTACGACTAAGTAAAAACTTAAGCGGCAGCCAATCAGATTCGTCCAGTTCACCGCCTGCGTGAAGAATCTAGAATCTAGAATGTGCAAGGAGGCAGTGAACTCGTTTCGTTTTCGATATTTGTAATTTAATTTTCTAGTCTTTTCATCTAATATATATAATGTCCGTCGATTTGGTTGCCCCGGGATTCCATTGTTGGCTATGTTTCTTTGTATTCAGTAGTGCAAATTTAGAAATCCCTTTCATGAAACATTCACGCACTCTCCACCAAACGTCTTTGTCTAGAATTAAAACACGGCTAATTTTCTACTGCTAAGGCTATGTTTCCTTTGAATCACTTGAATATTTCTATTAGAAAACTCGGTCGAAACGTTCGCGGCCCAGCCTAGACAGCTACTTTGAGTACAAGTGCAACCTTCGTGCACTCATTGACTTTTCAATTTACACGAAATAATAATAATTGCACATTCAAATTGGTACGTACATGCATTACTGACCATTTGGAGATGTCCTTCATCGTTTCATTGTGATTTTTTGTGCCAAAACGTGATAAGAACATTTCTGACATTTCGTCAATGACAGCTGGCAAATTATGAATTTCAAGGGCTTAAAACTCAAACAGGCACTGACTACCAGGATACATTTTTTCACTAGGGCTGTTCCAGAGTTGACGGATTGAATTAAATCAAAAGTTGCCGCCAACTTTCGCAAATATTTTGGCCTATAGGCCTTTGTTTTGCAACGTGCACTCACCAAATCTGCATTTTACTGCTTTATATTCACTAAAAACAACTAAATTCGGGTACTTTCTTGATTTTTCTACCATTTCCAATCGTCTCACGTATTTTTTGTAGCAACTCAAATTACGAAAACTTGAAATGAGCATCAACGAAATGTCACCATCTGACAGCTGGCAAAATAATTAATTTCCATCTCTCACAACTCAAAGATAGCAAGCAAGGAATTAAGTAAAGATTTCACTCTGCGCCGACCGATTCAAGTTTCAATGCAATCAATTGATTATTTATTTGTGAAAAGTCGACCGAAGGTATTTAAGTCCAGCCTAGACAGCTAACCCGAGTGCAACGCGCACTCATTGACCGTGACATGATACACTTTTATTTAATAAGAACGGAAAAGCTAAGGTAATAATCTAATAATCTAATTCAAATTGCGATAACTTGATAACAGCACATGGCCTAAATTTCGCCATTAAAAAAATGGTTAAAAACGAGTTTATTTTGCAAGAAAAAAGCAACATGCCCTTTCCACGAGGACAGCATGGAAGTGTCAAAACACGAACAATTCTACAAGGAAAGGCGATCGAAACTTTGCACGTCCAGCCTAGACAGTTAATCCGAGTGCATCGTCCAATCATCGTCACGCCAATTTACAGGTGATATTTATTCATACAAATTCTCAAACGTGGACATGTTTCTTCTTTCATTTGAAACAATTTTTCGTCTTTTCAATGCAATTTAAATTGAGGAAAATACCTAAAAACAATTCCGACATTTAGTCAATTGACAGATGGCTAAGAATGAATTTCTATTGCTCAAAACACAAACATGCATTATGACTCAAGAGTGCAACACACACTCATCTAGATTGCAATAATTTACGCGTTATTTTTTAATAAAAACAAACAAATAAGGGCATGTTCGCGTACCAACTTTCAATTATAATCATCAGGCTTCATTTTTGCATTTTAAATCGCGAAAAACCAAAAGCAAAATTGTCTTCATGGCAGTATTTGACTGCACTGGCAAAAAATGATTTCTATTCAAAACTCAAATAAGCAGTGACCTAATGGATACATTTGTCACTTTAGACTTTTGAAGAGTCAATGCATTGAATAAAATTATAAAAACGTCGCCAAACTCACGTAACTTGAATACCCGAGAGCAAGGCAAGTAGTACTTACAGTATCTTACATAAAAAACGGAAAAAATTTCAACGCAGGATAGGGGCAGGGTAAGGGAAGGGTAGGTGAGTAGTTGGGAAGGGTAGAATTAGGGTAGAGGGAGAGGTGGGGTGGAAGTAGTTTATAAGTTGGGTAAAAGCAGGGTATTGGTCGTGAAGCGGCAGTGTAGAAGTATAGGTATGAGTACTTTAACGGAAGCTTAGAGGTAGTGTAAGGGGAGGGGAAATTTTCCTTTAAGCATAAAGTTTGTCTTATGAGCACAGGGTTTGTCTTATAGGCACAGGGTTTGCCTTTTGAGTTAAGGGTTTACCTTATGGGCTTATTTTTGCCTTACGGGCATAGGGTTTCCTTTTGAGAGTAAGGTTTTTCTTTATTGGCATATGGTTTTGCCTGATGAACATAGTGTTTCGCCTTTTGGGCATATTTTTGCCTTATAAACATAGGGTTTTCCTTATGGGTATCAGGTTTGCCTTATGGGCATAAGGTGTGTATTATGGGAAAAGAGGCTGTCTCATGGAAGATAGTATTATCAATAAAGGTAAAAGGCGTACACACATAGTGCCGGAGGCACGGGGCTCCGCTGCTAAAAGACTATTCGATATTTTTACGAATGCAGTCGAAAAAACCGTAATTTATATATTATATCTTTCTCAGGATTTAAACAGCGAACAAGAATACTATTTGAGGTGCTACAATTATTCAACGAATGTGGTTCAAAAGCTGCTACTCAAAACCAAAACATTTTTTAATCTTCATTTTCTGTTAAATTATTACTGTTTACTGATGTTGATAGAAATGACCTACCATAAAGTTGTTTCATGTAAATGCGAGTCTAATATATCGAATAGCCTCAACAACAGTTAATTTGCAAATTTCTAAAGTATACATTGACAAAATAGATGTCGAAATGTTTGCCTGCATTTAAAATGAAGGCATGGGGTGCATCTGGACGAGGGCTTTACTAAGAGATTTAGTCACTTTACCACGGTCAGAAGCTAGATCGCCTAAATGTCTTAAGGGAATCAATTTGGACAAAGTAATAAACGAAAATGTAAAAGGCAAAGTACACATTTTACCTAATGCCCAAGGTCCATCAGTCTAACCCTTATACTGCGCCCAAAGGGCAAACCATACTCCCAGAGGGCGAACAAAACGCCCATAGGGCAAACCATACGCGAACTATACGCCCAAAGGGCAAACTATACGCCCATAGGGCGAACTATACGACCAAAGGGCAAACTATACACCCATAGGGTGAACTATACACCCATGGGGTGAACTTTACACCCATAGGGTGAACTATACGCCCATAGGGCAAACTATACACCCATAGGGTAAACTATACGCCCATAGGGCAAACTATACACCCATAGGGTGAACTATACGCCCATAGGGCAAACTATACACCCATAGGGTGAACTATAAGCCCATAGGGTAAACTATACACCCATAGGGTGAAATATACGCCCATAGGGCAAACTATACACCCATTGGGTGAACTATACGCCCATAGGGAAAATTATACGCCCATAGGGTGAACTATACGCCCATAGGGGAACCTACACACCCATAGGGCGAACTTTACGCCCACAGGGCGAACCATACGCCCATAGAGCGAACTATACGCCCATAGGGCGAACAATACACCCATAGCGAACTATACGCCCATAGGGCGAACCATACGCCCGTAGGGCGAAACATACGCCCATAGGGCAAACCATCCGCCCATAGGGCGAACCATACGCCCATAGGGCGAACTATACGCCCATAGGGCGAACCATACGCCCATAGGGCGAACCATACGCCCATATTGCGAACCACACGCCCGTAGGGCGAACTATACGCCCATAGCGTACTATACTAGCGATCAATACAATTGGCGAACATTCACCCGTATTGCGAAAATTAGGCATTTAAGCTTTTTGTTCGCCCTATCAGCGTATTTTTGTCCCTATGGGCGGATAATTCGTCCTATGGGCGTGTGGTTCGCCCAATGGTCGTATAGTTCACCCTATGAGCGTATAGTTCACCCTATGGACGTATAGTTCACCCTATGGCTGTATGGTGTTCCCTATGGGCGTATTGTTCGTCCTATGGGCGTATAGCTCGCCCTATGGGCGTATGGTTCGCCCCAGGGTCGTATGGTTCACCCTTTAGGCGTATGATTCGCCCTATACGTTTAGCGAACATTTACCCGTATTGCGAAAATTAGGCCTATGAGCGTTTTGTTAACCTTGAGCGTATTTTTCCTCTTTGGGCGTATAGTTCGTGCTATGGCCGTATGGTTCGCCCTTTAGGTGTATGGTTTGCCCTATGAGCATGTTGTACGCCCTATGGGCGTATACTTCGACCTATGGGCGTATGGTTTGCCCTATGGGCGTATTGTCCGCCCTATGGGCGTATAGTTCGCCCTATGGGCGTATAGTTCGCCCTATGGGCGTATAGTTTGCCCTATGGGCGTATAGTTCGCCCTATGGGCGCATAGTTCGCCCTAAGGGCGTATAGTTCGCCCTATGGGCGTATGGTTCGCCATATGGGCGTAAAGTTCACCCTATGGATGTATAGTTCGCTCTATGGACGTATAGTTCGCCCTATGGGACTATATTTCGCCCTATGGGCGTATAGTTCGCCCTATGGGCGTAAAGTTTACTCTATGGGTGTATTGTTCGCCCTATTGGCGTATAGTTCGCCCTTTGGGCGTATAGCTCGCCCTATGGGCGTATGGTTCACCCTATGGGTGTATAGTTCGCCCTATGGGCGTATAGTTCACCCTATGGGCGTATAGTTCGCCCAATGGGCGTATAGTTCGCCCTTAGGGCGTTTGGTCCACCATTATGTTATGTGCATCAATTGCATAAATCTTCTACGCATAAAGGGAAAAATTCACTTAAACTCCACCACGCGTCGTTGTCTAGAATTTAAACACAGCTTATTATACACAGCAGAGGTTTTTTTCCCATGGAATCAATTGATCAGTTCTATTTGAAAACTTGGTCGAAACTTTGGGAACCCAGTCTAGACAGCTACTTCAACTGCTACGTGCATATTTAGCCCTAATGGCGTATGGTTTACCCTAAGTTCTATATGTTCTATTCACGCCCATTGGGTGAACTATTCGTCCATAGGGCGAACATGCACCCCATGTCGTTTAAAACTTAAAAGTCGTAAGTATGCTTTATGCGGTTTGCCTTATGGGCGTAGGGTTTGCCTTTTGAACAAAGGTTTTGCCTTATTGGCACATTTCTGCATTATGGACGTACTTATGCCCTATGGACATAGGATTTGCCTTATGGGCATAGGGTTTGCCTTAAGGGTAAAGGGGCAGCCTTATGAGCTTAAAAAAATTAAATGAAAAAAAATATATAATTATAAGTAAAATGCGTAACCACATAGTGCCGGAGGCACGGGCTCCGCTGCTAGTTAGTCAAAATGGGTAATCCAGATGAAAAACTAATTATGGCTTACATGGCCTGCCCAGCACTTTATAATGAGAGCGATGGAGAATACAAAAATAAATTTGTACGAGTATAGAAAATACATATTGATCTGCATCTTGAAGTCGCATTTCAGCCAGCAAATTGTGAAAATCCCCATGTTCGCTTCGCAGTTGGTTTATAGGGTGAACCCACCATCTTCTTCGACGATGGCGTTTGGTTGCCTGTTTATTCCTTTGCAATAAATATGTGTAGCCGATTAAAAGGAAGATAATATCGCAAGGATCCATGGCGACATGATAAGCACGGAGTAAAGAGGTTATGTGACACTTGACAGTTCATTTGAATTCGGGAGTGGAGCTACACTGACGGACTGTTCGCGATCTGATTGGCTTAGAATCACTTACATTATTGTCATAAGTTAAAGTTAGCGGCTAAGTTAACGTTAAGTTAACGGAAAAGTTAGTTGTAAATGGGCCTTTACAACCAAAATATAACTATAGGGGAATGATGAAAAATTAACCTTGGTTGAAGAAAATAACGAATTTGTATTTGTTTTCAATAAATAATAACGGGTATGTGATAATAGCTGCTGTGAATGGTAGTAATCACAAATCCCAATTGTATCAACATATTATATTAGTGGGATCGGTATGTAGTAGCATAGGATAGACATAAAAGTTGCAAGTAGGTACTATAGTGCAGCTAGCTAGTCACAGCTTGTTATGCCACGTTCACCAAGAAGATTTTTACCCGTCGTAACACAACGGTCAATTGTTGAGCACAACAAGAGCGAGTGCACCGAGCTGCATTTACAATCATTTATATTTTTTTCTGTTCTTGCGTGACACCGAATTAAGTAACCGAATTTGATGGATTTTTTAGGAAATCTTCAAAATCTTAAACTTAGACAATTGCACTCCTTACAACCTTTCTACAAAATCAGGTTTTACATAGTTTTGTTTCTTAATAGCATACTGACAATAGATGTAACTATAAAATAAAGGCTGTGAAAAAAATTGTTATTTTGTCAAGTCATTTTTTGTCAAGACATTTTTTTCCTGTTGCTTCAACATTTTGTCAGTTTTTCCCACTTAAATCAATGCTGGCTCAACCTATTGATCGTTGGAGATTGTTGTTGAAGATCGTTGGAGATTGTACTAGTATTGCTCATTCATAACGCTTCATAATTAGCACCAGCGAAGCCATAACGAATCGGTAAGCACAGGATAATGCACAGGCTGAAAGCCCGTTTCATTCAACTCAACAGCAGCATTTATATAATATATGTAGAATGACTAGCTAGTTGGACAAAGTACATTGCTAGGCTGTTTTCCAGCCCGGTGTGACAACCGCAAAGGCTCCTACGGCATTCTGCCGATGAAGGCGTTGTAGTGGCTGGCGAACGCGGTGAAGTAGAGGTAGAGGAAGAGCATGGTGGAGAAGACGCAGGTGCAGTAGATGGTCCCGAAGAGCGGGTGCTCCTTGCCGCCGGGCACGGGCCAGTCGGCCTCCGGCGTCGGTGTCCCCGCTGCCGTCCTCTTCGCGTTGGCCGGCATCCTTGCTGGACTCGAGCGCTGCTTGCTTGTTGCACACCGGGCTGCGGAACGACATGGAGGTTAGCGGCTCGCAATTTACAAGTCTGATCTTTCCGTTAAATTGAAAAAAATAAATAAAAATGAATGATGTCGCATATACACTAGGTTGCGAAGACTCAATTTAATCCAATTATGGATGAGGCGTTATTTTGAATGATAAAGAAATGTATTATAAAATTTTGAGATGTAAAAATACAGCTTGCTAGCAACACATATTGCGTGTGCGCATAGCCTAGAGGCATTATGGTCAATTTAAAATGTTCGGCGTTAATTTAGCAGCTTTCTTGATGACATTCGCTACCTGGAAATATCATGATTTAGTCGTCCAGAAATTATTCGAATATTAAAAACGTAAAATTCGTTTTAAATAAAAACTATTCTCTTGATTTGCCTCAAAATAACACAGTAAATTATTTTTTAGATTTTTAACGCACACAGTAAATTTTTCACACAAAGATGAAATCGTGAGTCAACATATCTGGAAGGTTAAGTCGAATTATATTCATATGCTTGGCTTTTAGAGTGAGGAACGTGATTTTGAAAAACTGAAAATTTTCGCAAAAATTAATTTATAAATAAAGTTACAAGTGAAATGAGCTTAAAAGAGTACAGGGTCTAAGTTTAAATATAACGAAGATATTTTGAAAATTTCATCAAAATCCGTTAAGTCTTTTGGCCTGTAGAGCGGGAAAAGACGTAGAAAAAAACGTACAAATTTTATAAGTAGTGTAATTGAAGACTCGCTTCGCTCGCTACGCTCATCAATTAATTGAAAAGCATTAAGCTCTGCCAATGAAATCAAGGAAAGTAATTTTAAGTCTATTCAAATGATCATAATGCAATATTTCAACACTCGGACGTGACCGAATAAGAATTTGTTTCTCGAAACGCAAATTGCAAGTTTGCTGCCATAAAACTTCGATGGGTTTAACAACATCATTATATGTATCGCGTTGCGAGAAAGATCGAGTTTTGGGCGGAAATGCAAATGTAATTTCAGTTGAATGGCTGCCATTGTTTAGCTGATCCATCAAGGAAGCTGTTTTGTGTTGCCAAGAAGAAAACAACCAAGATATTTGCCCCAAAACTGCCCCGGTTAAATTTATGTATAATTCCAGCTGCAAAAACGACTGCAACTGCAACTACTGCAAACTAATGCTGCAAAACTACTTCGCTGATTGACGTCTCAAGAACATTTTAAAATTTCACGGACAATTTGTCTTGCCAAACAATTGTTTTGTCTTACTGGGTTCGTGATAACAAACAAGCAAACTTAGGTCAAAAATCAGCTGTTTGGCTCGTTTATAGGGATTCCATAAATCCACCGAATGCTGGCAACTAAACGTAAGGCATGTAATGTTTGTTGTTAATGTTATTAATTAATATTAGTACCTGTCGATCCGGATGTGTCGCTGTCCGTGCTTTGAGAAGCCGCGCTTGAAACTGAACAGCCCGCGATACTGATAGCCGTTATCTCGCCGATAGCCTGGCTGGTGTATCTATGGAAATGAGCAGATAAGCTGATAGACAATAGTCCTGTGCTAATCGGCGGCTATGTGTCAAGACGCTGGCCGCGACTTGTTAGCACTGCGTTAATCTCTCTAGGCTGGAGAAGAAACAAATGCCAACGACACCTAAGCAAAAAGCTCTATATAAATGCAAGTTATCAATGTTGCTTTGGAATGCCATCAGTAAAAGCAAAGTGAATCATGGTTTAAACGTTCGTTTTTTTCGCCAAACAACATGCAGCAAACACTAGCTTTATGCTCTAAGGGTATATAATTTAATTGTTTTCAATGTTTTATGTCCTATTTTTGCCTTATTAGCATAATATGACTCTCGTTTTGGTCCTAATTTCATGCATGTCCTCAACCCGTCGAACATATTATTTAGGCGCAAACGTGTTTCACTTGTTATGAGTTGCATGACACATCCCTAACACTGTGCATGCTAATTATCTATATGGTAACATAATATTATATGTGAATCAGTGGCGAGGTGTCTCTTGAAAGCAACGGAAAGCAGTTTTAAAGTGGTTCTATTCCGTGCTGGGCAGGAAGTAACGGAAAGAACGCCTTTCCGGGAACGCGTCCCATGTTTCATTATACCTACAAACTTTCATTCATACCAGGTACGTATTTTTGGGAACTTAAAATTTAAAATCAAGTTCTATTAAAAGTTAATTTTGTACATTTGACTATTTTTCTTGCAAACACGAACAGATTTCAAGATTACCAAAGCGAAAGATTCTGTCAAAATATGTCTTGGTAATATTTCACTTCAATTGTTAGAAACCATAGTTGAGGTTCATCAAGACTCACAGCCACAACAATAGAATGAGTAGTTTGCCGGGTTTTCCCATCCCAAACACCGCCGATCGCGGCAAGAACGGGCAAATGTCTGGCTGGCAGCAGCCTTGCGACATTGGGACGGGTTAGCAGGGCCATTGTGACGTCATACGCGATTGTTGCATGCTTTCAACATTCATGCCGATATGAAATGGTTTTGACATTTCAACAATACAATCACATAATACAGAATGAATTGCTAGCTGAAATTAACCTTGCATCTTGAGAATAACATTTCACCCTAGAATATTTCACCACATACGGCAACAATCAGCCGAGACCGTCAAATTGAAAATGAAACACGACAAGGAAATTATCGTTTGCGACTTCATTGTTATCGCATGTTACAGCTATGCGCTATCTCGTCTCAAATATTAAGAATGGCTGCAAATTAATTTACATAAATAAAACCAATGTGCTACCAAGCAATTCCGTGAAACAACTTCTATAAGTAAGAAATGTGCGTGAGAGGGACTGAATGATGTTCCGTCAAAAAAGGCTCTGTCCCATACAGATCACAGATATTTCACTGCCTCGCTAGCAGATATAAAATCACCTCGCCACCGATACACGTTGATCTTCTATTTTAGCCTATTCCGAAAATGTGAGACAGCGGTTTGGCCACGGAAATTATTAAAGTATAATATTGCATGATCCAAAATAAATCTAAGTCATGTATAATCTGATGAAAATCGAACAGTATGCGGGTGACAAACGAAAGTTAACTCACTGTTATGGCGTCTTTTAAAATGGCGGTAAAGGGCACACGACTCTACCCGATAGCATTGAGTATATCTCAATGCCGATAGTAAAGCTCCAACTACTGACGCGGCGTCTCGTGAAAGCAGAGGGGAGAAGGTGCGCTGAGCCACGCAAAAATACGACAGCGGGATTGGCTTAGGCACCATAGAGTAATGGCGGCTAAACAGCTGTTAAATTAAAAGATAAATTCCGACCGCGAAAACAATATTGAAACAATTCAGTAAATATGCGTGATTCATTGACAAAACAAAATGCAAAATGTCTTCATCGTTATCTGCGTAATCGATTACATCGAAAATCAATATGAAATTGCTCAACGTATCAATAGTACAAATCAATGCTCCAAGCAATCCGTCGTCACGGATAAAAAAAAAATATATATAGCCATAACAATTTGGAGAAAATTGAGAAATTAACTAATACATCTCTTAATAAACAATACGACATGATCAAAGCAAAAGATAATAATATTTTGCATAGAAGCGGACGAAAAAAAATGGCCATCATGAAAAACATTGGGCCCATGGGGCGACAAAAAGGCAAAATGAGCCAAGTTTTTATATTGTGTTGCGTTGTGATGTCTTGATATCTTGCTTGAGAGATCCGGCTGGCCGTCAAAAGGATGATTCTTGTTCAAAAGCTATTCGAGAAAACAAGGAACATGTGCGGGCGCTGGCGGATAATTCTAGAATCACTGAACCCGGGTAGATCATGTTGACACTTGGTTGACAGTGACACGAATGGAAGGTAGTAAACGTAGTAAAGATACGTGTATGTGCAGGAGAGAACCAAAAGTAAGGTAATTTGCTGTGTGCCGCAGTGCAGCACGACACGAGTCAAGGGAATACCATTCCATAGTTTTCCCGTTGAAAAAAGAATAAAAAAAGGAATGGGTTGCTGCGCTTAGAATTGGGGGACCGGTGTCTGGTTGCTTGCGGTCGGCACTTTTCAAGAGATGCGTAAATATTACCAGGTAAGAGACTAAAGTGGTGTTTAATAATCATATTAATGCATATCTACTATTTCCGGTTGTTGATAATTAAAATATGTTGTACTTATCAAAGAAAGTGCAAATCATTTCTGGCAATGATCAAGAGCGCCACTATAGCCACATTTTCTTCGGTTGTCAAGTCAGTTTGCTAAATTAGCTTCGATTACGTGTCTATTTGTAGGAATGTGCTATGTTCTGGTGGATCCCAGTGGTATTACCTAAAATATTATTCTTTTTCATAGGAATTCCAACGCAAAAGCCGAGGCTAATAAAGGGTGAAGTGCCGACACTAAAGCTGCCAATTCGCAGCCACGATATGAGTGATGCCACTGTAGTGTTTTGTGTACCAATAAAAAATTCAAAGTGAATTAACTGTTTATTTATAAAGGTTTAAATAACACAAAGCTATTTAACAGCATGTGTACAATACTATGTACACACCACACAATACCACACAATATGTTTGCAATTGCCTGAACCAGCCTTGCATCCGCAGCTGGGGGCCAATTCACGTACATTATTTAAAACTCCTTATTCCCGTGGTAAACTAAACCCGCGATAAACCCAAGATCTAACTCTATACCTCTGTCAATTCTGGAAGCAGAATTAGTGAGAATTATCGAGGTTTTAAACTTACACTGCATCCTAGTCCCGCCCACCGTGGTAAATACGATGGGCCAATCAGAAGCGCTGTTTCAAGCATATCACGCGGCTACCATTCAAAATGCACTGCCACCTTGAACTGAATTTACATGAAATAAATTTGAGCGCCTTTTCTTCAAACACTAAACAAAATATTAACCATACACTCGATAAGTAATTAAACGGAATCATCATGTCTGAAAACGTAAGTAAGAAGCCGGAGAAGAAGAGAAACATAAATTTTACAGAAGCAGAGAAAAGAGTGCTAGCTAATGAATATATTAGACATGAAAAAATTATAAATGGAGAGTTTTCCCCGACGCTCACAAATGAGCACAAAAATCATGCGTGGGGCCAGGTAGCGGAGGCTGTCAACGCTGTTGCACCTACCTACCGATCCATGGAAAGTGTAAGTACAACCCTGTTTTACAAGGTATGCTGGGTAGAATAGTAGCATAGCAATCTTTGTATGCAATTGAAGGTTGGATGGGAAGTTTAATCGACATTAACTTCATGTCAAGGAGTCTCGACTGACAAACCAATCTAGCCAGTTGGTAATAATGTATTTTCCTCAACAGCTGAAATCAAAATGGAAAGAGATGAAAAGAATCACAAAACAGAAGGTTTCCAACAATAAAAGAGAGATGGCTAAAACTGGTGGCGGTGTCGCCAAAATACTGGAGCTGTCAACAGTCGACAGGCTGGTCGAGACGACCATTGGCAAGGCCTCTCTGCACGGAGTAGGTGGCATGGACACCCTCAAAGGTTTGTTTGGGCAACCGAATCACAAATCCTCATTCCGATTACAAATTTATTTTTAATTTTAGCAAGTCTATAATATCTGTCCACTTTCAAATACAAGTCCACAAGCCTATGACATATCCAAAATCTTGTACATTCAATATTATTTGTTAGTGATCGGTATTAAGACAGTTTGTAACAGTTTTAAATATGAAATATATTTACTGCCATATGCTAGCTATACAATAAGCAAAATGTATATCTAGGTGTAACTTAAAACCTTTGCAAGTTTACAAAGAGTAGTTATGTAATGAAATCTCACTCTGAACAAAATGTATGGAATGTGGACTAAAAATTAATCTCAATTGAAATTATTTCAGCCACTCTTCAGCAGCCCCGAATGGAGAGAAATAATAATAAGATGTGTCCTGCCACAATCACCCGCCCGGTGGGTGAGCTACTCGTGAAGGACAGACCATGCAGTCCCACGAGTCAGCCACTAGCAAATCCTGCCACACAGAAGAGACCGCTTTCCATCAATGAAAGCTCGACCGTGAAAATCATCCACATTGAGCCACTCGATCTTGAGCAGGAGGTCTGCAGGACTGTTATGGCACACTACAGCCTCAACTCTCCTCCTCCAAGCCCCGAACCATGGCCTGTCAGCCAGCCAGCCGCAGAACAATATCCACTGGGTGCCGAAGAGGATAACCCAGACGATCCAGACACGAACCCTGACGCCACTCCGAACGAGCCCCAGAAGAAGCGACCGCGGGTGAGGCGCACTGCGGAAGAGATAAAATTAGCCGTAGTGTCCAACCAGGCAACACTCAACGACAATGTTTTGGAGCTGAAAAAGGAGCTAAAGCGGCGAAATGACATTTCGGAAAAAATGTTAGATTTAAAGAGGGAAAAAATTAGGCAGAACGAAACGCAGCATCACGAGGCAATGGTTACACAAACCAGCATCGCAAGTTCGCTTGCTCAAATTCTATCCATCCTTAAGAAGGAGTAAACACAAGGTGCCATCTACTTGTTAGTTTTCAAATGTGTTTATTATATTAACAATTTCCTTTGATTTTTTTTTTCAAATTTTAACTACCTATACCCTACTTCTAAGTGACTAGCTATTAATGCCAAAGGGCTAACTGACCTGGTGGGGATGAACTATGAAGTGACTTGTTTCAACTTCTTTTTGGGCAATGCTAAATAGCAACCTAGGACAAATTTAACTATTTTTTTTTCTTTTTCTTTTCCCCACCTGGTTGTAGTTACCATGTGATGTAAACCTGGGTGAACCTCATTTATAAAGTGCCAAATACAAAATGTTTCATAATCATTATAAGAAATAAAAAAATTGTCACATTCATACCGTTCATGCTTGCTATTTCAATCCAGGCCAAGCTGTTTCTTTGATCAGCCGTCGTTGCCTGACAGCTGCCGCGCCTGCACGTGGTGCAGCCTGTAGGTTCGCTGCCATCTCTGTGATGCGCTCTACGACTGCAGGATCCATCTCGTGATCAAGGCCAGCATCCAGGCAGAGGTTGTGTAGGACACAGCAGGCGACGGTGATGCGGCAAACCTTTGCCGGGCAACAGCCGGCTGAGAAATTTGGCCACACATTCCTGTAAAAATTATGTATTGGCATAATTAATTAACATTATAATCATTAAATCATGTAACATTAAATCATTACCTATGTTGATAAACGCATAACCTTCACATCAATAAAGTGACATCTGTTATTCAATATCAATTGAACGGTTTGAAGCATGAAATTATGAGGATTGGTGTGAGTTCCAACCTAGGTAGGTACTAGATTGAGGGTGCCTACCTAGTTAGTTTAGTTAGGTTTTAACTTACCAGATAGCCACTGAAATCCCCCGCTGGCATAAAAACCCAAGGCATGACAAGGAGTTGAGTATTGGCAGCCAAAGCATTTGCCCTCAACGTCAGTCTGGTCAGTTTAGGTTCGATTCTGTCCAAGATATGGGTGAAAAGCCCTCGCGACAGTCTTGTTGTTTGCATGAGGTAGCGATCTGCCATGTGTTCCAAGTGAACTCGTTCGAGATTCATTTGAACTTCATCAAATATCCCCACAGCCAACGCTGCCTCCGCCATCTAGCATAGGATAGTTTCGATCAATAATGACATAGTATGCAGAAATACTGAATTAAATATGCGAAGTGTAACAAAGCAAAAGTTAGGTTAAAGCATGACAACAAAGTTGACTTACCTCGTATTTGACAATCCAGCACTCGCCCGCGCGAGGTGAAACGTAAATAATATATGAAAACACTAATAAAATATATCCTGACACTTAAAAACAACTAAATGATACTAAACAAAGTCAGGAGAACGAAACTAACAACTCAAACGCAATGACAAAGAAACGGCGACCTTCTGATTTACCACGCACTAAAACTGCTTAGACCCGCTCCCTAGCAAGTCTAGACAGAGTTAAATTTGCACCCAAGGTTTAGTGAGAATTAGCGTACGAGAATTGACATTTGGTTTAGATCTCCTTAGATCTTCCTAATTCTGCTTAAAACCTGTTCGTGAATTGGCCCCCTGCAGCTTCCAATGGTCACGACATCGATGTTTTCTTCATCAACCCGTAGGGTTATGACAATTTTGTGGGGCAGTTGCATCAATGCTGATGTTTTTAGGCACAGCGCAAATACCACGAGCTCGGTTGCACTTCTGCTTTTATAGCCGCAACACATGATGTGATTGGCATCCAGCACAGCCTCGCCCTTGCAGAAAGGTCTTTTGACAGTTCCAACAAAATAATTCATAGTTGCCCAGCTTAATTTCAATGGTCTCTCATCCATTTTAGTGTTACAGATAGATATGCCCTCTTAAAGCTAAAAAACACTTGTTAAAGGAGTGGTTACCTGGTGAAATTAACTTCCCTCGTCGATTTCTGATACCTAATAATGAATTTAGGGCCTTGCAAAAAAGATCCCATGTTTACAGGAAGAAGATTAAAAAATGTCGAAAACCGTGATTTTCGGCAGAGGTGCTTAGAAAAACTTCTCCCATAAGGAATAACACGGGGAACTTTTTCTACCCTTAGCACCTACGAGTACCTTTGGTCAGAAAAAATAAACAAAAATAGTGTCACACCCCTCCATCTTTTATCTGTGTATATATTTTTTGGTTTTTGTGATCGGAGTTTTCGTTTAGCCGCAGGACGCTGATAACCGAAGACGTGTAATCGGCGTGCTGCATTTACTTGGCTCGAAGCGGCAGCCACAGCGGAGGGAGAATCGTCGGACGGGAGGGGATAGAATCGTGGTGGATTCCAGTCACACATGCTTGAGCTTGTTTATCGCCGTTCGCGCTTGTAGCTCTGTCTGTCCATTCATCGTTCATCGCATTGGATTCGGAGCTGCAGTTTTGTTAATGTTTAATGATTTTATTAAATTATTATGGCCCAAGCTAACGCTGGGCTTATGTTCGAACCTGAATATTCGGAGGAAGAATTGACTGCGATCGAAAAATTAATCGATGTGTCAAATGAAGACGTACTAGATACAACTGACGTGCTTGGTTGGTGTAAATGCGATGAATGTGAGGTGATGCCAACTGAAACCGAGAGTGTTGGCTACGCAGACATAGTCAGGCTACAGGCCTGACACATAAACGTAATCCAAAAATGTCACAATCGTAGCTATTATTTTATATCATCACACATATGTCCACTTTTTAGCTAATCACCAACCAGGATAATAAGCCGAACGCGAGATCAGTGTCAAGTCATCAAAGAAGATATTGGGAACAATTGCTCGTTGTAACGCAATCCACGCTGTGTGTGTAGCATGCACGATACACTGTGTTATACACCTATCGCTCGCACACATGCATTGACTCTGGCCACTAGTCACAAATAATCTTAAACTACGATAGCAAAATGCCACCCTGTGTGACATTTTTGTTTACACATGTATTTCTTAACATCGCCTCGGCTACGACGAAAAAAATTACGCTTCTTGCTACTCCCGATAGCTTCGCCAGATTCATTAAAGTATTCCAGCAATCTTGCAAAGTGAAATCAAATATCTAAATGGGCTAGTAGTAGTAGTATGACTAGCTGAGTAAGATATTTGGTGTTATGTATCGCCGGCCAATACGCTGTTTTTCCTTGTACTACCAGAAAATTTATGCACACTAAAATTTCGTGACTTCTGACTTCTGATTTCTGACTTAAAAGTTCACGAGTTATAATCATAAAACTAACGAACCATTCATCCCACGTATTAATAATTATATTTAGTGCACTAAAGGGTAGAGGCAAAGAAGGTAGTTCGTGGTAGAAGGTTCCCGGCAAGCATGCACACAGCAGCGATGTGCGTATGTCGCAGCGAACGAGGGGAAGCGAGAGCTTTGCAAGCCACGCTGGTGCCGGGCTGGCCTTGCAGGTCGCGAGGAGAGGTGGAGGAAAGTCACGTGCTAGAGAGAGAGGCTAAACCGAGCGACTGTACGAAGAGAAAATACAGCACACTGACAATTCTCGCCGCGCAAAATCACCGAAAACTTCGATATTTTTAAAAAAATCACCCTTTTCTGCCATTCTTAGTCCATGGGAGTGTCAAGACTCATGTTGTAGTTCAGAATCGATGGAAAAAAGTAATTTTAAGAGGTAAATTCCCCTTTAATTATTGCGAGAAACTCGGCGGACAAATACAAAGTTAAAATGCTCTCAAATACAGAATTGCAGTACATCCAGCACGTCTCGCTCTCGCAGTACTGTCGTCTGCTAGTCCCCCATTATCATTTTACAGTACCCCAGCTCAATATCTAAGAACTTATATTAATGGCTTATATAAAAGTTCGAAGTCTCCTCTTTAATTCACAAGTACAAAATATTTTCTACTGCTAGCGGCTTGCAATTTACTAAGATTTAAACAAAATATAGGATCGCGATGCGTTTCAAATGGTGGCTATCAGCTAGAATCGAAGTTACCCGGACAAAGCCGCCATTGCTAAGCACCTGCGCGCCACCTGGATTTGCTTGGTTTCTCGAATTGACTTTTTATTCAGGTGTTGGGTTGTGCAAGCATAATCTCCAAGAGTGTTTTTATTTTTCATGTTGTTAATGAGGCAAAGAAATTGGAAGATTATTTTCACTAGGTCTAATCCGTAAAAGCTGATAGCTTCGTCACACGGAACATTTTGCTGGTGCAGCGTTCCACGTAAAAGCCCCTACAATTATCATTTTTTTCCTTAAAAACATTGAGTGGATAGTTGCTTTTAGAGAGAGAAGTGTGAAGAGAAACCAAGAGATCCGGTGGGCGGTGAGATGTAAAGCACATAACTTAAACACAAGTTTGGGCGCAGGAATTGTTTGCATAGGTATGCGTAGCGGCAAGGGGAAAGGATTTGGGAATCACGGTCAAGGCATGGACGGACAAGGTGTTAATAAAACTTTTTCAGAAACAACAGAGAAAATGTCTTTTCACTAACACTGTCTGTGAGAGGATGCAGTTAGACTCATCTTGATACCACTAACACAAAACTAGTGTTAAGTTTTGAGAACACAATTCGAATGGTTTTGTGATCTAGAACACACTTTCGTGCAACGACCCTAACGTGCAACCTTGTGAACTGAGAACACAACACGACAGCTCAACAAAACACATCTAATCAATTGTTAAAACTAGGATTAGTTTAAACTTGACGAATTTAGAGATCATTACAACCGACCATTTCATCAGAAACACCGCGTTTTAATATTAATTATATCCACGCGAACCATTTTTTTAAGTGAAAAAGTGAAACCTTCTTCTAACAACACTTCCATGTTCCAGCCTTTGGATCAGCCATTAGAAGTGTCAAAAGTAAGCAAGAGCACCACGTAGCTTACAACGGTCGCTATCACACCTAACATCAACTCCAAGTCGACGGTGAAGATCGAACAGGAGGCCGTCATCACCACCCTGGTGGCGATCAACTGGCGACGCATCCTCAGCAGCTCCGTCTTGAGACGGTCGCCGAGGCGATTGTCCAACAGCAGACGGCTCACCATCTGCAAGGTCGCGTTCGCCTCCGCGGTTGCCCTCTCGCCCGCCGTGCACACCGCAACCAGGAGAAACACGGTGCACGCCAGAAAGAGAGTGTCCTCCATAATAATGAAAAAGTCTCCCTGGCTAATTGTCCGTAGCGATGAGATCTTTATATTAAACAAAGCCATATAGATGTACGCAGTGACGTGGAGCATTATGTAGACAACGCCAGCCAGGATGCGTACGCCGAACAGTTGGTTGACGCGATCCGTCGCTATCCAGAGCAGCATGTGCGTCGTGCGCAGCTCGTGCACCCGCTCGACGGCGTCGTAGCCGCCCGCCGGCTGCACAACGATCACCATTACGCCGTCCACGACGCTCCGGCCGTCCGCGTCGACGACGACGACGTCCGTGAGGCGTTGCCTCATCTCGACGAACCGCGCGGCGACGCCGTCGACCGTCCAGACGAACCTGGCGACCTCCGTTTCGCACACCACCTCGGCCAGCATGATGCCGAACCCGATGACCATGTAGGACAGCCACCACTCGCTGTAGCTCGCTTCGTACACGACGTGCAGCGCGAACAGAGCGACGTTCACCGCGATGATCACGACGACCGGCATCATCAAGCGGCGACGCCTTGTGTCGGCGACACCACGGCCGCCACCGCCGTCGCCGCCGCCGCCGGCGTAGAGGACGGCGTCGACATCGGCGAGCAGGGCGTTGACGGCGTCGTCCTGCGGCCGGTTGTGCGACAGTGCGAGGCCGATGGCGAGGCATGCGCAGAGGCACGAGGAGAGTACGATGACGTAGCGCGAGACGAACACTTGCACAAATTCGTACGAGCTGTAGATAAATATTGGCAGCGAAATCAGCGTGAATTTGACCAAGGTGTACGTGATGAGCCCGAAGAGGAGGATGCTGGCGACGGTCGCTGCGGGGTTGGAGGGGTCGAGTCCGAGCAGCTGCAGACACCGGCGGACGGGCGTAGTGTGAAGCGACATCGCGGACCTCTGCAGCGTCGTGACACGCAGACCGTCTTCGCTGCGATGTAACTAGACGTCGGCGGAATCCCTCGCGGCTTTGTTTACGCCGTTGTCATGGGACACGGTGTTGTAACTCAACGCATCGGCTATTGCATTTGAAAAATTAGAAATCAATATCCAGTCTCCATTACGGTGATTGTCAGTGTTTAGTGGCATCGTTGGCAACCGATCAACAAAGGCTCAACTCATATTCTTATTTCTTAAGTGACCGAATCGTACAACAACAACCGCCGCAACCTTTCATCACATTTCATTTGTTGAGTAATAAACGTATTAAGTTGCTCCACTGCCATTTCTTTGATGAAAATTATTGATTACTTGCCTTAATTGCCACCGAGAAGTGTGATATCGATGTCGTCAGCTTTCCACAAGACCTTCCCGACGTTTCGCCACCGCAGCGCGATCGACGGCAATGCCATGTCTTTGTCAACGTCGCCCCCCGTTCGCTGCCGGTCATGTCCGCCTCCACGCTCTTCGGCGTCCTCGGTCCGTTCGGCCTCGCTCCCCCAACCACCCCCCGCGGCACCACCTCGTCGGCTCGCTGCTACAACGGCGTCCTCGCCGTCGCTGTCGTCATCGCCACCGTCCTCTACGCACAGCCCATCGTCGCCGGTCTAGACGCAGGCGTGCTCAGTTTCCAATTCCACTTCCCACTCTGCTTGTGCGTCGTCCTCGCCAACGCCGTGTACGTCACAGCGCTGGCAACGTCACTTGCCAACGCCTCGCCGCTCGACGACATCGTCGGGGCGCTGTCCGGCGTCGACGCCACCCTCTTCAAGCCCTCCGTCGACGTCCACCAGCGAACGCGCGCTTCCGTCCGGCGCCACCTCTTCTACGTCGTCGCCTTCGCCGTCGCCCGTATGGCACTCGCTGCCCTGTTTCACGGAGTTAGGATAAGCCTCGCGAATCCCGTGTACTGGACGCTGTCGTTCACCTGCATGGCCGTCTTCCTCCCCGGCGTCCGCTACGTGAATCTCGTGCTGGCGGTAGGCGCACGCTACGACGCGGTCAACCGGCACCTCGACGCGCTGCTCGACAACACCGTCTTCGCCGGCGACCGCGGGACGCGCGACGACGCGGACCTCCTTCCGGTCGACCGGACGTCGCCGACGGCGCGGCGGGCGATGGCCGGCGTCCTGCAACGTGCACACCGCGCCCTCGGCAGCGTCGTCGACGACGTGAACGCGACGTCCGGCGTCAGCATGCTCGCCGTGGCGGCCCACCTTCTTGCCCGGCTCACCGTCGATACCTACAACTTCTCGTTCGTCATCCTCGACCTCGGTTACTGGTACGTGCAAGGTTTGGGGAGGCCAATGCAGCGTTCGTTGATCTTAAAATTCATCGAATTCCTGCTGAATTTCGCAGCCAGCGTGGCGCTGTTGACGGCACTGGCGCTAGGCTGCGCGAGGGTGGTGGCGTTGGCAGCGCGGGCGAGGGCGTTGGTGGAGCAGAGTTTGCTGGTCGAGCACGAGGCCGTGATGGAGGCGTTTGCCGCGCAGCTGGCGCGTGGAGGGCGGATCGGGTTCAACGTCAAGGGGATGTTCAGGCTAGACGCCGGCCTGTTGCTCATGGTGATGGAGTTCGTGGCGACCTATTGCATCATGATGCTGTGTGCTGTTCCTTTAACTCCTTAGCCACCACTTTGTTTTTCTATAAAAAATATTCATATTATATTTAGCTAAAGGATTTTAAGAGCCATGGCTTTTTGCGGTGGGCCAGCACGGTTTTGCTAAACTTTGGGAATTTGTTAGTGACTTGCTTAATATTCCAGCCTATTTATGGCAAAGTTTTGCTTTTCTGCCGCCTACGCTACCCGATTTTCAGCCTTGTGTTTTATGTACAGTTTTGAAGAGTTAACTGCACTGAATATTTTAAAATTGCAACTATTTTTGAGATGATATCATTAAATTATTATTTTTTTTTTTCTAATGTATTTATTTGCAAGATTACACATGATTTACAGGTTAATATAATATCAACTCTTTAAATGCAAATAAATAAACATAGCTTGTCGCTCACAGTGCCCCACAAAGCTAGACGACTGTCTAGCTTAGCTGTGGGTATAAATAAGAAGCATTGTTTACATAGACCTTTGGAATGGAGTTCTTTGCTTGTGAACAATTTGTACATTATTGAGGTGAAATTTACAACGTATTTATTAAAAATGACTTTACTTGAGTTTTTATGGTTTTGTAGCGATTAAGATCTCGTAAGTTTTCTGGTAATTCGTTAAATAAAATTGGCAAAATGTATTCTAACTTTCGTTTGCCATGTTTGTTTGTGAAAGGTGGCACAAAATAAGATCCTTTTAACCTCGCTCTTGTGCTTACAATATTAAGCCTGTTTTACACGGGAGAAGTTTTCAACCAAGTCTGGTGCACAAGTCTCCTGCAGAAGAAAACTTCTCCCGTGTAAACAGAAACTTGTCTCTAAACGTGTTTGGCACGAGTCGGGACAAGTCGTCGAGACAATTTTTTTTTTTTATTTTTTTTATTATTATTTTTATTATTTTTTTTAATAGTGAGAGGTGACCTCTCATTGTCGTTCCAGCCCCGAGCCAACCAGCCCCGAGCCCCGAGCCTTTCTGGTTGTCTTGTTTATATTTCTTTGGTTAGCTTCTGATTGTTTAGCTATGGCTATTTATATATTATGTATAATTTATACACTTAAAACTACTTCAGCTGTGATGTCGCATAATTTACACTTAAGCTACTTCAGTTGGGCTAGGATATCCTTAGGTCGCTTATATTTCATTTTTCCTGAATTATCATATTTCCCCAAGTTTTTAATTATAGGGTTGTTAGATTTCGTCAAATTTTTGTAAAAGGTTCTTGTCAAATCTTTTACTCTGTCTTTGAAAAGCACTATGTTAGTGTGTCTATGTAAATCTTTATTCCTAACATACCAAGGGCTCCTTGTTACTTGTCTAAGCGCTACATTCTGCACAGTCTGAAGTTTAGTCAAGTTGGTCATGCTTGCAGTGCCCCAGGCACAACAGGCATACGTCATAATTGGTAAGATTAGTGCCTTGTATAAGGTTAGTCCATTCCGAATGCTTAAGCCGTTTTTGTGATTAAACAGTGTTTTTAGTGTACCCATCCTCTGTTTCACTTTTCTTTCAATTGCTTTTATGTGTTTGCCCCACGTTAGCTTACTGTCCATGGTCACTCCCAGGTATTTGGCCTCCTTTTGCCACGGGATATCCTCTCCAAAAAGCGTGATGTTGTCAGTTTTGATAAGTGGTTTTTTGATGCGGTTTGTAAAGAGTACTGCATTACTTTTACTAACATTTATATAGACCCTCCATTTTTCATACCACTCTTCCAGGTCATCCAAGGCATTTTGGAGCCGCTGGCTTGCTAGAAAACCGCGCCTGGATTGTGTTATGAGAGCAGTATCGTCGGCGTAAAGCGCCATTTCCACTTTTTCAGTCCTTGGCATGTCGTTGATGAATAAGCTAAAGAGTGTTGGTCCTAAAATCGATCCCTGGGGAACACCTGCCCTTATATTTCTTACTGTGGATAAAGAAGTTCCATGACTCACTTGAAAAGTTCTATTGACATTTGACATTTGATATTTGACATTTATTTATTAACGACTATTTAACAACTATTTACTATTTAACGACTATTAACTATTGCTTAGATAGGATCTTATAATTAGGGTTAGGTAGAGTGGGAACTTATAGTTCATCAACTTGAAAATCAGACCCCGGTGCCACACCTTGTCAAACGCTTGGGCAATGTCTAAAAAGACAACCCCGGTGTTTTGTTTTTCATTGTATCCTTTGGAGATGATTTCTGTAAGACGGACCAATTGTTGCTCCGTGGAGTGTCCCCTTCTAAAGCCAAATTGTTCGTTGCACAAGATGTCATTGGTGCTTATGTGAAGTTGGATTCGAGTTAGAAGGATTCGTTCGAACAGTTTAGATAGTCCTGTTAGAAGGCTGATTGGCCGATAATTTTGTGGAAAGGAGTGGTCCTTGCCAGGTTTCGGGAAAAGGATTATTTTGGAATGTTTCATCCCATTGGCAAAATAGCTGTGAGTAATCATTGCGTTGAATATTTGTGCAATGTGCTCAAGGGTGCTGTCCGGTAATCTTTTAAGCACTGAGTTTCGCGGAAGTTTTTCAATTAGAGCATGTTCTATTTTGACACAAGTCTTGCGTCAAACTGACCAATCAGAATCACTCATATTGATAACAATCGTTGGGAGGCTGAACTGACTTTAAACAAAAGTCCAACCAAGAAAACTTGTCCCATGTAAATGGTCGGCCAAGTCTTGTGTGGAACTTTTGTGCACAAGTCTTCCATACAAGACTTGTGCACCAGACTTGGCTGAAAACTTCTCCCGTGTAAAAGGGGCTTTAGGGTCGTTCAGTGAAAGATATTCTTCTGTGTAATAGTATTTGATTATTGTGATGTATTTAAATAGTAATTTGATTGGTAGAACATTATTAGTTTTGAATAATTCAGTGGAGGAGAGTGGAGGCAGATCTGGGTTCGTACTTTTAGGATGAATTATTCTTAGTAAATTGGCTTGTAAGTTTTGTGTTTGCAGAATATATGTATGGGAAGCGCTTCCCCATGACAATAGTCCGTACCTAATTTGCGATTCTCCTAGCAACATGTAAATAATTTTTAAAATTTTATATGGTAGGACTTTCTTCAAACTATATAACTGACTTGCACACAATCGTAGCCGAGAGTTAATAGTATTGATGTGTGGTTTCCAATTAAAATATTTATCTATGGTCACCCCGGGATATTTATATTCCTTGACATTTTCTATTTTTGTGTGACAGGAGCATGCAATGTTTTTGTTAAGATTTATATTTAAAGACTCGTCAAAATTATAATGAAGGCAAGTATGAGAATGGCTTATTATGTCAATGTGCTGATTCCGGTTTTGATCAAATGGGGAGCAAATGTGAATTAATTTTGTTTTATCGGTGTTTATTACTAGTTCCATATCATGAGTCCATTTTTGCATATCGATAAGGCTTTCTTGCATTTTTTTCTGCACTTCGTCTATACTGTCCCCCACTGAAATTAGTATATACTGTGTCATCAGCATATTGAAATATTTTACAATTTGCAATGTAAGTATGCATATTATTAACGTAAATGAGGTATAGTAACGGCCCAAGAATTGATCCTTGCGGGACACCCATTTTGGATTCCGAAGGACTTCCTGACACATCTCCTATCTTTACTACTATTTCTCTTTCTCTAAAATAATCTTCAATCTAGTTAAGAATTTTTCCACGAACTTCTATTTTATGAAGCGTTATTATAAGTTTAGAATGATTGATTGTATCGAACGCCTTTGAGAAATCTATGAACATAGTAATGACATGTTTTCGTTCGTTTAATTTTGAATTGATAAAATCTGAAAATAGGACTAGCAGGTCAGAGATACTTTTTCCCTTCTGAAATGCAAATTGTTCGTCTGTGATGATGTTGAATAATTTATCAAGGTGGTTTTTAATGGTGGCGGAGATAACTTTTTCCATAATCTTTATCTATAACTGGAATTATTGCAATGGGTCGATAGTTCTTGAATTCCATGTGGCTCCCCTTTTTGTAGACCGGTCGGACTGTTGACATTCTCAATTCTTTGGGAATTTTACCAGAAGCTAGACTAATATTAAATAATTTTGAGATGATTGGAGATATTTTTTTATGTAAGTATTTTAAATCCTGAACCCTGATTCCATCGTGTCCAGGGGCTTTCTTGCTGTCCATGGATTTTATTATTTTCGTGATCCCATCGGCACTAATTTTAATAATTTAAATTTCAGTCATAACTTCGATGTCTTTGTTGTGCTGCATGATCTTACTGTGACAGTTTGGTTTGATGGATTCAATTTCTTGTGTAAACGTGTGATTAAATTGGTTAGCTATTGGATTGGCTATCAGACTATAGTCTGATTCATGAACCTTACCCAGATATTGTCTAAAAACCTCCTCCACTGATTTTTTTTAATTTTTACCAAGAACGAGATTAATTTTTTGCCAATTTTCCTTAAGACTATGTTTCGATTTTTCAAATTCTGCCCTCAAAAAAGCTGTTTTTTTTCCTTTAATCATTTTGTTTACTTTGTTTCGAAATTGTTTGTAGTTATCTCCTAATTTGATTTTATTTGGATTGAATTTGTGCGAGTGTGTTGGTTTGATAATTGAAACACACGTTTAGAATACACTTTATTTACAAAATATCACAAGTTCATATCGATGAGAAAACTGAGATGCTTTCTTCAAGAAAGTTGCAAGCCGAATAATCCTTTGTTCCTCTGTTCCCACCGCCTCCAGGTTTCACTCTCAGGCAGGGTCAATTTGTAGGGAAATGATCCCCCACAGGACCCCCTCCCCAGTGTCCCGATGGAATCGTGGAACACGATACGGTCGCGAGGTGAGCCGGGAAATGAACTCGTCGACCGGAGCGGGTAGTGATCACTGGAGGCGTAGTCGTTGTATGCTCTTCCGGAAGAATGTAGGCTGGCTTTAGCCGGTCGATGGATACGACCACCCGCTGACCGTTGCGCATGATAGTGACACATTTATCATTACGATCAATGATTTCAAACGGGCCGTCGTATGGTGATTGCAGCGGGGCGCAAACCGCGTCATGGCGCACAAATACGTGCGAACATGTCGCGAGATCTTTGAACAGAAATACTGCATGCTGACCATGATGCGATGGTTGTACTGGACGCAGTTTGCCAAAATGCTGTCTTAGTTTGTCGACATAAGCCGATGTTGACTCGGGTGTTCCGGATGGAGGCGCAAGATATTCACCAGGAAGACGAAGTGTCGTGCCATACACGAGTTCTGCTGGAGTGGCTTTCAAATCTTCCTTCCAGGCTGAGCGAATACCGAGCATAACCCAAGGAAGCATGTCTGTCCATCTGTCGTCCCCATGACACTTAATGGCTGCCTTGAGCTGTCGGTGTAAACGCTCCACCATGCCATTGGCTTGGGGGTGATGGGCCGTAGTCCGGAGGTGGGTCGTGCCTGTCACACGACTGAGAGACCGGAAGAGACTAGACTCGAACTGACGTCCTTGATCAGTGGTAATCCTGAGAGGCGTGCCGAATCGGGCTATCCATCCAGATACCAAGGCTGCTGCTACTGTGTCCGCGGTGATGTCAGGTATCGGAATTGCCTCTGGCCACCGTGTGAACCGATCAACACAAGTAAGCAAATAGCGGAAACCATTCGAAATTGGCATTGGTCCGACCAGGTCGATGTGGATGTGTTCGAATCGGTTGTCGGGCGCAGTGAAATGTCGGATCGGCGCTTTAACGTGGCGCGTCACTTTCGAACGCTGACACGTGATGCATGCTTTAGCCCATGCTCTGCAGTCCTTATTCATGGACGGCCAAACATAACGTTGCTTGATGAGCTTGTTAGTTGCCCGGATCCCAGGATGAGACAGGCTGTGGAGGCTGTCGAACACTCTCCGGCGGAGCGCCTCCGGTACGAATGGCCGTTGTCGCGCTTGCGACGTGTCGAAGTGGAGGGTGAGACCGCTGTCCTCCAGCCGTCGGCTACGCATCTGCAGGGATGTGCTGGAGTGCAGATTATCCTGGAGTTCATTATCATTCACTTGTGCTTCGGCAATTTCTGAGTAGCTGACGGGGGCAGCGACTGTTTCAACTCTCGAGAAGGCGTCGGCGACAACGTTTTCCTTGCCTGGAATGTGTCGAATGTCCGTCGTGAACTGACCTATTAAGTCTAGGTGACGGAACTGACGCGGGGAACATTTCTCCGGTCGCTGGTGGAACGCGAACGTCAGTGGTTTGTGGTCGGTATAAACGGTGAAGGTTCGCGCTTCCACCATGTGTCGGAAAAAACGTATTGCCTCGTACACGGCGAGGAACTCACGATCATACGCTCCGTAGTTCCTTTGCGCAGCATGTAGCTTGCGTGAAAAGAACGCAAGTGGTTGCCATCCGGAACTAGTTCGCTGTTGAAGGGCAGCGCCGATGCTGGTGTCGGAAGCGTCCGCTACAATTGCAAGCTCGGCGTTGATATCTGGATGTGCCAGGAGCGTGGCATGGGCAAGACCACTCTTGCATGCTTCGAATGCAGCTTCCAAGTGTGGAGTCCATGTGATCGGCGTTTTCGCAGAGCTATCAGAGCCCGCAAGAAGGTCGTTAAGAGGTGCTTGCAGCTTAGCTGCCGAAGATAAAAAACGCCGATAAAAATTTAGCATCCCGAGGAACTGGCGAAGTTGTTTGATATTTCCCGGTTTCGTGAATGAAATTATTGCATCCACTTTCTCTTTGAGTGGTCGTGTTCCAGAAGCGTTGACGGTGTAACCGAGAAAAGTTACTTCTGTTGCGCCAAAAACACACTTCGCCGAGTTCACCAAAACGCCGTATTCAGAAAGTCGTGTGAAAAGACGCCGAAGGTGTTCTTCATGTGTTGCTTGATCGGCTGATGCGACGAGGATGTCATCAATGTAGGCATAACAAAAATCAAGACCGCGCAGTACCTCATCCATAAAGCGTTGGAACGTCTGGGCAGCGTTCCTTAAGCCAAAACTCATAAATGGGAACTCAAAAAGTCCGAAGGGCGTCGTGATAGCAGTCTTCGGTATATCCTCAGGAGCAACAGGGATCTGGTTGTAGGCCCGAACAAGATCGATAGTTGAAAACACGGTCTTGTGAGCCAGCGCTTGCGCAAAATCCTGAATATGTGGTACCGGGTATCGGTCGGGGATTGTGCGATTGTTGAGGGCCCGATAATCACCGCATGGCCTCCATTGGTCTTCCTTTTTCGGGACCAAATGCAGGGCGGCGGACCAGCTGCTAGATGAGCGTCGAGCGATTCCCGACTGTAGCATCGCGTCGAATTCCCGTTTGGCGATTCGCAGGCGGTCTGGAGCCAGGCGTCGCGGTTTGCACGACGTAGGCTGACCAGGCGTGGTGTGGATATGATGAGCAGTATTATGCTTCACTCCCCGAGGAGTTCCGGCGGGACGAGTGATGTCGGGGAACTCGGCCAAGAGTGAATGGTACGATGACCCACCGAAAACAGCCTTTATGTGCTGTGGTTCCCCAGCAGACGTCCTACCGGGGACTGTGAGCGATGTCACACCGTCGTTCAGACGTTTTAGACGGATATCGACCACAAGATTGTAAAATGAAAGAAAATCGACACCGATGATCGGCTGCGAAACATCGGCGACGACGAATTGCCATTCAAATGCCCTACGTAAGCCAAAATCTAATGTAATTTTGATCGTGCCGTACGTGGCGATTACTGTGCCGTTGGCCGCGAAGAGCTCATACGATGTTTTCTTCCGAGGTACGCCTAGCTTTGTCCGAGGAAACACGCAGAGATCTGACCCAGTGTCTACTAAGAACTGTAGTCGGGTGGCTCTGTCCGTGACATACAGGCGGCGAGTTGATGGGCAGAAGTTGGCCGCTGCTACATTCTGCCCGAGCAGTTTTCCGCTCGGAAGTTACATGGTTTTTTGCACCGCTTGGCATGCTTACCGAACTTGCGATGATACCAGCACAGCTCATCGTCACTGCTGTTGCGATCCGGGGATCGCTGGCGACTCCCCGTGAAACGTGGACGCGATGATCCCGATGATAAGGCTGCGAGTTGACGAGACAAAGCGTCGAGCTGTGTCGGTATGTCGTATGTTGATGAGGGGTCCACCCGTGACAGTTGGGGCTGGGCCGATATGTTTTCGGCGATGCGGTCAGCGTTCGCTGCCAAAACTGTTAATTCCTGACTGCTCGACACGACTAGAATGTCCTGCATACGAGAAGGCAGGCGTCTTATCCACAATGTTTTGAGAAGCTCATCAGTAACTGCTGTTCCTCCCAACTCGCGGAGATGTCGTAAGAACTGTGACGGAGTTCGGTCACCAATTTCTTCAAGTTGTATGAGGCGCTTCAGACGAGATTGCGGGGACGGTGATAGTCGTTCAATTAACGCTTCTTTCAAGGTCTTGTATTTGTTGACGATAGGGGGATCAATGATAATATCGCGTACTAGTTTTGCAATTGGATGTTCAAGTGCGCTGGCCACAGTATGGAATTTGGAATCGTCACGGGTGATGCCAGATAGTGTGAACTGACTCTCGATCTGGGCAAACCAGAGTATCGGGTCATCTTGCCAAAAGGGCGGAACCCGCAAACTCACACGATCCACTGCTTCGTTTGCCGATGCTGATGTTGCTGTTGACGCTGATGATGTCGGATTATACATTATTTTGACGAAATTCTTCGTTCGGGGTCACCACTGTGCGAGTGTGTTGGTTTGATAATAGAAACACACGTATAGAATACACTTTATTTACTAAATATCACAAGTTCATATCGATGAGAAAACTGAGATGCTTTCTTCAAGAAAGTTGCAAGCCGAATAATCCTTTGTTCCTCTGTTCCCACCGCCTCCAGGGTTCACTCTCAGGCAGGGTCAATTTGTAGGGAAATGATCCCCCACAAATTCATTACAGTTTTTCCAAGCTCGGAATATTGTCTCTTCTTAACTTTGGATTCTCTTGTTGCTGCTTTCCTAGTTAATTCTTTAGTGGAGAGTATTAAGAGCTTCTGCGAGTTTTTTGTGTAATTCACTGTAAATTTCGTCAGCAGTGGTGAGGTTTAGTATTTCCTCCCATGGTAAACAATAGTAAACAATTCGCAGTCACTCCTAAAAAGCACATACTTAGTCCATCCTAAAGATGTACTTTTTAGGAAGGGTATCCATTATTTCGATGCAATTCTCACTCCTCCCTTTTTGGAACTTTTAGTTCCAATCCGGGAGAAGAAGAGTATCACCTCCATTCTGTTCAATTTTTTTAGATATTAAAACGCTCGAATGGAGCTGCCTCCAATCCCTGCTCATAATCTTCATGTTTATGTGCTCGAAAGGACCATCTTCTTTTACGAATCATTTTTTTACTGAATGCGTCTCATAAATGGAGGTTTCAATATATCTAATGTATCAATTGTACGTACCTACAACATAAGCAAAATATCATTCGTGGCTTACATTTATTTTTAATCTTATAGCCTGATTCAGTACGTGAAAAATCAAAAATCAAAAATAATTTATACGTTGCCGCAACAAAATAAAAGCTGCAATTAACTAAAAATTAAAAATCGTTTGAATAAATTTGACACGCAATTGCGCGTGATGTGCTGCAGAACAAAAAATCGTTGAAGTGATGTTTGTCATGTATGAATTGTTGTCAGTAATATCTCTTCAATATAAATGGTAAGTACAATTACAAATCTTTTACTTTTTGTGCATTTTTAAGAGCAAAAACCTTAAACAAATTCGCACGCCAAGTATTTTGAAATAAAATGCGGGCTACCTGGGCGGCCATATTAGTTTCTCATACTATTCCGGTTCCGGTGGACAGGTTAGGCTGGGTTAGGCTACTCGTCTTTTTTGTGTTATATCTTCTGAGTTTCGAATCGCAAGAGCAATGATCCCGTCGTAAACAAGACATTGTGAGTAAATAGATTAATCCGAACAACCTAGTCCTGGACTGGTTGTTCCAAAAATTTAAAAAATTATCCTAATTGTGTTTATGAGCACACTGACTTCATTCTGAAGGCATGAATTGTGGCTAGATGAGAGACTGTCTTCAACATAATAACGCCAAGACAATGATTGTGATACAAAGCATATCTTTTAAAAGCTGCTTAGAACTTTTATCCGATGCCCGATAGAAGTTCTTGTTCCTAAATCTAATGAAAATGTAACATGTATTTTTCTCTACTCTGCAGAAGCGATCTCAAGGTTGCGTTCCTATGCGAATGAAGAGGGCAGAGTTATTAAAGAAAGTGTGTCGGAATGGCTTCGCCACGCGCGACAGCGGCTCAAGGCGGCAGAGAACAGACAACTGAAGGCTTAGCAGCTAAAAAGGAAACTTCTCTACATAAATCTTCAAGTGCTAAGTAAATAAATTTTTTTTTTTTTATCATTTTATTTCCTTAATCCATTAATAGCAACGGGTAGAAAATTGCACATGGGCACACGGATATCTCGGTGGATTCTTGCCAAGAACCCACCATCCAAAAAAAAAAATATATATTTAATTAACTCTCTCTATCTCCATCTTCCCTGGCTTCTTCTTCTCCGCCGTCTTCCTCCCCGTCATCTTCTTCCCTTCGTTCGATCAATTCTTTCCACTTTTCTTTGTTTTCCCACCATCTTTCTTCTTCAACAACCTTTTCCCACTCTTCACCTCTCTCTTCAACATCTCTTCTAACCCTTTTCCTTTTCACTTTTCCAAACCAACCCAATCTTTCTTTGCCTACTCTAAATCTTAAACTTTCAACTCCCATTCTTTTCCTCAATTCACAACTCCTCTGCTTATCCAATTTTGTCACACCAGCCATACTTCTCACAAACTTCATCTCTGCTCCTTGCAACAAATCTTCCAACTTTCAACTCAACGTCCAAGTAACGCACCCATACAAAAGGATGGGTAAAAAATAAACTTTGTATAATAATAACTTGCATTTTTTGGGGAAGTCTTCATTCCATAAAAGTTTCCTTACTTTTTGATAAAAAAAATTTGCCTGTTCAATTCTTCTTTTAATTTCATTTTCTAATTTGTTTTCATTGTTTACCAAAGTACTTAAATATTTAAAATCTTCTCTCTCCTCAATTACTTTCCCCATAAGCGTTACTCGGTCAAAATTCTTCTTTCTTCTTCTAAACATAAAAACCGATTCACTCTTCTTCTCGCTTATTTTCATTCCAAATTCTTCAGTAACATCACTCCACTTGTTGACCATCTCTTGCACCTCCGCACTTGCATCTCCCCAAACTAAAATATCATCTGCATAAACCATCATTTTTCCATTCGCTTCTTCATCTGTTACTCTCCTTACCATCTCGTCCATTACAATTACAAACAATAGTGGAGATAAAACACTACCCTGTCTTACACAAGATTTAACCACAAACCATTCTGTACTCCCTATTGCCAATCGCACCCTACTTTTACTGTCCTTATAAAAACTCTGAATCCTTCTGATCATCGCATCTTCAACCCCTTTCTCTTGCAAACATTCCCATATCTTCTTTCGTGGTAAATGATCGTATGCCTTTTCAAGGTCTAAAAACACCAAACACATATCTTCGCCTTCCTCCCACTTCTTTTCCATGATTTGTCTAATTGAGAATATTAGATCTATTGTTGATCTTCCTCTCCTAAAACCGTATTGTTCTTCTCTCAGTTTATTTTCAACACTATCTCTTACTCTTTTCTCTATTACCCTCTCATATATCTTTGCACATTGACTCAATAAAGTAATACCCCTGTAGTTTTTGCACTCTTTCCTGTCTCCGTTTTTGAATATTGTTACAATTTCTCATTTTACCCCAGTCTTCCGGTACTATTTTCTCTCTCCACGCTATTTCTATCACCCTATAAATCCAATCTAATGTCACATCACCACCCGCCTTTATCATTTCTACCGTTATCTGATCTATTCCCGGTGATCTACCATTTTTCATTCTTCTTATCGCTTCTCTTATTTCTATTTCTATTTATACCATTTTCCTGTTCATCACTATAATTTTCTTTTTCTTCTTCTTCTTCTTCTTCTTCTTCTTCTTCTTCTTCTTCTTCTTCTTCTTCTTCTTCTTCTTCTTCTTCTTCTTCTTCTTCTTCTTCTTCTTCTTCTTCTTCTTCTTCTTCTTCTTCTTCTTCTTCTTCTTCTTCTTCTTCTTCTTCTTCTTCTTCTTCTTCTTCTTCTTCTTCTTCTTCTTCTCTTCTTCTTCTTCCTCTTCCTCTTCTTCTTCTTCTTCTTCTTCTTCTTCTTCTTCTCTTCTTCTTCTTCTTCTTCTTCTTCTTCTTCTTCTTCTTCTTCTTCTTCTTCTTCTTCTTCTTCTTCTTCTTCTTCTTCTTCTTCTTCTTCTTCTTCTTCTTCTTCTTCTTCTTCTTCTTCTTCTTCCTCTTCCTCTTCTTCTTCTTCCTCTTCCTCTTCTTCTTCTTCCTCTTCTTCTTCTTCTTCTTCTTCTTCTTCTTCTTCTTCTTCTTCTTCTTCTTCTTCTTCTTCTTCTTCTTCTTCTTCTTCTTCTTCTTCTTCTTCTTCTTCTTCTTCTTCTTCTTCTTCTTCTTCTTCTTCTTCTTCTTCTTCTTCTTCTTCTTCTTCTTCTTCTTCTCTTCTTCTTCTTCTTCTTCTTCTTCTTCTTCTTCTTCTTCTTCTTCTTCTTCTTCTT